>NQII01000051.1:461558-534716 GCA_002778355.1 Clitarchus hookeri
CCCCCCTCCCACAGAATTTAATTTTCAATCAATTAAGACATATCCTTAGTTACTTTAGTGAATTAACATCATAAAAGTTTATTCCCTAAGAATAAATGATTTTTTGTAATAATCACTGTCATATTCACTGCACAAACCGCAATATAACTCATTCATTCTTTTTATAGTCCATTTCTATGCTTAACTGGCAATTATTATCCTAAATTAATTTTGCAATCAAACATTATAAAAACCTTTGCACAGCATATAAACCGATATAACATTGAGGTTACAATACTTACATTTTTAACACGATCATGATTTGGTGTGCCCACAACTCTTGGAATGAGAATATTTCCCAAGACGTCATTAAAGTGACTCATATTGGAAAGAGAAGCTATTCTTATAGTTTGTTCATCACTGAGATGACATGGTGTCTGCTGATGCTAAAAATTACAAACATGCCACAATATTCATACTCCCATTTCTGCAGTTCCAAAAGAATACACTACAAGTGCACTACAAATAACATTCAGGCTACTTACTTGTTCATTCTGGAGAAGCAAACAATAACAGGACCCAGATAACAACATAAATATAAGGCTTGTAAAAAGCAGCATTTTACTTGCTTCTTGTGGCATAAGAGAAGACTGTAACTGAATAGCCAGTACACAAGAGGTTTCAATCTATTAAATGCCTGTCTGTCCTTGCACTCTTATCAGCATCAATAGGGTTATTCCACCACTTCATCATAAAAAGAGACACTGATAACTTTTATCTAAAATTTGGGAATTTCTGACACATACATGCATGTATAGGATATTCACTGTAAAGTGAACACTTTTGAAAGCCCTCTCATTTGGAATAATAGTCAATAAATATATTTTATTTTAGCCTTAGGCGTTAATTTCAGAGTGTGGTGAAATATACATACTGTGTTTTTTACTTATATGGCAATATTTATTTAAAAAGGTGGTTAAATGATAAAAAATGGCTGAAAGAAAAAAATAACTAGGGCATCAAAAGTTCTCACTTTACCATGAACAGCCTATATTAAAAATGCATTCTGATCACGAATCTTTGTGAATTATAGCAACTGCACTTATACACTTAAAATTGCATGAGGCCACCAAACACTGAATTTTTGCTCAGAAAAACGTAAAACTTCTTCAGTGTTTTTTGTAATTGATTGGTGACAAATGAGGTTGCAGTTACCCTCTTGTGATACATATAATTTTATTGGGAAGATGTTCTGTTTATTAATATAAATAGTTTTGTTAACGTATCCCTTGGTTTTTCTGCAAGAGCACATAAAAATTGAATTTGTGCTCACATATAAATATGCAGCATCAAAAATTACAGTTTTTGTAATTGTTTGGTACCAAGGGAGGTTGTAGATGTGGAATAATTTTATTCAGAAAATGTCGTACTGTTTAATTTAATTAATATTCATACAAAAATCATGTTGATTTTATGTCAGAGATGATTGAACATGGACTTACGATGCTCGATAAAACCTTGTGCCGCACAATGTTTTCTTTTATGGGTGACAGGGGAAGGCTAAGTATAAGCATCTTGGACATCTTTTTTTTTTTTTTTCAGAAGATGTCTGTCTGTTATAATAAACATATATTTAATATTTTTTTATGTGTAATTATTGTGTTACAGATGATTAAATATGGACTTCATGCAAGAAATGGAAAATTTTGATGTATAGGGGTTGATGGCGAGTCAAAATTGGTCCCAAATCCCCCAAAATATCTATAGCGACTGAACTGTCATAACTTTATTTCTGGAAACTGTGAAGGTTCGTTTCAGTAAAGTTCTACTTTAATTAATTACTAAAACTGTGATTCAAAGTCTAACTAGCCAATAATGAATGTGTAATTATTCCAGTCTTAAGTATTAATGTGCCAAAAACCAGGCAATGTACAAAATTCATGAAAAAAAAATTTTCCACAGGAAAAACTTTGGGATAGAGTAACTTTTCAGGCTATACAAGACATGGGTACTAATTATTACAATTAATTTTATAACTTTTATTAGTAAAGTTCAATTAAAACACAACACATGACAGATAATCAAAACTGCAAGAACAATTCCATTATAGAATAGCCAAATGGTCAGCAGTAAGTATGTTCATATGGCATTGTAGAGCTCTCTGACAAATCAATAGTAAGCCTAGGCTGTATCTTGACTGGATCTCTGCTTCTCCAGAGATGAATCACCGTCTGTTTCAAATAAGCTAGATGCTGGTCAGAATTTGCAGGATGTCGCCCATGCTGTCCATCCTAAAGTTGCATCCTCACTATGCCAATAGGCAAAGTCATATACACAAGGATACAATCATCAGTTGCAGCATCAGGGTAAATGTTATTCTGATTGAAACCATAGTGGTGGCAGTCTCGATCAAAGCAAGCCAAACCAATCCACAAGGGGGGATGCATTTTTTGTCATAACCTCATTGGTAGACACGTGTTGATTCTATTCACATTGCCATTTTGCTTTTGAATTTGCAGTTTGTATTTTTTATATGTTTTTGATACCTTTTTACATTCTGTATGTTTTCGAGTGTCCTTCATTCATTGATAAAACTGATTTGAAATATGGAAAGGACTGACGAAAATAGTGTGAAGTTGATTGATTTGTAGTGCAATAATCCAGTACTTTGGAAAAGCCAGCTGGTTGATTACAAAAAGGGAACAAACATCATGATGCTGTCTGTGCTTGAAATACATGTCTCTTTTGGAACAGATAAGGATGAAATTGAAAAAAATAAATAAGATATCTCTTTAGTCATTTTTCATGGGAGGAGAAGAAATAAAGAGAATCAATCCCAAAGTGGTGCTTCGACCATCACTTAACAAGAGTAAATAGTTTGCATACAACAGTATGCTATTTTTGAAGCACAGGAATAAACCTATACCAACAGTAGACATAAAATAAGATATTCATTTTAGTACATAATTATATTTGAATTTTGACAATCATACATAATACAAGTACATGGTATCTATTGACATGTTATGTTGAAAATGCATTCTCCTTCTGGTGAAATAAAGTACTCTGAAAGTTCATTTCTCACATTGCGCAGCAGTCTCTCTCTTTCTGGCCATTCTATGAAAATCCCTTGGTTGAGTACGTGAATCATTTGGTCCGAAGTCCTGGGTTGATTTCTCCTGTATCTGAACATTCAGCATCAAGCATTACAGGATTATTATGGAAAATTCTTGATTTTTTCCACAAGAAATTGTGTAGGTGAAATAAACCCAAACTACTATACTTGCAGTTGGTGGATCACAACAGCATCAGTTTGCGAAGTATACAAAAATCATTAGAAAAATGCCAAAGGCATTTTCCAAAACTCTACGACCTTTGCTCAATCTATAGTTAAACTCTTTGTTTAGAACCCTTTTCGTGAAGCTCTGGCAATGGTTTCATAATGTTAATTGATAGAGGAAAAGCATTATCAGCGCCAAAAACAAATGGAACTGTAACACTTCTTCCTGGCAGTGAATGGGCTGAGGGGAGGTGCATAGTTTTTTCTTCAAGACATTCCTTGAAATATGTTTCATTAAATACACTCCCACAGGATATTCTACCCTGGCATCCAGCATTAGCATTTATGAAGTTGTTATTGGCATCCACCACCACAAACAGGACAATGATAAAGTTCTTGTAGTTGAAAAGATTGGTACCAGAATGCAGGGGAGCTTGGAGCGCGTCATCACTGGCTGATAAACGTGGCAATGCTTATACTTTGGACTTACACTCCAACACACAGAAACTCACAGGGACTGCTTACTGGGACCATAACCTATGTTATAAATATTTAAACAGCGAGAATAGAAGCTAAATAAACATCCAACATCATGCCTGCCATTATAGAACTTTATTTTACTCATGTATGTCAGATACAAGAAACAATATTGCCTACATTACATACTCAAAATTGGCATTCAACAGTGCTTCTCATCCATGGTGCTGGTGCAATTTGGGAAAACCCATCTTTCATTGAACTGCTTTGCAATAAGTTCCCAATTTTCCTCTGTTTTTGTCATATGGAAAAAAAATAGGCATTTACGTAGACATGTAAATTCAGAATGATTTAATACTCAAACATAATTTAACAAATTAAATAAAAATTAAAGAATAACTAAATGAGTTGAGATAATTAAATGCAAATATTGTTTCAGGGTAAATGCAAACTTCAAGAGGCAGGTCTGCAAGATGGTGCACTGGAGGAAGGACACAAGGTCAACAAATGCAAGATGGTGTCACCGAACATTCGCACGCTCAGCATCAATACTGAAAAGTTTTCAATTCTCCGAAAGAGAATCCTACCATTCCAAAGCATAAAAGAACTTCTATTATGCCTAGTTGACGAGGCAGTGAGTCTCGCATCATCCATCACTTCTAAAAGTGTTTAAAAAGATGAATATTCCTTATTTGGTGAACAAGTTGCAATTAAGTTCGGGAAACACATTTAACCTAATGCTTAGGTAATGCTTCAAAATATAATTTATAATGTGTTATTTGAGACAGAAATAGGCAAGTTCATTAATCATTCTTATAATTATCGAAACAACATAAACTCCCAGAATCAAACACCTGTGTTTCTATTTGGTATCACTATCACCAACAAATTCCTCATTTCACTATATTGCAATAATTAAGAAACTACTCTAGATTTACCCCTTCCTCATCTACAAGTGCTCAGAGTGGATATCATTCAGATGTTTCACTGCTGGATGCTCACGGTCCTGAACCAAATGCTGATGAAAATGAACTGCAATTGGTGAATGATGCAGATATCTACAACATCCAGTGCTCATTGTAGATTGTGTAGCCCTAGCATTTGGGTAACTGTGGATAATCTTCTTTACCCTAATAATAATGTACGAAAATGTATATGCACTTATTTCTTTATCTTGACATAATATTCTAGAGCATGTAGGAGTGCTTCGCAAACTTATGGAACACAGCTTGAAATTACTTGCTTGGAAATTTTGAACATGTACATGAGAGAATGATATGAATTTCCAATACCAAATAAATGCAATGTTCCTACAAGATGTTTAGAGGCTACAATAGCAGGTCTGAATGAACTGTCCGTTCTATAAGAAGTGGGGCCAATCAATGTATGTAATAACATTTTAAAATCAGTATTTGTTCCCTGCAAAAAATGTTTGGAACCTGTGTTGCATCCATATTATAAATTTAACTTATTCACATCGGTTAAAATCAAATCCTTTATCAAATCACTGCACTGCATTTCTTGAGGCTCTTCAGACTTGGTCGGACGCAAACTCTTCTTCCTATTCACACATATACATGAATTTACAATTAGAGCAGCAGCAGCTACCAAAATTTTTCGTTGTCATCACTCATGGTGCTTGTCATGTACTGGCTACAAATACAGTGAGGACACGTGCCTATTTTGAAGAGGCCGGTTGGCTTCGCGGCTTGGCATTACCAATCATTACCTTGGGAGTGCTCTGATATCACTGGTGTGCTCAGCATATCTCATCTCTAGGGTACCTTTGCATCAGCAACTACTGTGATGGGATTTAGATGGCATGAACTCATAGCAAAATGGTACTGACTTCAAGTAACCATTCTGGTAGGGAAGCATCATTGTCCCTGACCATTTTTGTTGTTTGATCCACAGGGACATCTCCATCCAGCAGTTATTTATCATAGAAAACTTTGGTAACCCATTCTAAAGAGTGCGACTGATAACAGGGCACAAACCCCCACTGTGATACTTCCTGGCACCGACCACTGATCTTCACCCTGGAAGTGGAATATTGCTATCCCTGGTCTTGTTTCTTGCACTAGCCACAGGCTCTACCTCTGCAGATACCTAGAAGTATCCCTTGCTTATGCCTTTGGTAATCTGTTTGGATTAACCAGTTTAAACCTTTGTTCATGTGTAACAGGATCCACATCAGCCTAGAATGTAAACATCCACATAATCTACTCCCATGGCCCCTCAAAATTTGACATAATCACTATTGTACAATAACACAAAAGCATACATATGTATTTTTCGAAGTGAAAATGCTATGGATACCGAGAGACCCTGTTTATTTTTGGTCATACAGTAAAGCTTCGCTATAACAAACTCCAAGGGACCCAAATTACCACTTGTTTGTTATAATGAAGTTCTTTATACTGNCTAGCCAGTCTACACGCATGCACACTGTCTTGCAAATAAATAGAATCTACAAACACAATCTACGCCACTAGGAGAGAAAATGGACTCGCAATCAAATTCATGAGTAAGGGAGAATGACGGACAGCACCTAAGCCTGTCTCCTCCGGTACATTAGTCCATGAAATTGCCAGTTGCTCCAGCTCTCATCTCCCAGGTGGAGGTGCCAACTGAGCTTGGAGTTATGTGAGCCATTCACTGCAAATGCCACAGTGGTTAGCATGCATGCAAAATTGTCAGGCAACGAGGAGTTATCCTTTGAACATCATAGAAAGGTACAGGCCATTCCTACAGTCTCTAGTACCCCAGCTTCAGTGTATAATGCTGCAATGAACATCTTAAAAGATCCTGTGTACTACAGTAGTTTAGTTTCATATTTCTACCTCATCTACTGATTCTTGCTCACACAGATATTCCCATTTATATAGCTTTACTTCAGCCATGTTCATTAAGACCGTTTGTCATTCACAAATGGACTGAAAGTAAAAGAACCAGTGAATTGTACAGGCAAAAAACCGAGCAGGTCAGTATATTGTTTGGCCCAATTAACTATTTGTCTGAATATTATAACATCTACACACAGCTGAAACTTTCTTGTCTAAATGGATGGTAAAATACCAACATAGACAAGAATGTAGTCTTAACCTAAGAGCATTTAGTGATTGATTCAAATTTATGTTTCAACCAAACATGAATGACATCAAACTGTGTAAAGTGGCAGTAAACAAAAATTGCTAATATTTAATTTTTTTTTAATTATATATCTTACTAAACATTTCAAATATAATACATTAATTCATATAGTTCTTAACACTTAAAACATTATCTAACAAGACCTACCCACAGAACTATCTGTTAAATGGTTTACTAGTTCATGCTAAATATAAAATGCAGATATTTAAATCTGCATGCTTGGATTATTTATTATGTTCTGTTTATGTTAATGTATTTTTAATATATGCACATATATTTTTATATTAAATGAGTTTTGACACCACACCAATAATTGCAAATAGACCTACTTAAGTGCACAATTTTATTATTCTTTCAAAAATAATGTGTAAAATAATTTCTGCAACTTTTGAGAAAATAACGATTTCCCAAAAATTTCTTGAAATTCAAGATTTCACACACTAATAAAAAAATACAAATCTTAATCACTATTTGAAACAATCATAGGAAGAGATGAGATTTAGTCTACTGTTACAGCTATAAATTCCCAGCTCTAGCTGGGGAGGAGGAAGGGGAAGTTATTTCCTTATCCTCTAATGCACACATGTTGAAAAAAAAACTGGATTAGGAGAAATAGCAATAACAGAATTATTGGTAGCAACAAGTTCATTAATTGCAAAAGTCTTCCACAGTTCACAAGTATGCTCAACCAACACACCCCCTTCTTCATCAGCAATTCACATGCACATGTCCATGTATTTTATGTCATCCTAATCAAGTACCTTATTTTTGATAACTCTCTACATTGACGCATGACGGCCAGGATGCTTGGCATGTCATCTAGTCTATGGGGATTTTTAAGCGGTTCGGGCAGAGAACCCTGGAGCCTGGTAGGTCTTACGGGCTGGTTTTATGTGGGTTCGCCCCTGCCTTTAAGGAGGGAGCCCTTATACAGAGTCGGCCTGGTTGGGCAGCAGCAAGCTGCATAAGCGTTGGAGGCGGCTAGGAGGCTGTTGATGCTGGCTTACCACCTGCAGGCCAGCGCTGGGGCTGACTGATGACTGGCTGCTGCAGGCGACGTTCTGGGCCCCATCCAGGGACAGTTTGTGCTCAGCTGGAACTGGCAGGTCCTGGGGCTGCCGGGCTTCGGGTGGTGGCAGCAGGTGGCGTTGATCTGCATCGGCGATGCCCAATCCCATGGGCAGTCCAAATTGAAGGTGGACGACGATTGGGTGTGGAGTCCCTCTGGTCTTCCAAGGTGGCTCAAACAGATATCTAGGAGTGACTGAGGGGTGAGGCCCCTGTAATCTGCGGGCGGCTTGTGCCTCTTCCTGAGCGGAGTAGCTGAAGGCTGACTGGGAAGGATTAATTGGCAATTGGTTGGCCGTAGGAGCCATAGCTGCCTTCTTATCTGACCACTTAATCCCTCTTCGTCGGGTGAAGGGTATGGGGTACATTCTACTGACCATCGCAGCAAACAAGGGGCAGGTGACAGAATTCCCTAGCTAAAGTACCCAGAGGAAATGGCATCACGTAGTGTCAGTCCTGGTGCTCCAACCAGCAAATTTCACATGGTGGATGGAGCGGGTTAGCTACCTTGGGGTGGCGCTAATGCTTTGTCATGAGCTGCTCAGATCCGACTGAGTCACACCTTGTCAGGTCTGACACTCCAACCAGCAAATCTCGCGCGATGGATGGAGTGGATTAGCAGACACTGGTGGTCCAGTCGCTTCCTCGTGGAGGGTACCTATAGTCAGTTCACGACTGGAAGAGACTTTCTTGACGCCCTACTAAAGATCTACTTTCAAGCCCATTTTGTATCCTTCCGCCAAAGGTAAACAAACATTGTCATGTGGCAGTCACATGGCAATGTTTACATTCCACTGTGTGTGTGTACATGCGCGTACCCATTATAAAAGTCGTGTATATATTATTAATGGATATTCCACAAGCGTAAAGTTTTTAATCTTGAGAATTTCACACAAAAGAATATGCGATGCCAGCGAAAAACATTTCATTCTATAAACCCAAAATGTGAGTATTTTGATGAAACGATAGTTGTTGTCTATTTACAATTGATTGTTAGTGACTTTCAATAAATTCCCATACATCGAAGGCAAGATCATCAGTGTTGATCGAAATTGCTACAGACGTTAAAATGGCGTGGTGGTTGAGTTGTATGTTTCGCGCAATTGTAAAACGTTATTTAAAAATGGTTGTGACGGTTTTCAACAGGACTGCAGAGTTTGCGAGTGAAGGATTCTACGTCTTCGACAATGTGAAAACAATTCTTACGTGCAAATACTGCAATGTCAGAATACAGTGGCAAAGGAAAGACACGTGCACGAAACACATAAAAACAAAAGGAATCCGTGCAACGAGAAAGTGAGCACAAATTAAAATCATACGTTATTAAAAAACAATTAATAAAGAGCGGACATTAGTAAAACAAGACAAATAAATGAATTATTATAAGTTAAACAAGATAATCAAACAAATTCTCTGGCACGTGTGTCAACAACACAAGGAACGAAGGTTAGTAAACAAATGGCAGCGTTACTTTCACCTTGAGCGTGATCATGTGACTATGCAAGAAACGTTGAAATCTAAATATGTTAGCATCACGTCATTAATAATTGGCATAATAAGATACAAGTCTTTTCGACACCCATTTGTAAGCGATAAATTAACAATTACATTAAAACTTTGGAACTATTTCCTCTCTTTGTGCTGGCAACCTACCGACATAACTGTATCCGCGCTCGCCGCTGTTTGTAATGTTATATGCATGTCGCTAACGGCTAGGGTGTTTTTTCAAAGGTTGATTTTCAAAAGTTTCTTCCAGTCGTGAACNACATGTACGCCAATGCCTTTGCGTACTGGGCCTACAGTATGGGTGGCCGGTGAATAGTGTGGTGTTTTTGTTACGAATGTGCTGCCCAGTTAAGGGAGACCGCAGTCTTACTCTATGGTCGGAAACTGGTTGGCAAGATGTTGTCACCTGCTTCTCCCTCGGGAGATGGCGTTTACAAGTTGGTAGGGAGGTACAAATCACCCTTGGAATCCGAACGTCGTGAATAGACTTGAACGTATTTATTCTGAGTAGAATAAATACGGTGACCCATACTAACGCCTAGACTTTTGTGATTACCAAGCATCCGACGGAAGTTACATTATCAAACATGTGAAGGTGACGTGATAGGCAAAGAGCAATCTAGAGGAATTAAATTAAGAAGTTGTGAGAATGACTCTAACCCTACTGTTGTCTAGTGGAATCTTAAAGGGACAGGCTAAACATGTGTGTGTTAGCGGGGTTGAAGCAAGCTTCACTGGTAGTAGATCTCGAAGAGACGCCAGAAGCAAAAAGCCCTGGCATGGCAGTGGTAGGGCGAGCTGCTGAGTTTTCAAGGCAGAGGTAGACAATGCGATAACAACTCGATGACAACTGGAATTCTGGGGGCTCGTCCAGCCTTAAATACGGTATATAGCCTCCCTTGGCTTCCTTCGGCGGTTCTGGCATCTTCAACCGGTGGGGTCATCCCTTCGTGGGTCGCATCATCCCTTGCTGCACTCTCTAGGTGAGGGATGGAAGCGGGGTAGTTCTGTTATTGTGGGTAGTATCTGATGCTTGCTTAGGGGCAGGCTGGCTTTGTTCGGCTGGCAAGACAGGGGCGCATGACTGACGCGTGTATTTAGTATAACTGGCAACGTATTTTAGTCCTCTGGTTGCAGTTGTTTTGGGTTCGATCCTCGGTGGTTACCGTGACGTCACACGGACTCAGTTGAAGTCAGAGAAACAAAAAAAGATATTGCCAGCTATGCATGTGTCAACGTACTCCTTTGGTTTACAGAAAATAGCTTCCAGTATTAACTCGCCTTACTTAAATAATGCTCACAAACCTTTAAATACTCATCAAAAATTATCAATGTTTCTCAGTGTAAGTTCTGCTGAAATCTTGCTCTTTTTGTTGCAAAAACCTTTTTACATACTCTATGTTTTTCTTTAGTCTTATCTACTACTACAATTTTATACAAATAGGTATTTCAATAAGCCATATTCATTAATATCCATTCAAGAAGATGACGTTTCAATATAATTCTAAGAATTTGTCCAGTGGTGAAATATGGTAAAATAAAAATTATTTGTGACAATGTGGATTTCTGAGAGCATTATCTAAATGAAACACGTACAAAGTAGCACATAAAAAAGGAGTCAATGTTGCATTCACCTTCTTTAATGATGTGTCGGAGCCAACTGATCAGACCATAAAGATAGTACTTAAACTATACAATTCCTACAATTATCTCCATACTTATGACTGTTATCTCAAGCAGGTCCATCCAAATAATTCTTGCCTCCACACTACAGGCATTGTAGAATTCACCAGTCAAACAGAACCGCCACCTTCTTATCATGACAGCCTTCCAAAATGCTTACCCACCTTAGACATTCAATTGCAGTCACACATGCAAGGCTACACATGTGCTGCTACCTTAGGGATGACCACCAAAAACGCCAATAGCACGAGCTCAAAGAATTACATCAATGTCTGTCAAGTATGCTTTTTCAACACCCCAAACTTTCATAAATAAGAATTGTTTTGCAGGACTTATATATATCTTAGTTTAAAACAAAACTTGTCTTAATATATTAAAGCACACATTTATGTGAACAGCATGCTATCCACGATTTCAAGTTGCGTGGATTTAACATTTTAATACAAAAAAAAAAAAATTCAGGGCTGGAACTTTAAAATTTTATTACTGCACATCCAAAATGCACAATTTACATAAAATTTCCTCAACAGCTGAAACAAGCCAGAGGTGGCAAATATGATTTAGTTCACCATGGGTTATATTATTTTGGTGCATTATGAGTACAGTTTCTCCTTAAGCACCAGTGCGTGTATTGAACCCAAAAAATTTAATAAGTAGAAAATCCCAACAATAAAATTTTTATGGTCATCAAAACGTCTTAGCGAACCACTAAAATTAGTTGGGCATCTCATTAATTTTATAGCCAGTGTAATGTTTAAAATTTTTTGCCACTGAAATAATTTCTTACTGTATATTTGTTTTTAAACACAGAAACACTTTTGTCTCATGTTCTGCAAATTCTTGACATCACCTGCTTACATATTTTTCATACTGACTGGTATTTCTGTCCTAAAAGTCTAAAAATATTACATTGCCTGGTACTTCCTGATGAAAATAAAACTATTCTTACATTACTATTATTACCTAGTTTTATTTACCAAACAACGTGGGTAAATGGACGATGTAGCTGGCAGTCTGCTGCTCATCCAATGGGTCTGGGCAACATGAAGGTGATGCCATCAGAACCAGCACCACTGACATGACACGGCTCTGCATGAGCTAATGGTGCATCACCATCAGGGTGGTTGCTGCTAAGTTCGTCAGCAGATCGTGTGATGCAATTCAGCCAACATACTTTTTTGGTGTGACGTCATGAACCAAATGTTATAGCCAAATCTTGTAAAAATTGATATGGAACTCCAAAGACTGTCTCTCAATACAAATATCTTTGTAAGCTTTCATGCCACTGAGAAAATTTGTAATGGAACAACCTTTGAAAAATTGACGATGCTGTCAAGTTTTGTACACAGGAAAACTGAAAATGAGGAGAGATGAAAGGTTTAGGAATGTAGAGCATCAAGAATGCCAATATCAATGGCACCTAGCCTACCGGAATGCAAAGATAATTATGATAGAATTTTGTACCTTCAGGTTATGTCAAGTGTGCACCTTTTAGACCCTGGGTGGTTAAAAAAAAAGTAAAGGATATTTTGTAATGTAAATGTAACTGTTAAAATTTATTTGTTACCGCTTTATGAATACTTTGGGCCTTTTATATGATATAATCATGGAGAAACTATTTATAAAATTTTAAAGAGGAAAGGGTTTGTGAATATTTGTTATCAGGTAACATGGTTCAGTGGCAGAGCTGCCAACCTCCAAGCACGTCCATCAGTAATCACAGTTATATGCAAAAAGATACACATAAATCATGAGCGATAAAATTTCTCTCTAAAATACAGATATACTCATAAAATTGAATAGGAATACACACAACACACATGCATTAAATATTTAAATTTGTGCACTTGGATGAACCAGAAAAATTATTTCACCAATATAATAATTACCAGGATATGTTAAAAACATAAATAAGACTCATCCACAGGTTTAGCTTTTTGAAGCACCTTCGTGGTGAATTTCTTTTTGTAACACACCTCATTGATTGAATTACTTTTTACTTTCTCAATCATAAGAGCGCCTAAAGTTGATGTTGGCAGAGATGCTCTAAATTCCGCTTGATTGCAGCGGACACAGCTGAAAATTCTCTCTGTTGGAAGAATTGATGTGGGGCACTGTCAATAGTGCCAACATCGTTTTAGGCAGGACTTTGAATTTTGGTTGGCCACTTTATTTTTAATGTTGGAAATTATGCACCAGCTAACAGCCATTCTTTCTTCACTGAGGATATCACCCGAGAAACTTTCACACTGATACAGAGCAAACTCTTGTTCCAGCACATCCAACTCTGAAACACTTACAAGTCTTGTGAACCTCTCAATAAAGTACTGAACAGATGAATAAGAAGCAGTTGTTCTCAATGAAGTATCACAGACTTCAATATGCTTCAGAAATTCATCATTTAATGGGAATTTATCCAAAATGTAACTGCTTGCTGAAACATAAAAATCACGCACAGAAGAATAAAATGTCTGGCTATCAACCTGGCTTGTAAGCTCTTTTAACTGTGCTCGACACTTGGAGCCAATAACCAAATCTGTATATTCTTTCTGGTATTTCCTCTTCTTGAAGTTAATGTCAGTGATTGATGTGGAACCCAAATGCAAAGCAGATGGTTTAATGAATCTAACCAGTAGATCTCTGAGAAAACCTTGCAATTTACATCTTAACATATGAATGGCTGGAGCCTCTTGCTGTAAAAATACATTCACAGCATTGAAAATAGAAAGTGTACTTTCAAGGAACAAGCAAGAGTTATGTCAAAGGGTTGTGCATCAATGACTTGATGCTCTCAAACTGTGAAGTGGTAACATTAAGGTGACTGTCTAGTTCACAAAATAAGAGTTTTAGAGGATCCCACTGTTCCAAAATCCTCTTAACACATTCCAGGAGTGAAAGCCATCTGGTGCTGACTCATTTCAAAACTTTATGTGGTTTATTCTCACTGAGTTCTTGATGTAACTTCAAGGTGTTTAGTCTATTACTACTTTTCTCCAAAAAATAAAACACCTGGACAAAAAATTGTTTATCATTAATACTAAGCGGTAATTATTCAGAGTAGCGGCTTTTCTGAAGGAAACATCGTAAACCCACAAAAGTAACATAAATGGATTCTGCACAGCTTACCTTTTTAATATTGAGGAAGGCGTAATGGTAAAATAAGTAGAACGTATTAAATAAAATAGATAAAAGTACGAGCAGTTCGGCGGCTTCGTTTACGTTGAACGCCATGTTGAATAGCCATGTAATGCTATCTGCGCAGACGCGAACTGCGTTTAGTCGCCTGGTATATGGAATAGTGTGTGGTTCGCGGTGAGCGTAGTATTGTGTGCGTGTGGTTTGCGACGTCCGAACTCATCCGTGTGATGGCATGTGATTGAAGAATGGTGAAGAATGATTTGAGAAGAGTGCTTCTGTTCATTTGCCAGTTAAAAAAATTAACGTTGTTTTGGCCACTACTGGTTGGGTTTCTAGTACATCATGACGGTAGTTGAATTGGCCGAGGACAGTGGAATTGTACCCTCCGCATACCTAGGTGAGTTAATTCATATACGTCCGGTATGTTTTACTGTTACTTTAAATCCCAAAAATTATTGATTAAAATAAAATGGTAAGTTAGATTAAAGCCCTAAAATCCTAGATTAGAATGAAATTGTACGTTAGATTAAAACCCTATAATCCAAGGTTAGATTGAAACCCTATAATCCTAGATTAGATTAAATCTCTACAATCCTAGGTTAGATTAAAAATGTAAAATAGTGATTCACTCATTGTGGGGTTAGGTAAAGTTATGTTAGGTGGGCACATATTACAAAATTGGGTGGACAAATGTTAAATTGGGGTGTTTTTGTATATTTTGTGATTTTACCCCACAATTTCCCTGATCTTCATAACCTTCCCCACTATCGTATTTGTGGTTTGTATTGCTAATACCTTAATGACCCTAGAAAATTCGTGTTCTGCGTAATTAGTAGAGTGGAAATATACCACTTTCCGTGATTTTTTACAGAAAAGCAGCTGCTCTGAATAATTACCCATTTCAGCATTGGTAGTTTCATTTTCAGCACTGTTTACAAAAAAAGATGAAATTGTTTTGTGAGCAGATTGCACTTTACCATGATCTTTGTGCTTCTCAGATTCAACATGGCGCCGGCAGTCGTCTCGCCCCTCACGAGCGATGACAAAATTGCAGCTGCGCACTTGGTAGCACTGCAGTGGATTCTCTATCTACCAGTTTTCAGGGGATGGTCAAGAAATTTCCATAAAACCAGGATTTCAGCAGATGAGGAACTGACATGTACATCAATAAAATACAACTTCCAACCCTTTTAAACATCCAAGAGCTGCACATTATATGTAAAAAAGTTTAACTAAGTAATTCACACAATAAAAATTGGAAGTTTACAAAAAAGTTATATTATTGTAAATAATACATTAAAAACATTTTAACTAAACTCAACTAAATAAAGACTATAACACCATAAAGCAACATTTTTCATGAAGAAATACCACATCTCATCGCAAATTTTATACATTTATTTTTGAAAATTAGGGGTGCGACCATTATGTGAATAAGTAACAAGATATTTGACAAAACAAATTATTAAAGCACCTACTTTCAGTTTAATGTCACTTACATTCCCAGTTGATACTCGATATTCATTTATTGATTTTTAAACTGTCTATGCAAATGTCTAATAACTGAGTGTGAAATACGTTATAAGCACAGTACTCTTTTCTCCAGTTCAGTTGATGCTTGGGAGTCAGGCAGGCGTGATCTTGCTTCCTACCCTTACATGCCAGATGAGAGGGGAAGCAGTTACACAGCAACCAGTGTGGCATCCTTGCAGTGTCTCTCTATGCTGTACATCTTGCTTCCTCCTCTTAAACGCCTGGTGAGAGGGGAAGTGGTTACCTAGTAAAAAGCTACGTCTTTGCAATCTCTCTCGGCTGTGTGCTTGCTTCCTCCCCTTACATGCCGGGTGAGAGAGGAAACAGTTAGCTAGCAAAAAAGCAGCATTCTTACACACACACACACACACACTCTCTCTCTCACTATCACACACACACACTCTCTCACACACACACACTTACTCTCTCTCTCACACACACACACACACACACACACTCTCTCACTCTCACTCTCTCTCACTCACACACACACACTTACTCTCTCTCACACACACACACTCTCTCTCAGCACNACTATCACACACACTCACTCTCTCACACACACTTACTCTCTCTCACACACACACACTTACTCTCTCTCACACACACACATTCACTCTCTATCACACACACACACACACACACACTCTCACTCTCACTCTCTCTCACTCACACACACACACTTACTCTCTCTCACACACACACACTCTCTCTCAGCACTCTTGCTTCCTCCCCTTATACGCCTAGCAAGAGAGGAAGCAGTTGCCTAGCAACTAGTGCCGCATCCTCACATTTCTCTCTCTTAGTTGGCTAGTGGGAGGCAGATGTTGGCTATGTCGCACTCTGCTGTAGCTCGTCATATGCGTAATACCACTTCCTCCCCTTGCATGCCTGGAAAAAGGAAAGTAGTAGCCTTGCAACTACTGTGGCATCCTTCCTCTCTTTTTGGAGAAGTATATAGTTTATTTAATGCTTTATGTACAAACCATCGTTGCGTGAAATCTAAGTGACGGGACAGAAAGATTTTTTGATTGATGCAATATTCAATAAATGATAAATATAGATATTTTATTATTATTTATACAAGAATTTTTGTGGATACAGTTTTTTGGCACATGCATTTTTGGTACATAGAGAATCCACTGTATATTGAAGAACTTTTGTAATGAAAGTTAATATACTTTGAAAATTAGTACCTAATTGATAAAAATGAGTATACATATGGCAATGTTTAATGTTCAAAATAAATTTTGAAAAAAAAATTAAATTATTCTTGGGTGTTGGTTTTCCTTATTGGACGATTTGTTATAAGGAAAGTAAATGCTATGACTGTGCTCATTTTGTGGATTTCAAAATAATGGCCTGTGGGGTCTCAACCATGGGAGCCTGATTACTTTCAGGCTGGGAACCCCAACACTTTAAAGAATTGGCATAATATTAATATAATATGTTTGTTTCTTTAGCAATTTCATAGTTCACTCGTTTGACACATGAATACCTGCTGAGTCCATGGCAATGTTAATTTCTTAACATGTGGTAAAAGGAACAGAAAGAAGAAACTATAGCAGGGCTGAGAACCAAATTGCATGGTTAATTTGGAAATAATGGAAACACCTTCTGTACATAGAGTTCAATATTTCTTTACATACTGTTGTTGCATATTACGGCCAACTAAATTCACTGTTTTTACTCTGTGTGCACACAATCATACTACTCACACCTCCTTCTAAGTTATATTTTATGTCACAATTTTTCTAAAAATGATCTCTAATAAAACAATTTAAAAAATATCAACATTATGGTAACTGATTTGCCATCAACTGCAAAACCGCAGCAAGCTATTTCAAAAGCATTAAAATGGAACTGATTTCTTATCAGCCTGGAGAACAATGCAAAAGTTATTTCACCATTATTCACCTGAAGCCTTTCTGTAGCTCACAAAATCCACAGTTGTATGGGTATGTCTTTAAGCGACCATGAAAGTCTGATTACAGAATTCTGCAACAAAATTATGCATGTACTTGCTACCAATGTTTGCCTACAATTTTTGGTGAAAAAATGACTTTGGCAACAAATAAGAATGTTCTTCATTTTTGAAGCAGGTGTGCGAGCTCTTTTAGAGCACTGTGCATATGCAAGAACAGAAACTGCACCAAAAATCAGGACAAGTTCTGCCTGTCTAGATGCATAATATAACAACTGCAGGTGTTACAGTTTCCATTCGCTTGGTCATATCACTTGTACAAATTTAAATAATGAATAAATAGAGAGTTGGAGACAGTGTTTATAGGCCATAAGGAATAAATGTCTGTCCAACTTCATATTGACTATTATAGGAAAGATTCCTTTCTGTATTTTTTTTAATGAAAGATTGTTACATCTAAAAAATATATGGCAGAGAAGAAACTGGAATGAGGAAAGAATAAAAACCAAACATAGCATGTGTATACATGCTATTCAAACTCATGTGCAGTAATATATAATATTTTGAAAAATAAAAAGATTTATTACATGTGAAAATGTGGTACAATAAAAATACAACAAAAATACTGGACGGCTTCGTAAATACAAATAGCACCAAAAACATTTGGAAAATTCAACATTTATAAATGCCCTCTGTGCAAGCATGTGGAGTTCTTACGTTCAAACATTGGCGTGGAGATAGCTTGCTACAAAAATACGTAGGATTTTGTTCAAGTTTTCACATGTTGCCATGTCAACAATGCTGCGGTCATCTTTAGGAGTGTGCCACACAGATGGAAATGGATATGTGATGATGTGGAGAATAGGAACACCTGGAAAGAAAACAAAATCACCAGCTGATCAATGAAGAAATATGACCTTGAGTGACTTCAGCATTACACTTTTTTCCAAAAGGCAGAAATATTTCCAGAAACTATTTTAAAGGTATACCTGCAACTATTTTTATTTGGCTACAGAAAATATCACAATATCATACAGCAATTAAGATTCTGCAAACGTGTCAAGCTATAAATTAAAACATTATATGAATCATGATTACCATATTTTCTTGCATAAAATTTGCACATTTAATACAATTTTTTTTAAATTTGAGGTGGAACTATTATATTAATAATTACATATTTGACAAAAAAAAAAACATTATTGTTAGTGCTACAAGTCCTGGTGGGTGGATTTATGTGCGGGGGACTGGCAAGGGGAGGGGTGGCTGTGCGTGCAGCCTGATGCCGCGCTAAAAATATTAGTCTCCATATCATCAGTTGCGCATTTCCCGATGCGCCGAATATTTTGTAACAGTTTGCATACAGCTGGGTTGTTACTAATATCGGCTGCCACCAGCTGGGCCATGTCGGTGCCCCAAGCACAGGCATCTAGAGGCGAGCTGCCAGAACTTGTGGTGCTCATAGTAACAGCATCTATTTTTAAAGGTAACATTAATTAAGTTCCCTGAAAGGCACTCAATATGCATTCCTTGTAAATGGTACATACTGAACTTAAATTGTCTATTTATGCAAACAGTCAACGATGGGGAGTGTACTGTCAAGCCACAAGCACAGCATCTGTTATGCTCTGCTTCCCTTCATTTGACTGTAGTTGCTTGGCAGTAAGGTGTGACCATGTTTCCTGCTAGGTGGCTGAAAGTAAACTAAATAACTTATTTGGGGGTGTCATATATCAACAACTCACTTTACATAATAAGCACAACACAAGTATATAATATATACACAACACCTTGTAATGTTGCAGTAAATAGTCATTGTTATATTCAGCAAATATTTAAATTTTCTATATTTTTGCTAAGGATAGAACACGTTCAGCATTTAGAATATCGTGTCAGTAATAACTTTTTGTTTGTATTTTATATATTTTCATTTTTACAAATTTATTATTTTATTTGAGTCCTTCAACAGTACTAGCAGACATCATTGGATGACATTGCACTTTTTCATTAGGTTAGTAAGCTTGACACGTAGCCGTCATATTGCGCTACATGATGAAATAACGAAGGTGCAGGTGGTCACATTTGGCTGACATGACCTGCCACACGAATATAATACTATAATTCAAGAGCCACGTCCGCATTTGTGTGCTATTTTGAGACATTACCGCACCACGCGATGCCCCGATTGGGCCATGTTCAGATAATGAAACTTTAAATTGATATTTAGAGCGGGCACGACCCTTGTCGTGCAACAGAAGTCGAGGAGCGCTCGTCTAGAGAGAAACAGGGAGTGACCATCGTAACACTGGCAGAGTCCGTAACCTTCTTTTATATTTCGGACATTTTGACATCTACTAAATTTATTTCCGCAGGTGTGAGGAGTTGTTATGGCGCTGGGAGAGAAAGTAGTGTCTCTCTCCCGTCTTTTTAGTCTAATTGTCCACAAAATGAGAAGTTTTTCAAGTAACTAATAACAGGTTGCGATTCTCTCGTTTTCTTGCTTTTACTTCCGCGAGTCCAGGGGTGGCTCTTGTCAATAGGCGCAGGGGCACATGCTCTCCCAAATAAAATTTAACATATGCCATATAGCAAATAAATAAATTTTTATAGAGCTTTCTTTCATATTTTAAGTATAAAAGTAGCTAATTTGATCATTAAGTTCTGTATCAATAGGCTGCAAATGTGTTCTGTATCACTAGGCTGCAAATAGTGTCTCCTTACTTTAGGCGCAGACAAAATTTTTCCTCGCAGCTTTGGGGCACAGACGGTTTGTGCCCATGCGCTGCATATTTTTTCCCTTGTCGAAGGCACACGAGACGTCTCGGAAATAGCAGAAGTGTGGTAGAATCGGGGTACAAGCCACCTGTGCCCAAGCGGTTCAGGCAGTGCTGTAACAGCTCAATAGATGGCACACTAAGAAAACAACACAAGAAGGGAATTTATTGAACAGGAAATAACATTACTAGGATAAGGAGCTTCCATTACTTTGAATCAGTGTCAAAACATGAAAGAGCAGCAAAGAAAACAAGTCTGGACTGAACATTCTTCTCTCAGAAACAAAATATTCTGAGCAGATAATCCAGTGTCAACAGAGCCACCAAAATTTCACTGGTAAGATACTTGTGTTTATGAACAAGAATGGTGGCTCGGAATAATTAAAAGGTGTAAACAATAAGGAAGGAATTATTCATGAACCCCCATGGACCTAGTAAAACATTTTACTGGCCAGAAAAAGAGAACATATGTTGTACTAGCGAACTGGCCCGACTTCGCCAGGGTAAAATTGAGTTTTACAGTTATATATTAATTAATAAATTGGGAAAAGACAATTCATTTATGTGAAAACAGAATTATAAAATTATACTATGTTGGCCTATGTTTTTAACTAATTACGGCAACCCAAAAGGAAGGAAATATTTTTTACCCAATAGCCAAGAATTAGGGTATTGTTTTTGGAGTGTATCTGTACAACTATAGCGTAGTTACCACATTTCCGCTTTCCAGCGCCGATGTATGAAAATCAAAACGTGAGTTTCATCAAGTTGTAGCTTTAGAAATAAGTGTACCTAGGTACTACTTTTTGCACTTGGCTGAGGGATCTTAATCGATCACCAAAGTTAAGCAACGTTCCCAGCGGCACACATTTGGATGGGTGACAGTTTAGTAGCATAACATCTGAGCACTTCTGAGCTTTGGAGGGCATGTTAAATATTCAGTCCCAGTTATTGATTGATAGCAGTCGTTAAGCCATTTCAGAGGTCCTTGGGCGGCCTGATAAACTCTGACACACCAGAGGAAAAAAATATTTTGGTCACGTTCCCAGCAGTTGCAGAATTACATTTTGTTGTTATTCCACAGGAACCGTACAATTTTCTGGGATAAAAAGTGTCATATGTCCTATTCCAGGACCTAAACTACCTACATACCAAATTTCATCAAAATCCGTTCAGCCATTATGGAGCTGAGTGGTAACAAACAAACAAACAAACAAACACACACACACAAACACTCTCTCTCTCTCTCTCTCTCTCTCTCTCACACACACACACACATGCACCCACGCACACACACACACAGACTTTCACTTTTATAATATTAGTAGGATGTGTCCCAATCATATCTTGTGTGTGACTGATACACCTGAAGCCACAAAAATGCACGGACATGTCTATAGACTTGATTTTTCCACAGAGAAGAAAGTTNTGTGACTGATACACCTGAAGCCACAAAAATGCACGGACATGTCTATAGACTTGATTTTTCCACAGAGAAGAAAGTTATTTTAAAGTGGGAGTCTTTCACGCCATCCAAATTGTAAAAAAAGTGGGTTCGATAGAGTATAAAGTGTATATATAAATATTTGACACTAAATACAATGATAAATGTTTTTTTTGCATATTTTTGCAGTTTGTTACCTTGAGACAGAAAAAAGTTGCAAAGTATTTTAATACTGGTGATAAAGCTGTAGAAAAAAATTAACTTTTTTTAAATTTGAAGTAAATTTTAAACATGATAATGAAACTGAAATCTAAATTTAGGTATAGTAACAAAATTGTCATGAAATTCTGAGTAGATTACCAAATTTTCAGCCATCCAGCTTTTGAACTGTTCATAGGAGAAAGCACACTAAGGAAGTCTGTCACTCTAGAACAGTGGTTCCCAACCTTTTATGAGGTGTCGCCCCTTAGTGGAAGACAACTCACCCCTGTCGCCCCCNGTTGCGCATTTGCAGATGCGCCGAATATTTTGTAACAGTTTGCATACAGCTGGGTTGTTACTAATATCGGCTGCCGCCAGCTGGGCCATGTCGGTGCCCCAAGCACAGGCATCTAGAGGCGAGCTGCCAGAACTTGTGGCGCTCATAGTAACAGCATCTATTTTTAAAGGTAACATTAATTAAGTTCCCTGAAAGGCACTCAATATGCATTCCTTGTAAATGGTACATACTGAACTTAAATTGTCTGTTTATGCTAACAGTCAACGATGGGGAGAGTACTGTCAAGCCACAAGCACAGCATCTGTTGTGCTCTGCTTCCCTTCATTTGCCTGGAAGTAAGGTGTGACCATTCCAACTAGGTGGCTGAAAGTGAACTAAATAACTAATTTGGGGGTGTCATACATCAAAAACTCACTTTACATAATAAGCACAACACAAGTATATAATATATACAGAACACCTTGTAATGTTGCAGTATATAGTAATTGTTATATTCTGCAAATATTTAATTTTTCTATATTTTTGCTAAGGATAGAACACGTTTAGCATTTAGAATATCGTGTCAGTAATAACTTTTTGTTTGTATTTTATATATTTTCATTTTTACAAATTTATTATTTTATTTGAGTCATTCAACAGTACTAGCAGACATCATTGGATGACATTGCACTTTTTCATTAGGTTAGTAAGCTTGACACGTAGCCGTCATATTGCGCTACATGATGAAATAACGAAGGTGCAGGTGGTCACATTTGACTGACATGACCTGCCACACGAATATAATACTATAATTCCAGAGCCTCGTCCGCATTTGTGTGCTATTTTGAGACGTTACCGCACCACGCGATGCCCCGATTGGGCCATGTTCAGATAATGAAACTTTAAATTGATATTTAGAGCGGGCACGNGGATGACATTGCACTTTTTCATTAGGTTAGTAAGCTTGACACGTAGCCGTCATATTGCGCTACATGATGAAATAAGGAAGGTGCAGGTGGTCACATTTGGCTGACATGACCTGCCACACGAATATAATACTATAATTCAAGAGCCACGTCCGCATTTGTGTGCTATTTTGAGACATTACCGCACCACGCGATGCCCCGATTGGGCCATGTTCAGATAATGAAACTTTAAATTGATATTTAGAGCGGGCACGACCCTTGTCGTACAACAGAAGTCGAGGAATGCTCGTCTAGAGAGAAACAGCGAGTGACCATCGTAACTCACACTGGCAGTGTCTGTAACCTTCTTTTATATTTCGGACATTTTGACATCTACTAAATTTATTTCCGCAGGTGTGAGGAGTTGTTATGGCGCTGAGAGAGAAAGTAGTGTCTCTCTCCCGTCTTTTTAGTCTAATTGTCCACAAAATGAGAAGTTTTTCAAGTAACTAATAACAGGTTGCGATTCTCTCGTTTTCTTGCTTTTACTTCCGCGAGTGCAGGGGTGGCTCTTGTCAATAGGCGCAGGGGCACGTGCTCTCCCAAATAAAATTTAACATGCCATATAGCAAATAAATAAATTTTTATAGATCTTTCTTTCATATTTTAAGTGTAAAAGTAGCGTATTTGATAATTAAGTTCTGTATCAATAGGCTGCAAATAGTGTTCTGTATCACTAGGCTGCAAATAGTGTCTCCTTACTTTAGGCGCAGACAAAATTTTTCCTCGCAGCTTTGAGGCACAGACGGTTTGTGCCCATGCGCTGCATATTTTTTCCTTGTCGAAGGCACACGAGACGTCTCGGAAATAGCAGAAGTGTGGTAGAATCGGGGTACAAGCCATCTGTGCCCAAGCGGTTCAGGCAGTGCTGTAACAGCTCAATAGATGGCCCATGAAGAAAACAACACAAGAGGGGAATTTACTGAACAGGAAATAACATTACTAGGATAAGGAGCTTCCATTACTTTGAATCAGTCTGCACATGAAAGAGCAGCAAAGAAAACAAGTCTGGACTGAAAATTCTTCTCTCAGAAACAAAATATTCTGAGCAGATAATCCAGTGTCAACAGAGCCACCAAAATTACACTGGTAAGATACTTGTGTTTTTGAACAAGAATGGTGGCTCGGAATAATTAAAGGTGTAAACAATAAGAAAGGAGTTATTCATGAACCCCCATGGACCTAGTAAAACACTTTACTGGCCAGAAAAAGAGAACATATGTTGTACTAGCGAACTGGCCTGACTTCGCCAGGGTACAATTGAGTTTTACAGTTATACACTAATAAATAAATTGGGAAAAGACAATTAATTTATGTGAAAACAGAATTATAAAATTATACTATGTTGGCCTATGTTTTTAACTAATTACGGCAACCCAAAAGGAAGGAAATATTTTTTACCCAATAGCCAAGAATTAGGGTATTGTTTTTGGAGTGTATCTGTACAACTATAGCGTAGTTACCACATTTCCGCTTTCCAGCGCCGATGTATGAAAATCAAAACGTGAGTTTCATCAAGTTGTAGCTTTAGAAATAAGTGTACCTAGGTACTACTTTTTGCACTTGGCTGAGGGATCTTAATTGATCACCAAAGTTAAGCAACGTTCCCAGCGGCACACATTTGGATGGGTGACAGTTTAGTAGCATAACATCTGAGCACTTCTGGGCTTTGGAGGGCATGTTAAATATTCAGTCCCAGTTATTGATTGATAGCAGTCGTTAAGCCATTTCAGAGGTTCTTGGGCGGCCTGATAAACTCTGACACACCAGAGGAAAAAAATATTTTGGTCACGTTCCCAGCCGTTGCAGAATTACGTTTTGTTGTTATTCCAGAGGAACCGTACAATTTTCTGGGATAAAAAGTGCCATATGTCCTATTCCAGGACCTAAAGTACCTACATACCAAATTTCATCAAAATCCGTTCAGCCGTTATGGAGCTGAGTGGTAACAAACAAACAAACAAACAAACACACACACACACACACACTCTCTCTCTCTCTCTCACACACCAACGCGCACGCACGCCCGCGTGCACACACACACACACACACACAGACTTTCACATTTATAATATTAGTAGGATGTGTCCCAATCATATCTTGTGTGTGACTGATACACCTGAAGCCACAAAAATGCACGGACATGTCTATAGACTTGATTTTTCCACAGAGAAGAAAGTAATTTTAAAGTGGGAGTCTTTCACGCCATCCAAATTGTAAAAAAAGTGGGTTCAATAGAGTATAAAGTGTATATAAATATTTGACACTAAATACAATGATAAATGTTTTTTTTTGCATATTTTTGCAGTTTGTTACCTTGAGACAGAAAAAAGTTGCAAAGTATTTTAATACTGGTGATAAAGCTGTAGAAAAAATTAACTTTTTTTAAATTTGAAGTAAATTTTAAACATGATAATGAAACTGAAATCTAAATTTAGGTATAGTAACAAAATTGGCATGAAATTCTGAGTAGATTACCAAATTTTCAGCCATCCAGCTTTTGAATTGTTCATAGGAGAAAGCACACTAAGGAAGTCTGTCACTCTAGAAGGTGTTACAAAATGCACATTTTGCTGCAATCAGATCCAACTTTAAAATTTTTTTATATAAGTGCATAAAGTGATGTTGAAATTAAGTACACAAAGTTTCTACAAATCTTGAGATAGGTGGCTTATTATTTATTTGGCCACATAATCTGACATGGAATGGCCCACATGCATTTTGTGTTTCTCGACAATGGCTAACATGAGTCTTTGGAATGTGGCTGGTGCATACTTCAACCCAAAGGGCATGACCCAAAACTGCAAGGCCTCTTCATCCCCTCCAGCATTGTGACAGATGTATATTTTCTGGAGTCTGGATAAGTCTGGATCTGCCAATAACCACTTATCATGTCTAAAATTGAGGATGTACGGGCATTCCTGAAGTCCTGGAGGGTATCAGCTATGTTAATACCTGGTGGTGCTATAAGATGGGTGATTTCATTCAGCACCTGTTAATTTATGCAGAAGCGTAGTTCTCCATACTTTTTGGGGACCAGCACTACTCAGGAGTTGTACAGGGAATTGGATAGCTCCACAATCCCTCGGGAGGTCTTCATATCTGCTACCTGATCCAGTATTATCTTGTATTGGAGTTAAGAAGGATTACTGGGTTGACAGTATTGTGTTGAAGCCAAGTTTCAAGGTAATGGCATTTGCTTGATGTATTGTCAAAAAAGGCAATATGGGTATTCAGCATTTTTATGAGGCAGCCAAGTTGTTGTTCTGTTAACTGATGTTGCATTTCCCCTTCAGTTATCTATTGTTGGGGTTGATTACACATCACATTCTCCCAGTTTACAACCATTCATTTCTGGTGACTGAGGTATTAGCAGCATTGCAAGCAGTCAATTATGCATTGTTGCTCCATTAGCAACGGTTGTCTTAGAATAATTTATTTGTCTAAATTAGGGTGGAAGGGGACCACAAAAAATTCTGTCTCTAGTGGCTGGGGCCAGCTTCTGTCTGCAAAGGCATTGTGTTCGATACCCCTGGCTCTCTCATTTAACTCCAGTGACTGTGCTCATGGAGTTCAAAGCAGCATCTTGAACGCAAGAAGCAATAATTTTGTAATGAGCTGTACCTCCTCGACTTCAGTGCTGCTAGACATGATTCGGAAGTATACCTGTGCCTCATACAGGATAAAAATCTCAGCTTCTTTCTCATTTTGTTTCTGGCCATAGACCTCTTGAGTACGTTCCAATAAAACATCTTTGCCTGCAAATTGGTGAGTTAGCCTTATTTAAAACTTCATCCAATTATTTACACATTTACAGTAATTTTTCCACCAGTGCAAAGTGGCACCTTTTAACTGCTTGCTGGCACATGGTACCCATCATTTGTGGAGAATTTCGCCCCCTTTAAATTCCAACACTCACAGATTGAGGAATACTTCTAGATCATCTTGCGGCCAGCATGCAAATTTTGTAAGCATTATCATGCTCTCCAGCCTTTTGGTTATGCTGGGAGGGGGACTGGAGTGTGTTTGCCGGGATTACTGAGTCTACGGCCCTCCTCGTCACGTCAACAAACCTGAAACTGGAAAGATGCTGCTTAGTGGGATACACCTATCAGGTCACCCTAAATATAGGTAGTGGAACATCTGTGGGCAAGTTTCACAACTAATCCTGTACGTTCCCTGGCCTGTGCAAGTCAGCAGGTCGCACCTCTTCTGCCAGTTTAAATAATCTCGGCATCGTAATTCAAGGCCCTCTACGTCTTCGTATTCATCTGGCCAGCCAATTCACACATAATGATATTGGCAGACGCAGTGCATGCATGTCACCATGTACAGTCTGGTTCCATCACACTGAGGGTCACTGCATTGTTCTAAATCTGCATCAATATGGCCCCTGTCCATGTCCCTTTGGTCATAACTTTGACACGTCACAGTCGGCTCTCCACTCTGTATGTGTTCTACAGGGTGATGGAGCGCTAGATCACTTGGTCAACCTTATTGCGTAGCGAACTGATACATACTCAGGGGTGAAATCAGGCAGGTAATAAACACTTCGACTTTGGATTCGGTTAGCTAAACAGTTATTTATTGCATCATTACATCACTCATTACATAGGTATGGTACACTGCACTCTTGGGTTCCGCTTCCTGCCCCCTTCCCTTACCCGTCGGAGGCCTACAGGTCAGAGTTTTAGTTCATAAACGTCGGGGAAAAGTGGTCGGATTTGGAGGCGCGGTTACTTAACTGAGCTGCTGCTGTGTGCTGGCTTCATCTCTGCATCCCGGGAAGTCTTGTTGAGGCGTCTCTCTGCGACTTCAGCGCCCGTCCTGCGATGTCTCTCTGGTGCTTACGTCCAACTGGGTCGCACCCCTGGTGCGAACCCCGCGTCTCTCGGGTCCTCGGGATTGACTCCCCGGCCGTCCAACTGGGCCGCACCCTTGGCGCTGACCCCGCATCTCTCGAGTCCTCGGGATTGACTGACTCCTCCACTTCCCTGATGTGCTATATCCCCCGTCCCCTCAAGGAATTCCCTACGTCATTGGCGACCCGACTTACGTCAAACTTCGGCGTACGTCGATCAGGTGAAGCAAGCCTCACGCGCTGACGAGCGCCTCTCTCTGTCACCTAGCACATGCGTCATTGGAAGGAAATATTCGAGTGACGTCGGTATAAGCATTTGACGCACGTTCTGGCAGGTTGTGAAATCGTCGCTCTCTTCTCGGCTGTGCGTGTCATGCGTCAACTTTGTCTGAAGTTTAATTCGACAGCACAGGGTTTTGTCTGTGACTTCCCGAAGTCATGGAAACTGTCTCAGCCAGCTTTGGAGTGGCACTACTCTGTAGCTCACGTTTGGCAAAGTCCTGTCTGTAGTCTCTTGCGTACGCAAATACAACTAGGCCCCACATTAGGTGCCAAAATTAACTCAACATCTGCTAAGTTGTGGGTCAAGGGCAGCGCTGAGTTTATTCCAGGCCTGGTCTTGCTGGTCTGCGTATGCAAAACGGTAACCACATGTCTAAGGCAATTCAGAAGTGACCCATGGGACTATGGGTTTCCACAGTCTTAGTTGGTGGGTGGAAAAGCCCAGGTCTGTATTTTGGAGGTTCCTTGACCAGTTTTTCGCATGCGAGTTGAGCGAGCTCCTTCTGCTTGGTGTACACCACCTGAGCTGGAGGTCCTCGGAGTGTTGACTCTTGGGTTTGTTGGGCTGCAGCCACTTTACCCTTCCCTTCTCCTCGCTTGGAGAATGGCAAGAGTAAGGGTAGATTTGGAAGTAATACACGTATTTCTCAGCAGCAACAAAAAATTGTAGTATTATTCCCCAGTGGAAGACCCGGAACAGGTACACATTTTTCCATACTCCTAACCGCTGCACCCAGCAGAGAATCATGGTGGAACATACAGAGCTGGATGAGTAGGCTCTGTATCTCTTTTTCTTGTCTGTACCAGGATTCGTTACTCACGCAGACCCTCCAATTCCAACNGTGAAGCAAGCCTCACGCGCTGACGAGCGCCTCTCTCTGTCACCTAGCACATGCGTCATTGGAAGGAAATATTCGGGTGAGGTCGGTATAAGCATTTGACGCACGTTCTGGCAGGTTGTGAAATCGTCGCTCTCTTCTCGGCTGTGCGTGTCATGCGTCAACTTTATCTGAAGTTTAATTCGACAGCACAGGGTTTTGTCTGTGACTTCCCGAAGTCATGGAAACTGTCTCAGCCAGCTTTGGAGTGGCACTACTCTTTAGCTCACGTTTGGCAAAGTCCTGTCTGTAGTCTCTTGCGTACGCAAATACAACTAGGCCCCACATTAGGTGCCAAAATTAACTCAACATCTGCTAAGTTGTGGGTCAAGGGCAGTGCTGAGTTTATTCTGCGTATGCAAAACGGATACCACATGTCTAAGGCAATTCAGAAGTGACCCATGGGACTATGGGTTTCCACAGTCTTAGTTGGTGGGTGGAAAAGCCCAAGTCTGTATTTTGGAGGTTCCTTGACCAGTTTTTTGCATGCGAGTTGAGCGAGCTCCTTCTGCTTGGTGTACACCACCTGAGCTGGAGGTCCTCGGAGTGTTGATTCTTGGGTTTGTTGGGCTGCAGCCACTTTACCCTTCCCTTCTCCTCGCTTGGAGAATGGCAAGAGTAAGGGTAGATTTGGAAGTAATACATGTATTTCTCAGCAGCAACAAAAAATTGTAGTATTATTCCCCAGTGGAAGACCCGGAACAGGTACACATTTTTCCATACTCCTAACCTATGCACCCAGCAGGGAATCATGGTGGAACATACAGAGGTGGATGAGTAGGCTCTGTATCTCTTTTTCTTGTCTGTACCAGGATTCGTTACTCACGCAGACCCTCCAATTCCAACNTGGATGAGTAGGCTCTGTATCTCTTTTTCTTGTCTGTACCAGGATTCGTTACTCACGCAGACCCTCCAATTCCAACACCCAGCAGAGAATCACAGTGATGTGTTGGATTATTAGAAGTGATGATCATACATGCAGAATTCATCATATATCCAAGGAAGGTAACTTTAGCATCAAGGTTACGTCACTTGGTTTGTTTGTGTTACCAGGTAAAGTAAGAAAAATGCTTATCAATGCACCAACTTCAACGCAAACTTTATTCGTAGAACCATTATACAATTTAAGGATGTTTAGAACTCACAAATGTAAAAAAAAGTACTGCTACAATAGGTTAAAATTTGATTACTGAGAACTGGTGACTTAAATATCAAATTTCTTAGCAAATTTAGCTCAGGATCATAGAAATAAAAATTAAATGGCAACATAACTTTTAACGGAAAGGAACAGCATCATACTGGGCAGATTATATTTACCTGATGTATTTTTCCTATACCAGATAATCTACAGAAGGTAGATTATTAGTGTAAGCCCTTTTGAAGAACCATGAATAAAATAATGGAAAATGCAGGAAAGCATAAAAATATAATACAATAGTTGCCTAAAACTGATCTTAAAAAAATAACTTTTTATTCTTAGCTCTTGCCTCACAAATCCAATAGTTTCTCATTATCAGAGTTTGAACCCAAAGTAGTATTTAGTTTATGAAAAGAACTTAAAACTTACGTCTCTGAAGAAATGGAATGTGATCATCTTCTATGCCTCCAAATTTAGATTTTCTCTGAAAGTAACGTTGAGCTGGTTTCCCATAGGAGTACTGATGGAACTGCCTGTGTTCTGACAACTTGTCCTCAATGTCAATCAACAGTTTATACCAGTTGACGGTGTCTTGGAAGTAGTTGTAAAACTTTGGGTCTGGCGCTCCAAGAAGATCCAGCAGCATTAGTAAATCCTGATGGAAAAAAACACTGCTGTCTACTTGGCTCTCAATGCTAAATACACTATATCCTGTTGCAAGAACAGGTAATACATTTTTTACACAGAGGAGACAGTTACATTAACTGTGATCATAGGAACAGAAAGATGACCCTTCTCTACATGTTCATAGAACATGTAGCGTTGTGGTTATTCAATTNTGTTCATAGAACATGTAGCGTTGTGGTTATTCAATTATTATAATTATTATATTATTATTTTTTGGTTTTGTATTATTTGTTTGTGGTGATGATTAAGTCAGATAATTTTCCAATTAAGATTTAATATATAATTTAAGCGAAGTGCAATCAAATTTTGGTTATGTCACGAGTTTATTGATGTAGAGGTAATTTAGATGTTATGGCTACTGTTATAGTTATTATCCATTTTGTCTTTAGAGGGTATAAAGTATTGGTCCTTAGAGGGTAGTAAGTATTGAAATTTGTAAATCATGTGATATTAAAGAAGTGTCCTGATTGGCTCTCGTCTCACCATTGCTGATTGGATGAGTAGTGTGGCATGGTCAGGCGACAGCCAATCAGAGTGCAAGTAACAACAGAAGTAACGTTAAAGTTGAATCAAACTTTTTCCTGTAAGAAATACCGCAACCACTGTCGAGATTGGAAGCGTGAGTGTAAGATTGAGAAGTTTTAGTGATATAGTGAGTCAAAAGTTTAACGTGCATGGATAGCACTCATGGCTTAATTTCTATAACTGTTTCAGATTGAACATTTTCTTCTACTAAATTGTTTTCAATTCAAGTACGTAGCCACTAGGGTGTAGGCAGCCTCGAGTTTGCCTCCTTTGTAAATTTATACACAAGCAGTTCATTAATAAATGCTGCAAGATGTTTTAAATTTCATTCCAGATAATGTAAAATGAGCAATATTTGTCTAATTTTTTGGAGAAGAGTAACGAGTCAATAAAAAAGGAGAACAAAATTTTGGCCTTCTAATACTACTGAAATGTTACAATCACATGTCAAACATCATGCAGTATGGTTACTGTATTGCGAATACCTTTTATTAACTTATAACCGACTGACAAAAATGTTGAAAACAACTAAAAATATGAATTAAAAAAAACCGTAAAAGCATTACTTTATTTCTTTGCTACACTGTGAAACTATTTTTGAAATGCTAAATTGTGCTGAAATTTTTTTTTTAAAAACAAAAATTATTTCTGTTTTACAGTAATAATATTATACTTCCTTTATTTCAATTCTGTGCTGATCTGTGCTCCTAAAATCATGGTATTACCACATGTAAAATAATCACAAGCAAAACTTATAAAAGCACTGTGACATGACTAATTCCATAGGAATTTGATATGATTTAGTCATGAAACAAATTAGGAACGTTTTCTTTATTTTCTCATATCAACAAAGTTTCAAATGCCTTTTTCTAGAGGAAACTGCAATTTATTTCACATTTCTATATTTTGAAATCAATGAGAAATAATGCAAGCTGACCCAGAATCTGATTGTAAACAGCTATGATGAATGAGAACTAAGCAAATTATTTTGACATTTTAAACCAAATATTGTTATACATGTCCCCAGTATTGTCCATTTCATATACGTGGGGTAAAATCTGACAAACAATATGACCAACCTACACAGAATGTAAAAAGTAAATGCTTTCGTTTGCAAAGTATTGTATCAGCTGATGAATATTTGTGGGATGTATGTTATTGTGTTGGCGACTTTGATGATGACTATGAAAGAAAATAGTACTCAGAACTAAAAGTCGTAATTTAAAACTTTATACTTACAGCATTTATGGTTTAAATAACGTTTTTAAAGCAATATGGAATCTTTTAGCTTTTAGTGGATTGGCTTTAAAAACATGTTTAGCAATTATGATGAAGCATGTGGACACTGACCATCAGTGAAATGTTTCCAGCCGGATGAACGCCATTGTGCATATGCTCTTTTTCATCACTTTTATGCGAGTACCTTATTGGTGTGTTGTTGGAATATTTAATTGGTAGTTAATTATTTCTGTATTTGCTTTCATTAAGAACAGTTGGTTTTAGGTACCATTTTAGTGCATTTTCTTGTGTGAAATATAATATTATCGGCACGTGTTTACCGTTTCGTAAAAAGCTCTTTCCGCCATTTTACAACCAGCTTCCGTCATGAAGCAACACAAATATAATTTACGTTTTGAAGTTTTAATTGGTTGGTTTAAGGAAATAGGTGAAGTTTTTATTTTAATGAATGATTCTGCAAATAAATTATTTCATATCAATGACAGACAAACGTGATTTTAGTATAGTAACTGTGTGAGGATTTCCATAGAAAAACAAGTGTTCAAGAAGTTACAAATCACAAACAGTAAGTTAGCATGTTTTGTAAATTATGTATTTCTGAACAGTTACTAAAATGTTTGAAATGCAGGTTGCCAAAATCCATATTTATGCTCCATTATATCACAATGGGTACAAAATTATTATTACCTGTTTTTATTATACTAATTATTAATTACTATTTCTACCTCCCAGTTAAAAAGTGATCATCAGCATCATGTTGAAACATTTGTAACTATCCACCAAGACTTACAAATCCCCACCTGCAATTAATAATTTAAATATAGTTTAATAAAATCCTTTCTGTCACACCTTCCACTACTCTTCCATTTTTCATTGCCCAGCCATCCTTCTGCTTTTCTTATATCNTATTATAATTATTATATTATTATTTTTTGGTTTTGTATTATTTGTTTGTGGTGATGATTAAGTCAGATAATTTTCAAATTAAGATTTAATATATAATTTAAGCAAAGTGCAATCAAATTTTGGTTATGTCACGAGTTTATTGATGTAGAGGTAATTTAGATGTTATGGCTACTGTTATAGTTATTATCCATTTTGTCTTTAGAGGGTATAAAGTATTGGTCCTTAGAGGGTAGTAAGTATTGAAATTTGTAAATCATGTGATATTAAAGAAGTGTCCTGATTGGCTCTCGTCTCACCATTGCTGATTGGATGAGTAGTGTGGCATGGTCAGGCGACAGCCAATCAGAGTGCAAGTAACAACAGAAGTAACGTTAAAGTTGAATCAAACTTTTTCCTGTAAGAAATACCGCAACCACTGTCGAGATTGGAAGCGTGAGTGTAAGATTGAGAAGTTTTAGTGATATAGTGAGTCAAAAGTTTAACGTGCATGGGTAGCACTCATGGCTTAATTTCTATAACTGTTTCAGATTGAACATTTTCTTCTACTAAATTGTTTTCAATTCAAGTACGTAGACACTAGGGTGTAGGCAGCCTCGAGTTTGCCTCCTTCGTAAATTTATACACAAGCAGTTCATTAATAAATGCTGCAAGATGTTTTAAATTTCATTCCAGATAATGTAAAATGAGCAATATTTGTCTAATTTTTTGGAGAAGAGTAACGAGTCAATAAAAAAGGAGAACAAAATTTTGGCCTTCTAATACTACTGAAATGTTACAGTCACATGTCAAACATCATGCAGTATGGTTACTGTATTGCGAATACCTTTTATTAACTTATAACCGACTGACAAAAATGTTAAAAACAACTAAAAATATGAATTAAAAAAAACAGTAAAAGCATTGCTTTATTTCTTTGCTACACTGTGAAACTATTTTTGAAATGCTAAATTGTGCTGAAATTTTTTTTTTAAAAACAAAAATTATTTCTGTTTTACAGTAATAATATTATACTTCCTTTATTTCAATTCTGTGCTGATCTGTGCTCCTAAAATCATGGTATTACCACATGTAAAATAATCACAAGCAAAACTTATAAAAGCACTGTGACTTAACTAATTTCATAGGAATTTGATATGATTTAGTCATGAAACAAATTAGGAACGTTTTCATTACTTTCTCATATCAACAAAGTTTCAAATGCCTTTTCTAGAGGAAACTGCAATTTATTTCACATTTCTATATTTTGAAATCAATGAGAAATAATGCAAGCTGACCCAGAATCTGATTGTAAACAGCTATGATGAATGAGAACTAAGCAAATTATTTTGACATTTTAAACCAAATATTGTTATACATGTCCCCAGTATTGTCCATTTCATATACGTGGGGTAAAATCTGACAAACAATATGACCAACCTATACAGAATGTAAAAAGTAAATGCTTTCGTTTGCAAAGTATTGTATCAGCTGATGAATATTTGTGGGATGTATGTTATTATGTTGGCGACTTTGATGATGACTATGAAAGAAAATAGTACTCAGAACTAAAATTCGTAATTTAAAACTTTATACTTACAGCATTTATGGTTTAAATAACGTTTTTAAAGCAATATGGAATCTTTTAGCTTTTAGTGGATTGGCTTTAAAAACATGTTTAGCAATTATGATGAAGCATGTGGACACTGACCATCAGTGAAATGTTTCCAGCCGGATGAACGCCATTGTGCATATGCTCTTTTTCATCACTTTTATGCGAGGACCTTGTTGGTGTGTTGTTGGAATATTTAATTGGTAGTTAATTATTTCTGTATTTGCTTTCATTAAGAATAGTTGGTTTTAGGTACCATTTTAGTGCATTTTCTTGTGTGAAATATAATATTATCGGCACGTGTTTACCGTTTCGTAAAAAGCTCTTTCCGCCATTTTACAACCAGCTTCCGTCATGAAGCAACACAAATATAATTTACGTTTTGAAGTTTTAATTGGTTGGTTTAAGGAAATAGGTGAAGTTTTTATTTTAATGAATGATTCTGCAAATAAATTATTTCATATCAAAGACAGACAAACGTGATTTTAGTATAGTAACTGTGTGAGGATTTCCATAGAAAAACAAGTGTTCAAGAGGTTACAAATCACAAACAGTAAGTTAGCATGTTTTGTAAATTATGTATTTCTGAACAGTTACTAAAATGTTTGAAATGCAGGTTGCCAAAATCCATATTTATGCTCCATTATATCACAATGGGTACAAAATCATTATTACCTGTTTTTATTATACTAATTATTAATTACTATTTCTACCTCTCAGTTAAAAAGTGATCATCAGCATCATGTTGAAACATTTGTAACTATCCACCAAGACTTACAAATCCCCACCTGCAATTAATAATTTAAATATAGTTTAATAAAATCCTTTCTGTCACACCTTCCACTACTCTTCCATTTTTCATTGCCCAGCCATCCTTCTGCTTTTCTTATATCATTTTTAATTTTAAACCTTTTTTTTAACTTAATTTTTTGCTTTCCATTCTTTATAACACTTGCTGATATCATGTACGTGGGGAAGCCAAACCAGGTTTTTTTTTTTTCCCACCCCTTAAATAAATCACGATTTGAACCACACCAGTGGTCACAGGGTTCTGAACTGAATACAACCAAATGGTATACAACTGAAGTCTTTGTTCATGAATTGAATTTCATCATCTAATATAAACCACTATTAAAGAACATTTTTTCCCCATTATCAGTTATTTATTTACAGTGTATGACTCACAGTCTACAACTACTTACCAATGTGTTAATGTCAAAGATACACAAGATAAGCAAGATAACTTTCCATATATCAGTATACTGATAGCCATCACACTAGCAAATAATAAATTAATCTTTTCCTTGGGTTTTTCATGTAGACACATTTAATATAAGTACTGAAGGATCTGATCCCTGCAATGTTTGATAGAGGTCCTTTAGGATGATACACAAAAATAGGCACTGCTTCACATGTTAGTATTTGCATAAATGTTGTGTAGTTTGCACATACACAGGGCCATTGCCGCAAAGGTTTGAAAACTAATAATAGCACAATTTCCTGATGACAAAAAATTTTTGCATATTGAGCACCGAACCAAGAAAATAGCCATAATACAAAATTGTGACCAACATTTATAATTGAGCTATAACTACTTACTTTATCAATAAAACAAGAAACTGTAATGACAGAACTACATTATCTGTTATCTTCTTCATTAAAATGTGCACGTTGCTTGAATACAGTGTTCATTACATACAGGAAGTACGATAAAAGAACTGAGGTTGCAGTGAAATATTGTAGTAATTCAATTTGACAAATGGAAGGAGGAACTCTTCAGTAATATTGTTTGATAAATTACCTGAAAACTGAAATCAAAGTAACAGCAAAATATTTTACTACAGCAATATGTTTCTTGAAAAAGTACTGAATTAACAGTGACATTATCGTAAATCAGTAGTGTAATAGCATCTGTTAGGAAACATTATGTTACGCTAGTACTGGGTGGCATTGTTACAAGTGTAATATGTGTTCATATACTTGTATAGGATACATAAATATATTATTGAATAATTATTTAACTAAGGGTTTCCATTAAGCTAAATTTTTCTTGCGTCTCTTATGACTGCAACAAATCATAGTTTCACCGATGTGATAACAAGTCGTTAAGTAACTGTGATTGATGCATTATCTTTGCTAAGTTTTAAGAACCAACTGCAATTCCTATCAGGCTGTTAGACATCACGAGAGAAGAAACATGTGCTACCCCTATGGAACTGGTTAGCAGATCTTGGAAACAGTTCCAAAACTCACCACTATGACATGAACATGAAACATAAAAAATATGATATTGATAGTCAAGAAACGTTCTGTTCCACGACTGCTCGTTGCAATTTTAGGCGAAATGCCTTTTAGGCTAAATGACTTTAGACAAAACAACTATCTGGGATTGGAGGATGTTAAAGAATTTTTAGGCTAAATGCCTTTTAAGCTAACCGACTGTTAGGCCAAATGCCTTTTAGGCAAAATGTCTGTCTGGAAATACGAGGAAGCTCGTGAATTTTTAGGCTAAAGGCAGGCATTTTAGGCAAAACACCTGCTCGACCAAACAACTACTAGGCTAAATGCCTTTAGACTAAACAATTTTAGGCTAAATGCTGCAACACCTTCCATTATTGTATCTTGCATTCCTATTTTTTATATTCTCTGTGTTATGTATTTTTGGTTGAAATCCAAATTTTGTAGCAAGGCAATTTCCCCACTTTCTGACAGTCCTGGTCTTGTGCCACAAGGATGTGTTATGGATCCTTTACTACTTCAACTTCTGCTAATGATTAAGAAGTTTTTTTTTTATATTATGTATCCTAGTTAAACTTTAGTTTGTAAATATATATATATCTGTGTGAGTGTGTGTACGTGTATGCATGTGTGTGTGCGTGCATGTGTGTGTGTCAGTGTTTGCCACACCTTGAATCCATTGGTCTCGCCTAACGGAGGGTGTGTGCCATTTTAGGAACTCACTTTTTTTCTGTTATTGTTTCCTCTTTCTGAGAATTAATTTTTTTATGTCAAAGCCATTTTTTTTGGCACTTACTACTTGTTTATTTATGTATTTTCATGTACGATCAAGCCTAATTAATGTCACAATCACATTTTTAGCAATTTTGTTCATTTAACCAGTAACATTTGTATATATCTGTCAATATGTAATTTTAAAATAATTTTCCTTGAAACTTGTAACGTTCCGCTGCGTACACTACAGACTGTTTACTTGCCTCGGCTTGCTCGGGGTAGAAACACGAGACTCAGTACCATTGGATGTTCGTTGATTATGAAAGAAAGTTCAAGTTCGAAGTTAGTTTGTTATATACTTTATTTATCCTTTGAATGACACAGTTCACATACGAATGTCCAGTATGCAGAGTACGAACCGTTCAGATAAATATCCAAGTACAGAACAGCGTCACAGTGGTTTACCGTTTATGTTAATGTCTCAAAGCTTGCATCGCAAGACTAATTTAAGAAGGCAGGAGGGATGCTCGTTCCCTCCTGGCACCCTAACGACCCCCCACACCGGCGGAAATAAGTAGATAGAATTTAGTTTAAGTTGAAAAGAAATGATTTGAAAAGAATTAACGGTCGCGGGTGCTTGCCGGTGTGGGTTAAATTATTCACGCCTCATGCGTCGTCACACGCCCTACGCGTCCTCTTCAGCAGTTGATTACTTTGTTGCCCAGGCGATAGGCACCACCAGTATATATTGGCCTATCGCCCCCCTTCTCCTGCGATAAGCGCCTATCATCTCGCAGCAGCGTGAGAACTGCGCTGTCCCACGCTCCGCCTGACATCGATACTGCTGCGCCCGTTACCGATACTGCGTCGCAGGAAACTAAAACTGTGCTGTCAACAAAAACGACTTCGCAGTCCATAAAAACTTGTTGACACACTCGCCTCCGGATAATGAACTTCTNGTCAACAAAAACGACTTCGCAGTCCACAAAAACTTGTTGACGCACTCACCTCCGGATAACAAACTTCTCGTATAACAAAACGGCACCGAAGGAACTAATCTAATTAATGATGACGCTTCCCAAAAAACCAAAGTTTGAAACGAAACACTACCGGACTCCTGATAAACGTTAACAGCAAACACGGGAAACGAGCCAGCACGGCTTTAAACTTCCAACCCGATAAAAATATTACAAAGCTTTCCAAAGCTTCAAACACACGAAAGAATTTTACACCAGAGTCCCGAAAATTTAAGTATATTGCGTCATTACAAACTGAAATAATTGTGTAAAATATTATTTTGCTTTTTTATAATTTTATATTCAGTTCTTTTGTATTAAGCATTATTATTGTAAAATCTCAAAAAACTTTTCATTGATACTGGTGTTGCTTCAAGCGACTTGATATCTGTGACAGTCACTGCTACTTTCAGAATGCACCCTTTCTCCTTCTACTTCACTGAGAATAATAGTGGCATAACTTTGTTTTGAATGTTCTCTCTTTTCATCCATTAATTGTGGCCTAATCACCCAACTTTTAGCGCTTGTGGTAAGTTCTTTCTAATAATCCTTTATGCCCCGACCTTGTAAATTATTATTTGGTGCATGCAGACTTTTACTTTCTGGTGGTTTTTGTGTTACTTAGCGGTTGCCTGGTTGGGACAATTGATGCTTTGGTGAGGTTGGTTCCCAATACCACGTTCCTACTCGTGGTGTTCGGGCATCTTGCCTGATGCTTGGCTGGCTTTGAATTTTGGCGATGACAAGAGCANACCAACTGCAATTCCTATCAGGCTGTTAGACATCACGAGAGAAGAAACATGTGCTACCCCTATGGAACTGGTTAGGAGATCTTGGAAACAGTTCCAAAACTCACCGCTATGACATGAACATGAAACATAAAAAATATGATATTGATAGTCAAGAAACGTTCTGTCCCACGACTGCTCGTATGATCGTTGCAATTTTAGGAAAATGCCTTTTAGGCTAAATGACTTTAGACAAAACAACTATCTGAGATTGGAGGATGTTAAAGAATTTTTAGGTTAAATGCCTTTTAAGCTAACCGACTGTTAGGCCAAATGCCTTTTAGGCAAAATGTCTGTCTGGAAATACGAGGAAGCTCGTGAATTTTTAGGCTAAAGGCAGGCATTTTAGGCAAAACACCTGTTCGACCAAACAACTACTAGGCTAAATGCCTTTAGGCTAAATGCTGCAACACCCTCCATTATTGTATCTTGCATTCCTATTTTTTATATTCTCTGTGTTATGTATTTTTGGTTGAAATCCAAATTCTGTAGCAAGGCAATTTCCCCACTTTCTGACAGTCCTGGTCTTGTGCAACAAGGATGTGTTGTGGATCCTTTACTACTTCAACTTCTGCTAATGATTAAGAAGTTTTTTTTTTGTATTATGTATCCTAGTTAAACTTTAGTTTGTAAATATATATATATATCTGTGTGAGTGTGTGTGCGTGTATGCATGTGTGTGTGCGTGCATGTGTGTGTGTCAGTGTTTGCCACACCTTGAATCCATTGGTCTCGCCTAACGGAGGGTGTGTGCCATTTTAGGAACTCACTTTTTTCCTGTTATTGTTTCCTCTTTCTGAGAATTAATTTTTTTATGTCAAAGCCATTTTTTTTGGCACCTACTACTTGTTTATTTATGTATTTTCATGTACGATCAAGCCTAATTAATGTCACAATCACATTTTTAGCAATTTTGTTCATTTAACCAGTAACATTTGTATATATCTGTCAATATGTAATTTTAAAATAATTTTCCTTGAAACTGAAATAATTGTGTAAAATATTATTTTGCTTTTTTATAATTTTATATTCAGTTCTTTTGTATTAAGCATTATTATTGTAAAATCTCAAAAAACTTTTCATTGATACTGGTGTTGCTTCAAGCGACTTGATATCTGTGACAGTCACTGCTACTTTCAGAATGCACCCTTTCTCCTTCTACTTCACTGAGAATAATAGTGGCATAAATAACTTTGTTTTGAATGTTCTCTCTTTTCATCCATTAATTGTGGCCTAATCACCCAACTTTTAGCGCTTGTGGTAAGTTCTTTCTAATAATCCTTTATGCCCCGACCTTGTAAATTATTATTTGGTGCCGACTTTTACTTTCTGGTGGTTTTTGTGTTACTTAGCGGTTGCCTGGTTGAGACAATTGATGCTTTGGTGAGGTTGGTTCGCAATTCCACGTTCCTACTCGTGGTGTTCGGGCATCTTGCCTGATGCTTGGCTGGCTTTGAATTTTGGCGATGACAAGAGCANCCACGTTCCTACTCGTGGTGTTCGGGCATCTTGCCTGATGCTTGGCTGGCTTTGAATTTTGGCGATGACAAGAGCATCTCCGTAAACTCTCTGAAATGACAGAAAAGTCTAGCTACTGAATAATTTTTTTTTCTCCATCTGGTTACCATGTGAATGTGCTAGCAGCCAGCGCAATAAGTCACTCATCCAGCATAAACTTGTTTTTGAAATCTGAATTAAATGTGAGTTTTTAAATTTGAATAACCTAAATTAATATTTTTAAATAACCTTTATGGAAATGTAATAATTGGTTAGTGGATTCCCCAACCATTAAAACTATAAAATTATAACACTGCAGCTAAAAAAAAAAAAAGAAAGGGAAATTTAAGAGATTTTGTCATTTGTTAAAACAATGATATTAAGTTACTCTTTTTGTTATTGTTTATAGAGTATAATTTTGTTAGCCCTTATTAAAGTTTATTGTTTGAGTACCTTTTTTGTAATTTAATAACCCTCACTTGTTTTCAACATTCATATGTACTTAGATAAAAAATAATTGCTCTAAATGTTGGTTATATTTCAATATAGGTTATATTTCAATGCATAAATTATTGTAAAGGTGCAGGAATCTAGGCTTGACCATCTGGTTATATAAATAAGTGTCAGGTACCACAAAAAACAGCCAGATCCATTAGAGCTTCCCTCCCACGCATCTTGTCAGTAGTTTTAGGCTTGGCGGGGCTAAAAACACTTGTTTGCAGATCCTGCGCCAGGGCTACTGACGAGAGGTGTGGTGCTGTTGAGAACAACTGTCAGTGGACGTTGTTAGCAAAGTAATGACTGGAGCTAAAATATCAGTTGAGCCAAATGCCTCTCATTCAGTGTTTGGCTGGATAGTGACTGGTAAAGCCAAATGTGAACAACTTGTTAATCCACCAGTGTCACTTTTAATCAGAACAACTAATCTGGATGTACAGCTGCAAAGATTTTGGGAGTGTGAGGAAGTTCCATCAGCTAGCGTGATGTCTGTAAATGACAAGACGTGTGAAGAGCACTTCCTCACAACATATACACGCACCGCCACTGGTTTGGCTTCCTTTCAGATAAGAGAAACATAGCATGGGTGAGTCATTACAACAAGCAACGTTGAGATTAGAGCACCTTGAGGAAAAACTGGGAAAGTTAGCTGAGCTGGCTATGGAGTTTACATGATTTTAAAATGGTTGGTGATATAATATGAAGCATAGTGTATCATATCTTAGTTGGAGACTGGTGTCCATTCAAGTGTGTCCCGTTTCTTTAATATGGCTGCTTTTGTGGCTACTTGGAAAATCTATCATTTTCCAGTGGGTGGTATGTTCAGTAACCAACATCATGCATTTTGACAGTTGGGTTTAAGCATAACTTTCCTGTGTTTTTTGCAATGAATCACATCACTATGAACTATGGGAACGTAAACATGGGAAAGACAGTGTGAGGCAAGATGGCGGACGTATAGTATGCACAAGTGTGTCTCGCTAAAATGTGTTGAACAAGTGGCTTTTTTGTTGTCTGCAGTCAAAAACATAAACACTCAGTTTTAGCATGACATCTGCACAGTCTTTTCATTTGTACAGACATGTGTCATTTTTTTTCTCTTGGAAGGGGACTCTTCCGAAAATAATGTTCTCATTAAGTGGCTGCTTAATTTAGGTTTTAGAGTTGCAGATTGTTTCTCCTGAGATGATTTATTGTGACAACTTGCTGAACTTGTTCCCGCAGATGGAGGCTTGTCAGCAAACTTGAATGGCAAACTTTTTTTTAGAATTTTGAACAAACTTAGTGGCTGATGACTGAAGCTTGTTTTCTACTTTTTCCTTATAAAACCTAACTAATGGAGTGCACACATGCTTCAAGACTTTTTTCTGTTCTGTCATCATACAGTACATGAATTTCTCTGAGCACACATCTTTCCATTTTGCACTATTTTAAAGGCTCTTTTGAGGCCTTGTAAACTGTCTGGCTGGGTTTCACAAAAGAATTGACATTTTCTCTTTTCCGATAAAAGTGAAAAGACACCAAAGTTTTACTTCTGTAGCTTTTTATATGTCGTTCAACATTTAGCGATGGTTCCAACGAACTTCCTGCAAGAGTGGAAACTTTTTGGAGAATATTACGAGATTATTTTGTCTTTATCAACACACACATATATTTATTGACTATTTTTTTTAATGTCTAAGTTGGTATGCCTATAATCTATTCAAAATTTTATGATTATTTGCTAGGAAATAGAAACCTGTTAGAATGAATAAAATAGTCAAAGAAATACAATCAAAATGTTTCTGAACCTGAGCTGTGCAAGAATGATAAACTGTCAATTAACAAAATTATGTCCAAAGCTTATGTATAACTGTTTTGTGTGAATAATTCTATATTATTTGCTTGCAAAATATTCTGTAGCGCTTACAAACTAAATGGAATTGACTGTTATATTCAAAGTGAACATGATAATCATTTTATCTGGTTGCAAAAAAATTGTATTACTTAACTGAATGTAGGATACAATTTTCATATAATATATATTTTTAACTGACCTGTGACATAACAAACTAATTTTGTATTTTCCATTTTTAATGGTAACTCGAACGTGTCCTCTTTTTGAATACAACACATCTGGTAACCCTAACAAAATGTCCAAAAGGATTTTTTTTTAACTTATATCAAGTCCTGTTGAATCTTTCTCTGCAGCTAAATGCAGTGCTAATGACAAGCACAATGGAGNAGAATTTTTTTTAACTTATATCAAGTCCTGTTGAATCTTTCTCTGCAGCTAAATGCAGTGCTAATGACAAGCACAATGGAGCACAAAAAGACTTTCACGTTACTGTTTCAGTGGAGCTGTGACACCATTTTTACACCCTACCATAAACATACGAGACAATTTGTAGTAAGTTATGTCATAGCTCTCTAAAGTTTTAAGCAGCATTTGTCCAATATTTTTACCTGCTGTTCCACCACCTAAAGTAACTACTGACATCAAATCACTTTTAACTGTCACATCTGCCCCACTGTAGTAGGTTATAACAACTTGATATAGTTTAGAGTCGTTAATACTCCCATTGATTGCAACTGAAAACAGTCTTCTCTGCAATACCTCAGCTAAACTAGTTTGCTGNTAGAGTCGTTAATACTCCCATTGATTGCAACTGAAAACAGTCTTCTCTGCAATACCTCAGCTAAACTAGTTTGCTTGTTTTACTGCATTTCACCAATTATCACTGTAGTTTTGGTGCACTTACAGCCATATTTTGATAATTATGAAGACTAAATGCTTTTCCAAATAAATTGGGGAAAAAAAATTCTTGAAAATGGTATGAATTAACTGTACTCATCATGCTGAATAATGAAGACATAGGTGCATTATATTTGTAGTACNTTCTTGAAAATGGTATGAATTAACTGTACTCATCATGCTGAATAATGAAGACATAGGTGCATTATATTTGTAGTACATACTATGAATCACGATAGTGAGGATGGCTATAAAAATCAGGGAAATTGTGGGGTAAAAGTAGTACAAATTAGGAAAAATACCACAAGAAAGGTCAAAACACATGAAAAATGTTAAACAAGTATAAAAATGGCTTAGGAATACATGCAAAATCTGCACCACTCTAATTCCCAGAGTACGAGCAATAGCANTAAACAAGTATAAAAATGGCTTAGGAATACATGCAAAATCTGCACCACTCTAATTCCCAGAGTACGAGCAATAGCGAGCATGAAGGGCACACCAATTTCCTGTACAATGTTACCAGATACGTACAAAAAAGGTAAAAACGTATGAAGTAGATAAATTGGCATGCCTTCCACAGTTGCTATCACTCGCACTATGGAAAGCAGAGTGGCACAGATTTNTAAACAAGTATAAAAATGGCTTAGGAATACATGCAAAATCTGCACCACTCTAATTCCCAGAGTACGAGCAATAGCAAGCATGAAGGGCACACCAATTTCCTGTACAATGTTACCAGATACGTACAAAAAAGGTAAAAATGNAGCAAGCATGAAGGGCACACCAATTTCCTGTACAATGTTACCAGATACGTACAAAAAAGGTAAAAATGTATGAAGTAGATAAATTGGCATGCCTTCCACAGTTGCTATCACTCGCACTATGGAAAGCAGAGTGGCACAGATTTTGCATGATTCACTATCTGGAGCTAGTTGGCAGTCAATACAAAATCCAAACAGTTTCAATCCTCTAATAAACAAAATACAAAAACTTACTACCATCACCACCACTGGCAACAAATATACTGTAAAACTTGTCTCAAGAAAATAATTGCATGAATGTCAATGACATGCAGAGAAAATGGCACAGTCATTGCGTTGCATTGATACTGTGTAACCGAACAAGAATTTGTAAATATACAAATANCAAAATCCAAACAGTTTCAATCCTCTAATAAACAAAATACAAAAACTTACTACCATCACCACCACTGGCAACAAAAATACTGTAAAACTTGTCTCAAGAAAAAAATTGCATGAATGTCAATGACATTATGCAGAGAAAATGGCACAGTCATTGCGTTGCATTGATACTGTGTAACCGAACAAGAATTTGTAAATATACAAATANATGCAGAGAAAATGGCACAGTCATTGCGTTGCATTGATACTGTGTAACCGAACAAGAATTTGTAAATATACAAATAAAGGCAACACAAAACTTCTTTCAAACCATGGTGTTGGCCAAAAACTCTTCTGAACATTTCTTTAATCTTTTTGAAAATATTTGTTTATGTATGACTGTATGAGCTATCTCCAAGTTAAACCTTTTTGAGATGTACCATGTATTAATGAAAAGAGGTGGATCAAACACTGCATCTAAAAGTAAAAAATGAAATAACTAAACTATTTCAAATGTCTGATGCAGCAGTGCTACATGTCAAGTTGTTTATGAAATAAATTTTATCAGATCCTTCAATGCTCACACATGTGACTACAAGTAGAAGCAGAGTGGTAAAGATCAATAGTTCACATATTTTGTAGATGGACATTGTCTAAAGGCAGAAATACAAAACCAATGTATGTTTAATTTTACTCAGTAAGGTACAAAATGACACACAAAACAGAAAAACTTAAATCTCATTATTAATGCATAAGACTATCATTTGTTTACAGTTCACTCCTNAAATGACACACAAAACAGAAAAACTTAAATCTCATTATTAATGCATAAGACTATCATTTGTTTACAGTTCACTCCTTCATACTTTGTTGGCTTTCCTTTCTTGTGAATAACTTCTTTCAGTATTTCTGGCATTCAATTAACCAGCTTTCCAGTAACTTCAGGCCGAATGCCAATCCAATCCAGTCTTGTAGAAGCACCTCTTTGTGTTTTTCTGGAAATGTATTTACCCACTCTTCAGCCCAATTCCTCCCAAAAATGCTCAACGGTGTTCAGGTTGGTAAATTGTGTTGGGGTATTGAGTGTTGTAGATGATACGCAGAGAAACTATTTTCGCAGTATATTTGGGGTCATTGTCTTGTTGGAAATAAAATTGATTGGCTAGGTCCAGTTTTTCTGCACTTTTCTCGAGATTTTGATGCAGAATGTTTTTGTAAAGGCTGTTAATAGTAAAGTGAGCACTTTTGAAAGCCCTGCTTGATTTCTATTTTCAGTCAATTTGTATCTTTCTGCCACATCTAAATATAAACATTAAACATTGCCATGCATTTTACTTTTCAAATACACGTTTACATTTCCTGCTCAGAAAATTATAGTCTACTGTATTTACCCAATAAATGCAAAAGTAAAAAATGGGATTAAAAGTATTACAAATACTTACATTGCAAGTCTTTTGAATGTCTTTTTAATACGAGTTTGTGTACATTGGTTGTTTATTTTTATACAACACACTTCTTTTATAATGTACTCTCCCAAGGCACCCAAAAGGGGAATTTTTGCTGATTATGCAATCAGCTTAAATAGACACTGTCATATTACCACGGCGAGCATTTTCTCTCATCATAAACACACATCGCTGTAAAGTTTGAAAGGTGACTGAATTTTCTCCCATTGTAGGCAGTACAAGACGGTCTTATATAAAATGTTGAATTATTTTGTTATTTAGCATGTCAAAAACCAGGCACGTAACATGAAATGATGGAAAATGTCCTCAAAACATTTGTAAACAACATCCAGACAAATATTTTACTCATGAAATGACATAAAAATATGTATACCCAATTTTGTTAATAAATACACTTTTCCATGTCAGCTCAAATATGATAAACTACTGAAAAAACATTCAGGAAACTACAAGCACGTGTTGATTACACTTTTAAATATCCCATGTTAAGTATGAAATCTAACAATTTCACGTAATTTTATTCCTTCCAAAATTAGTGGCAATGGATGTAATTATTTGTGATAGACTAATGTCTAACATTACCAGTTTGATGACGTAAATAAATGCAAACACATCCACAGAATCACATACAGCCACGTAAAACACTCAAACACAGTTTCTTCAAGTTACATCACAATTTTATTAATAAATATAGTTAAAATTGATTTGCAAACAGGTACAAGAGTAAACATGTTCACGTCATGTAAGATATTAGATTTTGTCATGGCCGAAAAGTAATTCGGAATACAAAGAAATGGCATTACAAACTGTGATCATTCGCTGAGAAAAAGGACTATTAGGCAAGATCATTAGGATGGATCAGTTTTGGTAGTTATGAGTGTGTTAAAACTTGTACTTACTGAAAAGCTAGTGTAAGCAAAGTGTGTCATACTTTCAGTAAGTCGATACGTTGAACTACTTTTAGTTACTTGCTGCCAACCAGCATTAGAGTAAAATTATACGCAATACCAAGCAGTGATTTTTTTAAAAGTTGATTTCAAAAGTGCTTACTTTATCGTGAACAGCCTTTAGACAAATGTCTTCATAATAACATCAATGAAGACAAGTTCTCCCACACTAGAAGCTGCCATGCACTCTCATACCATAATACTATCACCTCAATGTTTTACAGCGGGTTGCAAATTTTTTAGATCCCATATTCTGTATTCTGTTTCTGCTGTACCAATATCCACTCATCACTCTGAAATATCTTCAACTTACTTAGTTGAAAAATATTACCTACTTGCAGAACTTACGAGTCCTTGGCCATCACTTGGCTTCTATCTTGGCACATGTGCATGGTATCCGTTATTATTAAGAACTCTACAAATGGTTTAGGGATGAACTTCTTTTCCATGATCTTGCAATTCGGCAAATATTTGTGTAGCTGTAATCCTGAAATTCCTTTTCATGAACCTGATTATTTTTCTTTGCTCTCTACTGCCTGGTTTAGATAGTCGTCCAATTCTCACCTTGTTGAGCAATATCAACTTCTATTGACAGTTTTCACAATTTAATTGAAAGATTTTTGTTGACTATGCAGACTGATTATGATTTATCTTATTGCGAGTAACACCTAGTTTCCTTTACATCCCATTTTATATAGTCTATTTCATACAAGAATTCCTTTATTTGAAATTAAATTAACATCATCCCCTATACAAAATCTTGTATCAGCTGATGCGTGAACGATTGAAAGAGAATTTCATATTGGCTGTTCTTACAACCCTACCTTCGCACAACAGACATTGGCGAAATACGCGGGCAGGAAAGAGTTCTTAGACAAAATGTATATGTATTTTATTTTATGTCGTTACGAGAAAGCTGTTATTAGTGTCACAAACTAAACTTTGTTTTAGACTAATGTGTAGGCGTTTCAAATGAAATGGGACCTAAACCGTGTGTGATAGTTTAGTTTTGTTTTGTTTGTAGCTACTGCTTGACTGCTAAAGTTGCCACGTACATGCTTCATATTAATTAAAGAGGCTGCAGATATGTCTGAGTGTATTNGTAACTACTGCTTGACTGCTAAAGTTGCCACGTACATGCTTCATATTAATTAAAGAGGCTGCAGATATGTCTGAGTGTATTTTGCAAATATTTCTACATCAATTTGAAGCAATATATTTCAAACCCAAGTCATTTTGAGCTCGTACAAGATGAAAAATTTACTTTTAAATGGACGTGATAAATAACTTTTGCGATACAACTTCAGAGTAAGCAACTGTGCTGCCATTGTTAGCCAGTGCGCGCAGCTCGCGTCTCTAGCCACACCTTCATAAAATGACTCGTGTTTCATGTGTAAAATACAAATATACAAACTAATTCCCAGAAATTAATATTTTCTGTGAGGTCTATATATATATATTTCTTTAACGTAACATATTTCCATGTGCAGCAATTCTGCTTGCTAATAATTTTGATTCGGTTGTTAATCACTGAGTCTTTCTGAGACCGGCTCACCATTTTGCATTTTGTGTTTCATGTACCCTCCCAATTCAGCAATAAAACAAAAAGAAATGTTATTTATTTATTAAAACCACGCATCGTTTTACAATGGAATAATTTTTGCGGCAAATAATATTTATGTTAATGTGATATATTGTCAACTAGGCACACTCAGCACTGCCATTAATTTATAAATAGCTTTGTTGCGTGTACGAACTGTAAACTCCCCGATCTCGCCTGTTTGATGAGCTAATGTCACTTTTGATATCAAAATACTTCATTATTATGAATGAAAATATGTTGTCTAACAATTTCCCAGAATTCCTAATACTTCCAAGTTTTACATATATACTGTGTAACGCCTAAACTGCTACTTCATAAGAATAACAATTAACATGTCAATAAAGACGTCAAACTAAATTTTCCGTCTANTACATATATACTGTGTAACGCCTAAACTGCTACTTCATAAGAATAACAATTAACATGTCAATAAAGACGTCAAACTAAATTTTCCGTCTATAACAAACGATGCTCCACAGTTTATGTCGTGCTTTTAAGCACACACCTAGCCACAAGACTCTAGTCATACGTGCATTCAGCGAAACTGAACAGAGAGTTACAAATGCAAGTACACTCTTTTGATTAGAATAAAATTTCAAGTGTTCGTGATACAGTATAGAATTTTAATGCGGATAATGTTTCAAATATATNTTTAAATGGACGTGATAAATAACTTTTGCGATACAACTTCAGAGTAAGCAACTGTGCTGCCATTGTTAGCCAGTGTGCGCAGCTCACGTCTCTAGCCACACCTTAATAAAATGACTCGTGTTTCATGTGTAAAATACAAATATACAAACTGATTCCCAGAAATTAATATTTTCTGTGAGGTCTATATATATATTTTTTTAACGTAACATATTTCCATGTGCAGCAATTCTGCTCGCTAATAATTTTGATTCAGTTGTTAATCACTGAGTCTTTTTGAGACCGGCTCACCATTTTGCATTTTGTGTTTCATGTCCCCTCCCAATTCAGCAATAAAACAAAAAGAAATGTTATTTATTTATTAAAACCACGCATTGTTTTACAACGGAATAATTTTTGCGGCAAATAATATTTATGTTAATGTGATATATTGTCAACTAGGCACACTCAGCAATGCCATTAATTTATAAATAGCATTGTTGAGTGTACGAACTGTAAACTGCTCGATCTCGCCTGTTTGATGAGCTAATGTCACTTTTGATATGAAAATACTTCATTATTATGAATGAAAATATGTTGTCTAACAATTTCCCAGAATTCCTAATACTTCCAAGTTTCACATATATACGCTGTAACGTTCAAACTGCTACTTCATAAGAATAACAATTAACATGTCAATAAAGACGTCAAACTAAATTTTCCGTCTATAACAAACGATGCTCCACAGTTTATGTCGTGCTTTTAAGCACACACCTAGCCACAAGACTCTAGTCATACGTGCATTCAGCGAAACTGAAGAGAGAGTTACAAATGCAAGTACAGTCTTTTGATTAGAATAAAATTTCAAGTGTTCGTGATACAGTATAGAATTTTAATGCGGATAATGTTTCAAATATATTGCGACCAAATCAATGGATTTGACAGAAAAATTGTAGTAATATGATGAACATATTAGCCTCGTAAATCAAACTAAGACATAATACAGCAAATTTTCTGTGAGCATTATGATTTATTATTTCTGTTTGCTGGGCAAGAAAGCTGCAATTTTTAAACATCTTTTTCAAGTGAATAAATAATGGATCGTAATCACCTAATATCCATTGCAGCGATAATTAATTCTAAAGCAAAATCAATTATTTCTCTTTATCTATGTGTGAGCAGCTTGGCGACACATTTTGATGAAGGTAAGTAGGCTTAACCTCTCGTAGACGTCTGTCATTGCAGACAAATTATGTTTTAACAGTCAGATGGAAACCACATGGTGGTGGAAGGATACGTAGCATGTTTGTTTACAGGTTACTTCTTCTACACGATCTGTCAAAAAAAGGAATTCTTATATGAAATAGACTACACTCATCAATACATGCAGTGTTTCTTTATAAACAGGTAACCTGCATAGCTGCCAACCTTTATGATTTGTCTGCACAATGTATGATTTTATGCCCTACAGTACTGTACAGCTTCCTCTTTTCTTCGTACTAATTACAGCATTTTAGCAGTAGACATATAATTGAAGCATGGTGGTGTGAAATAGCAAAGCCTTTGTTGCAATGGAATTTTCTGCAAAAGATATGAGGAAGGTGTAAACAGGAGAAGACATTTTTGATTTACATAGCTGTTCAAGAGGACGAAACAGTGGCCAAAGGTGGCTACATCAATTATACATTGTGAATTTTGTCTTCCATACAAATATTACAAAAAAATTGTTATTTNTCAGGAGAAGACATTTTTGATTTACATAGCTGTTCAAGAGGACGAAACAGTGGCCAAAGGTGGCTACATCAATTATACATTGTGGGTTTTGTCTTCCATACAAATATTACAAAAAAATTGTTATTTTAATTTAGATATATCCTAAAATAGTTATAAAGTAATNTGAAGCATGGTGGTGTGAAATAGCAAAGCCTTTGTTGCAATGGAATTTTCTGCAAAAGATATGAGGAAGGTGTAAACAGGAGAAGACATTTTTGATTTACATAGCTGTTCAAGAGGACGAAACAGTGGCCAAAGGTCGCTACATCAATTATACATTGTGAATTTTGTCTTCCATACAAATATTACAAAAAAATTGTTATTTTAATTTAGATATATCCTAAAATAGTTATAAAGTAATNTTTTGTCTTCCATACAAATATTACAAAAAAATTGTTATTTTAATTTAGATATATCCTAAAATAGTTATAAAGTAATAACATTTTGAAATTTTTTGAGAACGTGTCATTTCCTAAGAAAATTATTTGGATAATTTGGCCTGAACTTCAGATTTTTCTCAATCCGTTTATGTGCAGAATCTTTGCTTCTACTGTACAGTATTTGTGTTCAAATGGATGAAAGTGTTTAGAACTCCAATGTAGCAGTTGGACCTTGTACGCCAATGTAATTTCATACTGTTAGTTTTTATGTTTCATGTTTTCATTGTAACCAACCAAGCACAAGCATAAATCACAACGCTACTTTCTGAGCTGCTGGTCTATATTTTTTAACTGAACCAAAAGGACTAGCAGTTAATCAAAGATAATATTGATTAAGTTTATTTTAAAGTGATGTTCATTTATTTTGAAGTAATGTTTAAATTTATTTTGCAACACAATGTTGTTGAGTTACATTGATCTCCATGCAACAGCTGATAACAAATACTATTTGATNTAAATTTATTTTGCAACACAATGTTGTTGAGTTACATTGATCTCCATGCAACAGCTGATAACAAATACTATTTGACAGACATGCAGGCATCAAGTGAACACTGGTGTCAGCCAATCCTCTTTATGTTCCATCTGTCCTAAGTACTAATATCTGGTATTGATTTGTGCAGTGCCAACGTACAAATTTTAACAAATTGCATAACATACAATACCTAGGGAAGCTCCGTGCAATCATAACGATATAGGTGGGAAAATACACTATTACAGCCCATGGCTACAGTGGCTTGCCTGCTATGAGGTAGCACAGAAATTACACACAACACACACAATATCCTCGCAGACTCTGTTATAGTATAGTTAATTTAGTCTATTATTTTCTCTTTTNTAAATTTATTTTGCAACACAATGTTGTTGAGTTACATTGATCTCCATGCAACAGCTGATAACAAATACTATTTGATAGACATGCAGGCATCAAGTGAACACTGGTGTCAGCAAATCCTCTTTATGTTCCATCTGTCCTAAGTACTAATATCTGGTATTGATTTGTGCAGTGCCAACGTACAAATTTTAACAAATTGCATAACATACAATACCTAGGGAAGCTCCGTGCAATCATAAAGATATAGGTGGGAAAATACACTATTACAGCCCATGACTACAGTGGCTTGCCTGCTATGAGGTAGCACAGCANCAATCATAACGATATAGGTGGGAAAATACACTATTACAGCCCATGGCTACAGTGGCTTGCCTGCTATGAGGTAGCACAGAAATTACACACAACACACACAATATCCTCGCAGACTCTGTTATAGTATAGTTAATTTAGTCTATTATTTTCTCTTTTCTCATATTATATTTAAGAATAAGAAAATGCCAGTTAGTGTTGGCCCCAGCTAACATTGGCTGGCAAGCTCACTTATCTCTTTTTTTTAAGTTTTCAGGACTCTACTAGGGATTCCGTGGGGAGAGGCCCAACAGTGCTACTCACCTCACCAAGTGATGTGCAAGCATCACTCTGGTTACACCAATGCAAATTAAATTAAATACAGAGAAGTCCTGCCCCCCTCTCTTCTAACCTTTCACCACCCATTNCTGGTTACACCAATGCAAATTAAATTAAATACAGAGAAGTCCTGCCCCCCTCTCTTCTAACCTTTCACCACCCATTAATAAATAACATGGTTCCCACCTATCTCCTGTAATATTTTCTGTTAATGCATGTAATGATTTTGAATCCTTTCCTGTAAAGAGGGTTTTCACTGTCTCTATGGCGGTACACTCAGGGAGGTAAGTCATGACCCCAATCGCAACCATGGCTGCTGTGATGCATGTCTCCTTGCATGACTTCCCTCCCCTNCAGGGAGGTAAGTCATGACCCCAATCGCAACCATGGCTGCTGTGATGCATGTCTCCTTGCATGACTTCCCTCCCCTCTAGTCGTATGGGGTCTAGCCCTGAAACGCACTTAGCTCCCGTCCCTACCTCGGGCGCACACTTAACACTTAGAATTAGGGTAGGTTACAAAAATAAAAATTATAAATTTTTTGGTTTGTGTAAGTACATTTTAGTGGGAATAATTTTATGATGCATTGTTTAAAATGTCTTATTATCCATGTCAAAGGCAAAAATTACACTAAAACACTTTTAGTAAAAAACAAACTAAGTATGAAGTGAAAATTAACCTTGGTGTTCTATGTATACAAAACCAAAACAAACTTTGATGCAAAATTAGCAAAATATATTGTTATAATGTAGTCAATACTGTATAATATATTGTAATATATCAAATTATTTAAAAACAAATAGTTGCACTTTCTTGGTTCACTCATATGATGTAGTGGTCGTATTAGGCAAGAAAGTAACTATTTATTTTCATATTTTGTAACATTCGGCCGCAGTTCGTTATTTAAGCCATATTTACGATATTGCAGCCCCACAGTTAGGTACCATATTGCAACGTTCGTCGGCTTACACTGCCGAATGTTACTTGCCACAACTAGCTCAAGGTAGAAACACGAGACTCAGTGAATGGACGCCGATTAATTAAGAAAAGAAGTTCCAGAGTATTTTGTTATATATATTTATTTAACTATTTAGCGACACAGTTCACAGACGAAGTTCCAGTATGCAGAGTACGAACCTCTCCCAGATAAATATCCAAGTACAGACACAGTGCCACAGTCGTTTACAGCTTATGAATGTCTCAAACTTGCACCAAAAGAAATATAATGCGGCTTCAACCTCCCACACCGGCAGAGAAATAAAATAATAAAGTCTAGTGGCCGATGTGGGGGTTTAGCGACGCGCACGAAGGCGACCTAGACGACCATTGTACAATGACTGCCTTGAAGTGACGCCTCTAACGGCCCTCGCCGCCGACTGACTCTGAAGCACTGCTCCAACTGCTTGGAGGGCGACAGACAGACGCCTCTTTTGTTCTGCCTCGCGCCCCCTCTCCTGAGATAAGGGCCTGGCCACGCATGCTCTCAACACGTTATCGTAACTATGCCGCAGTAACTAAAACTGTTGACACCGTCAACATCCAGAGAAACGAACCTCTCGTACAACAAAACTGCGCCGGAGGAACTAAAACTTGTCTACGTCGCCCGAACTAATCTAATTAACGCTGACGCTTAACAAAAAACTGAAAACAACTGACGTTCGAAACAAAACAACAACTTTACTCCTGATAAACGTAAACAGCAGACGTCCGCCCGATAACCTACAAAAGCACATGTCTGCCGGATAAACTTACTATCACGGGAAACGAGTCACCACAGCTTTAAACTTCAAACCCAATAAAAATATTATGAAGCTTGTCAAAGCTTCAAACACATGAAAGAATTTTACACCCGTGTCCCAAAAAATTAAGAATATTGCGTCATTACATTTTTTGCAAGCGAATTGAATCTGGATGACAAAAATATTTCCAGTAAAAAACTATTACCCTTCTAACTAACACAGCAAAATTATAAATACAAATTTATGTTTAAAAAATAAGGCTGTCATCTAATTAAGTAAATATAATACATATTTACACTAATATAAAGAGAATTATTTTGAATTTAGTGAATACTGTATGAAATACATACATATTTTTACACTCGAGTATGAGCAAGAATCAAACAGTCTGACACTCACTATTCTGTGAAGGAAATTGGTACCATCTCTTGCTTCAGTGGGATATGGTGTGTCCTCCCAAACTCTTGCCAGGTGTCGTGCCCCATAAATGGAATCTGTTGCACTCCACTCTTGAAAAGCTTCTTCTCCATCAAAGAAGACAAGTGCTAGGCTTACATTTTTCTGCAAAATTCACACAAATTACAAATAAAAATCCATGAAAATGATACTTCCAGGAAAACTTTTTTTGTACACTACACTTTTCACATTGGCTCTGTAGACCTCAATGTTAAGAGCTGCCCAAATCTCTTCACTCACTCACCACTCACTCTACAATTTTCATATTGATCTTTATTGTTGTATTTGCCAAAATGAAAAACTTAAAAATAAACTGGCAATATATTTATTTTATCAAGGAGCTTTAGGATATAGTATATTCTGGTGTTGATTAGTAGCACACAAAATGTTTACATTTTATGTGCTATACACAAATCACAAACCATTAAAACACTGGCAGTTGGAAATGATCATAAGAATGTAAACACTTATGACCGAGAAATACCATTTAATTTATTTAGATTTCATGGAAATTTTTTCCCAGTGAAAATACATATATCACATTAAAAATCAAAGCACCAGTACAAGTAATGTTCCTGAAGGCAATTGGCAGGGGGGAAAATGGAATGCCTATAAAATTATCATGTTTGAAGCACTCAGAACTTACACCAAAGAACAATTTATGTTTATACAGAAACATGATTAAATTAAACAAAAATCTGGACTTCAAAAATTTTGCAAAAACATTTTTGCTTTATACTTTTAGCATTTGTCTAAGTATGCTGAAAGTGTTATTAAATTCCATAATTATTTAAAATTAAGACAGGGCTTAGCATCTTGTTAACAGCTAGGTCACTAGAGATAAAAGTAAGGCTTAATGTTCCACATTTATGTTGAAATGTAGTTCCTACAAATGAGAGTCCTAGTGGGCCCAAATATATTAAACTTATAATTTCTTTGTTAAAATGGATTTGATTATGTTTCAACCATACAATTTTAGGTAAGCAGGTCTGATGTTGTTTAAACCACTGCATGTAATAATTATCCTAAAATTGTTCTGAAATTTTAATTTTTGTATCACAGTTTAGTAATAAACATTTGGCTATGAGTGAAATGAACACAGATCTGCAGTTGGTTGTCCAGAAATAAATAGACATCAACAAATGATTAATAATAACTGATAGTGGAGATACCACAGACCAAACTCCCTGCTGTGGTGGGCAACAAACTGCAGCTTACAGGGATCTATCTGAAAGTAACTATGTACATTCTTTCCATACCTACCTCTCACACTCATGTCCATTTGCAATCATAACCCAACTTCACAGTTAACAATTGAAAGTATCTGAGTATGTCCTACATGAAATACAAGTCAATAAGCTCATTAGAAACGCCACAGCAAGTGAAATTAACTTATGAAAATAACTGTTGTCCATGTATGTGGGTATGCACTTAAGTCTGGAAACACTCTAACATCACAAAAATTATCGGGTTTGGCTCAGCAAGTCTTAAAAACATCAACAGATATCACAGTGTTTTTTCTTTCAGGTTTTAAGTTTTTCAAAATATTTATTGATGGAAATATTTTTAATGGGTACTTTTTATCTCATGACATTCATCAACGTGTAACTAATATTCCACAGATTTGCAGCTGAAATGCATGAAGAGGTGGTTTTTTGTCATTTGAGAGCACCGTCACTTTTCATTTGTGAGAAAAATTTCTATTTTATGCCTTCTTCAAAATAATAACTGTACATTTCAAAAGATAAGTATTATAATATCTTATTAGGTCAAAAAATAAAAATCCTTCTGCCCACCATTCAAGCATCTTCTCCCAACCAACCATTCTTTTAAAGATTTGAAAGACATGTTTTCTTGGGAGCAGACTCAAACATTCGAAAGAAGTTTTATTTTTCTTTATCTATTTTTGTTTGTGTGTGGATGGGGGGAGGGGAGGTAGTTATATAATTATTGCAGATTTCCATGCAAATTTTTGTAAGTTTGATGTGTGGAGGAACATAAATAAAACGGGGCTAGTTGTACATCATTTGGTATTCTTTTTAACACACATTGAGCAATTTAGGTACCAAATGGTAAACTGAATAAGAAAGAACAAATACTGAAAAGATCTTTGCTGAATTTTGCAATGGTACTATACCACATAACCAGACATAGGTTTTCTCTCACAGATGAAGTTTATGAGACATTCTCCAAACCTTTGGGCATATTTACATTAACAATTAGGCAAAATGTGCAGTAGACAACTTTATCTGGAATAAACATAAACTCCAATCACGTATTTCAGAAATGTAGAGTTTCTTAATCGGTAGTCTCAGTTTGATTAACTCCAGAAGAATGAATTATTTCTAACAAAATCTCAGTTTTCGGAACATTTTTGTGCTTTGGAAATAATCTCTTTTCTTTATTATTTCTACATGTATAAAAATCTGTTAGAAGATGCCAGGGGCATATCCGAGTTCATGAAGAATGGAGGTCTTAGTAAAAATAAAAGAACTAAGTTTGATTTTTCAATTTTATTAAATGTTATAAATATTCACACAGCTATTATTAACAATATTAATCTACATGTTTCCTCTATTACTCTTGTTATTCTCAGTGAATGCAATACTTAATGTCTATCTCAATTATAATTTAAGTCCTTATCAAAGTCTCTATAGTGGTACAGTGTTTCACCTATAGAATATGCTATCTAAAGGTATTTGATTTATTAATAACAGGAGAGTGATGTAATTAAATTCAACTCTTTTGCAAGTATAAGAATTTAAGTTTGCTGTGCAACTGCATTCATGAACTACAATGTTTTATTTACAATATAATCACTATTTGTTAGTTTTGTTCATGGTTTTAATGTATTTTCTCCTAGTTGAGTTCAATTGCTTTGGCGAGTGCATGTTGTCAGGCTATTTTATTTTATCTGTTGAATTGTAAGAAGAAAACTGAAAAATATATATTATTTGGAATCATTTTGCTGAGTTTGGGAAGATTTTAGTTAATAACCTAGAATCACATTAAAACAGGTTGTATTGATTTAAAAACATACAAACACCTAACAAAAAGTTTGGAATATACATACAGAATGCACAAATCTATGGTGAACATGTAAAGCAAGCATAGTATAGTCCATTCACAGTTTCTTCGGATGTTTTGAAACCAACCGTTGAAAAATCACCCTAGGCGTAACATGTCAACCTGTTTTTTCAATAACTTGTATACTACAAATATATATCACTTTGATTAACTTCAAAGTACTGTATTCTTGAATAAATGAATCTTTAACTTAGTATATTCTTTAACTTGAAATATTTATTTCACATTAAATATGAACTAAAAACAGTGAGAGCAGCAATGTGTTGGCAACGGCTAGCAAGAAATAGTTCACAGTTAAAATATTGTTGTAACCTAGTTGTTTGGTATGCTATTTGTAAATTAAACATTGCCTATTGATATACTTGAATATTTAGGTAGCACTGAAGGAAACATATTTCATTGTTACAGTTAAAAATATCAGCACAAATTACCAAGCACAGACCCTAGTGACATGGTGTTTTGTTTTTCATCCGAGGAAGAAAAATGAATAGGCCTTCTCTCATTGATGATTATTTACATGAATTTACCATTTGTAAGGGCAGATAAAACAAAAGAAAGCAAATCAGTTTTGGTAATCACTTATAGTTTATACGTAAAGGATACATGCATACGATATGGTTAATTTTATTTGTTGGCAAGGCATGCTGTTTTGTTTTGCATTGCAGGAAGTGATGTTCACTGAGACTAGTAAAACGTCTCATGCTTTTAATTGTTAGTTACGTTATGAGCCAATTCCAATTGAACAACCTAAGATCGTGCCCCTAAAGTAATTTGAGAGTTTAGTTTCCAAAGCAAAAATATTTTCTTTTGCGGGAGATTTACCATAAAATGGTATTACGAGTAGTGTGCTGAGTAACATATTGGTATTGCTGTGTGTGAAGTACTGAAGTATTGCTGTTTTATTCGTCAATAAAATCCCTCAAACTATGAAGAGATTAATTTTCCCACGTTAACTCCATGGGCTACTTACTTATAGACACTGGCAGACACAAATGAAGGTATTCTCTACACTAATACACTCCTGCAGTTAACTGGAGCAATACTCTGAACTAATTTTGTACGTAAGGTTTTCTAAGAAAGTTGTTTGTTACATAATATGTTATTGTTTCCTTTCTCACACACAAACCTTTTACCAATGTAGAACACGTTTCATGAAATGTCGTGTTTACTGCCCCACTAAATGAACAGATAAACTTGTTACATTTTCATGTTTAAATTACGCATATGTAATTTGAATAAGTCATCTACTATCCATTTTTGTTAAATTCTTGTAAATTGGTATTTATATGAGTGAGTGGCCAAACAAACTTAGAGAAATTGGAATTAGCTAATGGACTTTACATTATGTGTGTGAGTGAAGTTAACTGTAAAAAAAAACAGTGTCGGAATTTATATGAACACTTAAATAAATATATATGCGAATAGAAAGGATGCTCAATTTACATAAAGACACTGCAGCAGTTTAGCAAACTGTACTCTGATCTTGAAACAATGAGAAGACACGTTACCAGGTGAGAATCTGCAGCGACATTTTCAGAGTTCCTACAACTACTGGCACAGCAAGCAACAAGAGTCCAAGATAGAAAGAACAGGAAGAATACATCGCTACAATGTACATGGTTGTTTGGTTGAATCTACCAAAGGGTCTGGTAAAAAGCCAAAAACCTAACAAATAAAGTGATGTCATGAAGACATTCGGCTGTAACTTAAAGGCAAGATAGTTTCTAGAGTTATAGAACTCTTATTCTGCACTAATATTGTGAAATGCTAATTTTGAAAGCAAATCAAGGAACTCAAAATTAATCAATTAAATTGAAGAATATTGAACAAAGACAATATATACAAGTAATATAGATTGTTTATGTGGTTGTTAACTATGTTGTTTAGACTTGATTAATGTACATATTAAGTCTATTTATTTTAATTTTAATGAGAATTTGATGCTCATGCAAAGATCGATATACTTTTTTAATTTAGTCATACTGTTCAAGATTATTCGTCTGACAGTCTTTCCCCTGTCAGTTTTCATAAATATGAAATTAATACTGTTTGAATAAATTATGTTTGTTTCTATGTACTTAAATTACATTAGTTTGTAAATTAAAAGCAGTGTGCAAAAATTTATAAAATCAATGTTTTGTCAGTGAAAAGTTACATTCAGCAACTTCGTTGACGACAAATTAATGTTTGAGTCAACAACAGTTTTGTGATTTAAGAAAAGGAATTTTTGTTAAGAAACAGAATATGTTCGCTTTTGGAATAAATAAAATTTGACAATTTGCTACAGATTGACTATTACACTGCTGGAAAATGAAAAATGAACACCTTTAAAGTGGTGACGTATAAACACCATATGTGCATGGGGCACTGATAGAGGGCAGTACACGCAATGATTAACAGTGCTGTGCTGTGAACAGAGCAGGAACCACCTACTAGGCATAACACCGCTGAGACCAATACAACTGTAGTTGACTCGTTCAAGCATTGGCCTGTATGTAGTAAGTATTGTACACATGCCACGACGGCATAGACAACCAAACTTTGTGCAATTAAAGGACTTTGAATGAGGTCGTATTGTGGGCCTGCGGGAGGCTGGATGGACCTTCCAAAGAATTGCCCAACGCATAGGACGTGAAATGTCCGCTGTGAATCATTGGTGGTGCCGGTGGTCCAATGATGGTGCACGTGCTCATCAACCTGATGGCAGCGGCATATGGATTCCCGTCTAGACCTCTACATCAGACGAGCAGCCATTGCTGATNTACAACTGTAGTTGACTCGTTCAAGCATTGGCCTGTATGTAGTAAGTATTGTACACATGCCACGACGGCATAGACGACCAAACTTTGTGCAATTAAAGGACTTTGAATGAGGTCGTATTGTGGGCCTGCGGGAGGCTGGATGGACCTTCCAAAGAATTGCCCAACGCATAGGACGTGAAATGTCTGCTGTGAATCATTGGTGGTGCCGGTGGTCCAATGATGGTGCATGTGCTCATCAACCTGATGGCAGCGGCATATGGATTCCCGTCTAGACCTCTACATCAGACGAGCAGCCATTGCTGATNGTGCTCATCAACCTGATGGCAGCGGCATATGGATTCCCGTCTAGACCTCTACATCAGACGAGCAGCCATTGCTGATCGCAGGGTGTCAGCTAGGACCATCATCAACCGTTTGCTGAACGCTGGACTACAAGGGTGTCGCTCCCCCCAGACTTCCTCTCACACCTCATCACAATGCAGCCCGCCTTGGATGGTGTCCCAAACGTCGCAACTGGAGGGATGAATGGCACGGAGTTGTGCTTAGTGATGAGAGCAGATTCTGCGTTGGCGCCAGTGATGGCGTCCGCGATTGCGGCATCGACCAGGAGAGCAACAACAAGTAGAGAGTATACAGCAGCGACATACAGGACCAATTCCTGGCATCATGGTCTGGGGGGAGGGAGGCGGGGGGCGATAGTCTGCAATGACAGTATGCATCTGGTGCTCTGGTGTTTGTTGAGGGAACACTGAACAGTGAATGCTACATTCAGAACATCATCCAGCCTATTTTGTTGCCATTCTTACAATGCCAAGGAGATGTCTTCCAGCAGGGCAATGCCCATGCACACACATCTCATGTCAGCACGATCACCCAATCTGTCCCCCCTTGAATATGTGTGGGACATGATGGGACAGCATTTGGNACACATCTCATGTCAGCACGATCACCCAATCTGTCCCCCCTTGAATATGTGTGGGACATGATGGGACAGCATTTGGTGCTATCTGCAATACCGGCAACAAACCCCCACCAATTGCAACCACAAGTGAAGTTAGTGTGGAACACTATTCCCCAAGATGACATCTGACACCTTTATGATTGTCTCTATAGTCGGTTCACGACGGGAAGAAACTTTTGAAAATCAACATTTGAAAAAACACCCTAGCCGTTAGCTACATGCATATAACATTACAAGCAGCGGCGAGCGCGGATACAGTTATGCCGTCAGGTTGCCAGCACAAAGAGAGTAAATAGTTCCAAAGTTTTAACGTAATTGTTAATTTATCGCTTACAAATGGGTGTCGAAAAGAATTTTATCGTATTATGCCAATTATTAATGACGTGATGCTAACGTATTTAGATTTCAACGTCTTTTGCATAGTTACACAATCCCGCTCAAGGCGAAAGTAGAGCGGCCATTTGTTGACTAACCAGTATTCCTTGTGTTGTTGACTGGGTGTGGTCGACACACGTGCCAGAGAATTTGTGGGATTCTTGTTTAACCTATCGGTTTTTTTTTTTACTAATATCCGCTCTTTATTATTTGGTTTTTCATAACGTATGATTTTAATTTGTGATAACTTTCTCGTACAGATTCCTTTTGCTTCAGTAACCTGTATAAGAGATTACTCGTAGTGCGTTCTAACGTGTTTAATATTTTTAAAATTTATTTCAGGTTTGCTTAAAATTTTATTTACTGTATTTTACGTTGTATGTTGCGGTAGTTTTTGTGTGCAGTCATGAGTTCTAGCAAGGTGAAGAACAGAGAAGTCACCACTCAACGTCAACAGGACATCATTAACCTCACCGAATCGTTGTATTCCCTATAATTAGGCGAGGGGAAATGAAACACTTCAACGTCGTGGAAAGAGCGGCAGAAATGTTGAAACTCTCTAGATCCACAGTGCTAAGGTATGTTAAAATATATGTAGTATTAACCATTGCGTTTGCAAGTTGTGTGTGTTAGGTCAATTATGTTGGCCTACGAAATGTGTTTACAACATTTGTTAATAACTTGATAACGTCGTCGAACGTTGTCTACGTGTCTTTTTAACATTTTTTGGGTAATTATTAAGTTTAGGGGCTTTTCTGTAAAAAGTAAGACTAATTCACGGAAAATGGTATATTTCCACTCTACTAATGATGCAGAACACGAATATACGAGGGGCATTAACGTCCGACTAATTTCGTAATATGTGCCCACCTAACCTAACAGAACCTAACCCCACGATGGGTGAATCACTATTTCACATTTTTAAACTAACCTAGGATTGTTGGGTTTTACACTAACCTGGGATTTTTGGATTTTACACTAACCTAGGATTGTAGGGTTATGTAGACTCAAATGTGAGTGTATGAATCACCTAACCAAAAGGTGGTATTACAATGTGTAATTAAAAATAAAAACTACTTTGTGTTGGAATTTGTGTACCCCTGCGAGGGATTCTTCATAAACAACCCAATATATACAGTGGAAATTTATTATAAAGACAACTGACAATGGTAAGGAAAATTGCCTCTGTAGTGAGTTTGTTATAGCCAATTAATTTTATATAGGTTATGGAGAGATGGTGCATTTTAAGATTGAAGCAACTGCTTGTTTTGTATTTATAAGTTACATTGCGGCGTTAATTGCTATTGAATTGTTATACATCACTAAAAAGATTACAGTCGATATAACTGGAACTTCCCCTACTATTAAACATATCTGTATCACTTCACTAAACACGAGAGGACATCGTAATCGATGAAATCAGTCATAATCTTTTAAGTAAACAATTGTGTATTAATGCATTTCCCCAACACCACTGTTCTACAGCCATTGTCTTTTAGTTATTGTAAATTATCAGTGTCATATGTTTCACTTTCAGTGCTACATAGCCAACCTAATTTGCTTAATTTAAAAAGGACCATAATTCAGTTTCTGGGTCAACTACAGTTACTGATACCAAAAATATAGAAGGGTCATGGACAATGCACCATATCACAGCACACAGGTGTGAGCTCCAACCTTTTGTTTTTGAATAAATAAAATGTTTATATTGTTTGTGACATGTTAGATTCTGTGCTAGTCAACACAGGTATCGGGAAAACAGTTATATGTAATATGATAAAAAGTTTAAGAATGTCTAGCACAGTAGTTATAGACATTCTTATCACGTTCGCATTATAGAAGTATCCAATCATACTTTTGGTATCCAATAAATACTACCAAGAACCAAATATTTAAAAGTTTATGTTTTGGAAAGAATTGTGCTTAATTCAGACATTCTATACAACAGACATACTGTTGGCAACATTCAAGGGTAATACATTTTAATTTGTTGTATTGTGTGGTGATTTCAGCTGGAGAAGTTCCCCAACAGTAGCTGGAGGAAGGATGCCATCATCAATTGGCTGCAGGAGCACATCATTCCGTTTGCTGTATCCTTTTTTTTGCAAAATCTTTTTGTGTAGTGTAAAATTGTAGGGTAATGTTGTTGAGCATTGCTTTATAGCATTATATGTAAAGTAGCAGTCTACATCAGAGAGCAGCTATTAAAGAATGTAATTTTTTTTAAATAATTGGTTTCTAGTTTTTGGAGTGAAGATGGATCCATTCATTTCTTTTTTTTATAGTTGCTGCTGTGTTGAGTTGTTTATGTACTTTTTTGTTTTGATCTATGGTAATTCTGCTGCAAAAGGAATCACTACAATCCATTAGTTATTACCGGTACTTCTAACTAACTAATAAATAAATAAACAGTATTTATAAGTACTGCAGCTTATGACTTTAGGATGTTTTAACTTGATGCAAACTGGAGACGTTAGGATACACCATTGTCAGCTTCTTTAATTATTTTAAACAACAGTTCTCCCTAATATTTTGTTTACTGGAGCCACATTTTTTATTTATGTTTAATTTGTTTTTGTCATTTCTTTACAAAATCTGTAGCACACTTATTTTGTTCCTCCTCTAAGCATTTGCTTAGCAACATGTTTCAATTTAATTGTTTGAATATTAGACATTAGTGAAACCAATGTCTTTTCGTATTAGTTTTAAGTTAGATTTTTGTTTGGAAAAATATTTTAAGATAGCAACAGAGGTTAACAGCATTAAATACGGGCCCGGAGCCCAACTAAAACATAAACACAGCGGCCTACCGCCGGCTCAATTATTTGAACAAAGTCTGTCGGGTTGCATTTTTGTTGCAAACCCACTATAAGAGTTATGGGAACTTCGGTTCCTGACCTCGTGACAGCACGGCCATCCGGGGGCTTATGAGAGATTGGCGGTGCCATGTTTATGTTGTTGGATGGACTCCTTGAATGTTGACACATTTCAATGCAAAGTATTGTGCCACATCTATAATATGTAATCAAAGTGAAAGTTTTTCTCTCCCCCCCCCCCCCCCCAACCAACCCAGTCAAAATCAAACCTGCACACACACACATGAAACATCAAATTTTTAATACTCACATTTTGGGTTTATAGAATGAAATGTTTTTCGCTTGCATTGCATATTCTTTTGTGTGAAATTGTCAAGATTAAAAACTTTTCTTGTGGAATATCCATTAATAATATATACATGACTTTTATAATGGGTATGTGCATGTACGAACACATGTACACACACACACAGTGGAATGTAAACATTGCCATGTGACTGCCAAATGGCAGTCACATGGCAATGTTTGTTTACCTTTGGTGGAAGGATACAAAATGGACTTGAAAGTAGATTTTTAGCAGGGCTTCAAGAAAGTCTCTTCCAGTCGTGAACCGACTATAGCCAGGACTGCACTGTCGCTAAAGGCAGCTACACAAGATACTGACAATTGTTGTGCAATGATTGCTACTTATCTGAATTGTATACAGTAATAGCATAGGGCTTGGTTCAAAATGAGAATTTTTTTTTAATGAAGATAAGTATGCATGCTTTGTGTCCCATGGTCCACCCCCTCCACATCGCCATTATGTGACACTGTGATGTCAGTAGGTGGGTACCTCTACCTCTAGTCATTCATTGTTACTATCTATGCGAATATGTTTCTCCAAGCAGGTTACAGAAGCTCTAAAAAAATATTTTGTAATATCACAATTTTTTATATACATNAGGTTACAGAAGCTCTAAAAAAATATTTTGTAATATCACAATTTTTTATATACATTCCAACTCTTTCACTTAATCAACTGAGAAACTTAAAAATAATTTATTAATTCTGCATGACACAATTAGTATAACCACCTCTCAAGATCACATGCAAATACTGNTGTGATGTCAGTAGGTGGGTACCTCTACCTCTAGTCATTCATTGTTACTATCTATGCGAATATGTTTCTCCAAGCGGTTACAGAAGCTCTAAAAAAATATTTTGTAATATCACAATTTTTTATATACATTCCAACTCTTTCACTTAATCAACTGGGAAACTTAAAAATAATTTATTAATTCTGCATGACACAATTAGTATAACCACCTCTCAAGATCACATGCAAATACTGNGAAACTTAAAAATAATTTATTAATTCTGCATGACACAATTAGTATAACCACCTCTCAAGATCACATGCAAATACTGTTGAGTCGTTGCTTTGCACCAATTTGAATTGGAATTTGGTTACTAAACTGTTTTATTTAAAATACTTTGTCCACAAACCACAAACTTAACTACAAAGGTATGTACAAAAAAATTATTTATTTTGCTGAGTTCTATAATATTTACATTTTATGCCTATTTGAGACCCTTTATTAATCTGAAGGAAAGTACAACAAATTCACTTCATTAATTACAAATCCAAAAAAAGGTAAGAGATACTTACATTGTTCTTGATTGAATTAAGTTGGTCTCTCATAACGTATGCCAAATTCAGCATCATGGCACATGGCACAGCAGAATCTGTTGCCCCAACAAAATTACGTCCTTTCATGTATTTTGAATCATAATGGCAAGCGAGCACAACAAAGCGATGGGCAGCCGGGTTTAGCTTTGCAATTATGTTTGTAAACTGGAGTGTTCCAAACACAGGCACCTTTTCGGTGAAGGTGTCCAACTCAACAGACCAGCCCACTGTCTGCAAGTTTCTGACAATAAACTGAAACAGCAAAACCAATAAAATAATATCAAAGCCAATGTTATAACAAAAACTTTAAATCTTAATTAATCAGTGTTTTACTTCAATTAGGTTAAATTGCAAACATGCAGGAATGCTTGGATCAATGACTAGTAACTACAGAGGTCAATGCTTTAGAAGGGGTAAAGATGGTGTGGTTTCCACAGGGTTGTACCATTTCTCCCTCATCTATGGTACATCACTGCTCCACCCACTGTCCAGCATACATATTTGGGATTAACAATTAAAAAATGAACATTAAAATTAATAGTTAAAAATAACAGTTTTATAAATTATTAGCAATTAAAACTAACTTTCATTACTTAATTTTGATCTTGACTGGAAGCCAAAGATGGCATTGAAGATTCCCAGGCTGGCATAATTCCTTCCTTAACAAGTAATTTAACACAAGGTATATTCATACCAGAATTGCACTGTTGCTTCATACCTGCATGACACACCACTAAATGCAAGTTGACAGTGGTGCAACCTGCAAGCAGCGCTCAAAGTCATAGAGGGTTATCAGTTACTTGCATGCTATTAGGTGGGTGGCAACACTGTCTCAATTAACACAATCACTCTGTATGGATATAACACTAAAACCTCATTTAGTAACATCTTTGTCCACAGCTGTATTGCCATTTGATAGTCTGGTCTTCGTAGAATAAAACTCATAAAATAATTGTTTTATTTAATTAATTTTTTCGTTACGCAATTAGAGAGTGAACCCTTGGGTGTATTGTACATTCTGATACCTGCGGTTTGTTGAAGTGAAGTAAAGAGTTTAGTGCAGCTCTTAACAGCAAGGTCTTAAGAGCCGATAACCATGTTTTATTGATGTGCATGATGTTTCAGGAAGTATCACGGATAGTGGTGGTAGCATTGATAGATTGGTAAGTGTGTTTGAGAACAGAATTCATCAAATGTGGATGTCAAACAGAAACATTCTGGTGGTGAAGTGAAATCACGTCATGCTTAGTCAACAGTAACATTGAACTGTGTAGTAAAATGAGTATACATGTTTGTCGTTTAGCAATTTGAAAATGTGAATATTAAAAAAAACCCAAAAGAAATAGAAAAATTAATATTATGCAGATGTTATAAGTGTGTGAAATGTGGATTGTAACAGGGTTTATAGTGAAAGCATAGTAATATTGGTTAGTAGCACATGCGATGTCATTTTTGATGAGAAAGATACAATATTTACAGGTGTGAAAAGGAAAAATAGCAATATATGTCTTTATACTTGGAAACGGTATGAAATTATTGTAATTATTTATTTGTAAGAACAGTAATGTGTTAAGAAAGGCTCTTATGTATTGACGTATCTAGTGTATTTGTATTGAACTCATAATAAAAATTATAAATTAGTGTAATAAGTACGTGTTTTTCACATGTAGTTAATAGAAATTGTTAGTTATAAAGGAGTTGTAATTCCTTATTTTAAAACATTGTGAATATTTGTAAGTAATGGTTTTAGACATATACCAATAATGTTTGGACAGTTGAAAAGTATAAAAAGAGCATTTGCCTGTGTTACATAATATAAATGTGAAATGGTTATAATTATGTTTAAATATAGCAGAAGGATACATAATTGGTAACTGAAAGTATAAGTTTAGCAGGTTTCAGAAAAGTGTCAGAGTCATTACATTGAATAAAAAAAGTTTGAGAGTGATGTGTGTGCGAAACATTTTTGAAAGTTAATATACATTGTATTGGAGTTAGGATTTGTTGGATTAGGGTCGTGTAGTAACATTACTTAGAGAAGATTGAAATATGCCGTGGTGGGGTAGGGTTTTGTTAATCTAGGGTCCTGCAGCAAGAAAATGATTATATTTTATAGTAATGTAGAATTAATAGTCAGTAACTGAACATTAGTCATTTGATACAAAATAGCAGATAAGCAGAAATATATCCAGTGTACATTTATAATTCAGTGTTACAGCGGACACAGCGAGTTGAGCAAAATGTTTCTCAGATGCGCTCACAAAATCGTGAAACATTTAATTAAAATTCAGTCACTTTTTGCAAAAGGCTCATTTTTCTTAACAAGTTGGTCAAAATCCTAATTCTATATCTTCATCCATTCACGTTTTATGTTGTTACGGAGTGTGCACGACAGCTGATGTGAACTCACGACTTTCTTTGAATATAGAATATTATCCATTCTTCTCCTGAAAGGAAACCATATGTAGTAGGTGTATCCAAATCTTTCCGGCTTGCTTTATAAGCAGACGACAATGAAGTCTTGACTCGTGCTTAGTTGACACACGATAATGCATGCGCAAATGCTACCTCACGCCACACACAGTGATGGTGTGGTGTCAGCTCTAGCCTGTAGCCCCAGTGACCAATACCGCAACGGGCTTTGAACTAACATCACTGTTTTTCATTTGTTTACATGTGTTTTTGTTGAAATTATGGAGTTATATAAACATTTTATTAGCACCAGTAGTTGCAAAAGGGAAGTGGTTCACAAACATGGTCAATCTATAATATTTGGAGTTCATTCTTTTTTTTTTAACTAAATCTTGAAAAAAATTTGCTTAAGTATAAATTTTAAACAAATTAACAGTTTGGCAGCAAGAGCATGTGCTGTCTGTGAACATACAGCACAACTGATATGCAAGGAAGGAAAGAGCAGCATTTCATCTACGTCAAAAGCAATATTTTTGCCACCTAGAAAAAAAATTTGTCAGGAAGCAAGTTACAGATTTTGATGATTTTAACTTTTGAGAGCAGTGTTAGAAGTTTATGATAAAATAAAGGAGGGGAGGGCAGAATTCCAACAAAAATTTAGGACAGCCATGCTTGAGAAAATATGTTATATGGTTTCAACAAGTCCCATGGCAAAATTTTTTTTTTTCAGAGTGTCTGTTTTTGTAATAAGAAATTGAATTACAGGGAGAAGTTCATAATGAAAAGGAATTACGTTACAACTGCGTGGTCTGTGCTGCCATTACATGCTATAACACAAAGATGAATTAATTTTTTTCTATTTTATATGCAACTATAAGTAAATTTAAATTATTACATCTACATTTAATAGACAGTGGTAAACTGCAAATTTAGGTGTCAGAATATTTTTTAACAAGAACGTAGAAATTTAGCAGTCCGTCTGCTCAGGCAGTTTCATAATAGATACAAGCTCTCATAATGTATGTGCTTTATCAATTTCTGTTTCTAATATATTCAAATGCTCCTCTTTATGTATAGAACTGTAATTTACATTACTATTCAGATTTCACTTCACACGTATCCTGCTCACTAGTTCTGACTACAGTCTCAGGCTGCATAAGCAGACACATTGTGGCACAGGGTTATGAAGCATTAACATACATAATTTACAATGTTGCACCAGTAATATGATTATAGTAGATTTAATATTTAATTATTTCCATACATTAGTCAAAAAACAATATGGTAAAATTTTTACAATGCATTGATATAATTGTAAAAATAAAAACCCACACGTTTAATTTCTCTAATGTTAAGGAAGTTGTTTCTTTGAAGCAAAAATGTGCCAGGTCCTAGTGGCCACTTCATGTTGTAGGCCCCCTGGGCATTTTTCAGTCTAACAACCTTTTAGTAACACTGCCTCTTCCCCCCCTCCCCCCTTTTTTTTCCATCATGTACCACCCCCACCAAATACATGGGGCCTAATAAGGTCTATAGTGGCTGTTAAGGCAAAATTGTTATCTTTTTGAAAACTGATAGTAACTTAGTTCTTATTGACCAAACTGATAATATTAAAATACTTAAATATTATTTTAATTTTAAGATACAAAACTCCTATAATTAATACTAGGGTATGGCAATAATGTTATCTGTAACAGTTATCTGCTAACTTACAGCAACCCTAAATGGAACATCTAAAATAAAATTATTTACAAAACTATGTGGTGTGAAGTCTAAATATTTTACAGGCTTTATCTAATGAAGTACTTTAGTTCCAAGTTAGGTTTAAAATAAGATATATCTGACAAATAGTTTTAAAATGTTAATATTATAAAGTTTTTACAACAAAGGCATTGCATTTTAGGTGAAAACAAAGACAGATAACATAAAGATATAAAATAATTTAGCTTTGATTAATTTTTATTAGTTTGATATTAAATTCACACAGAATTCGTACTACAGCTGAAGAGTTTCAAATAATTTGGCATTTGTTTAAGAAAATCTGTGTCAGAACTGAAGTAACATAAATAAATTCTTCTTCTAATGCATGCAATTAATTGTGTTGTTTATGTTAAATGATAAAGCAGATGTGTACATAATTGAGTATTACTGAAGTACAGCATAGACCCTATGTAAACCTTAAGTTTGCCATCCTAGGAGCAATAATGATTATTGCATTAAAGGATTTATTCTATTGCGTTGTCGCGTGCCGGTTTAGCGATTATAGCACGACATTGGCTCACATCCATCACCCCCTCACACCACCCCCGCCTCGCGCACTTCGCTAGGCGCCTTCCAGGCGGCACGTGGAACCACAGGCAGGTGGAAAATTTCGGGACACATGGAGCTGAAGCGAAGGCCTCCCCCCCCCACACCCCCTTCATCTTCGTACGTCTCTAGCCGCCG
>NQII01000051.1:535351-602272 GCA_002778355.1 Clitarchus hookeri
CGGTACATGAGTCGTCGTTAATTTCGCGCCCAACTGTGGGGCGTATTTCAAGTTAATTTACTACCCAACGTGAGGCCTAGATAAGCCTGCAGTAATATACCTCAAGTTCAATTAAACGCCTATCATGAGGCCCAGTATAAGAGGAATAAACTCACGCGAGCTGCGTCTTCGTTAATTTCGCGCCCAACTGTGGGGCCTACCTCAAGTTAAAGTAGCGCCCGGACGTAGGGCGCAACGCTATTCAATTAACCCAAAGTGAGACTTCGTTAGCGTTGTACTTACAGTTGTATCAAATTTGTCACCAACCATTTAGGTTCAATGCAATAATCCACACCTCTGCAAGCTGTGTACAACAGCATCGTTATTATGTAGTAAGCTGGTGTGAGAACCTTCCATCTCTCACCTAAAGGTACTCAAGATTCTGTATAATTTCCACATTACACAACTAGACATCTGCATTTTGAATTAATTGTAAGTACTGCTGATATCCTTATTTGCCAACATGTCTCGTATACAGCTTGAATCCAAGAACAAAGTCTGTGAATCCCACTTTTACCAAGCATTTGAGTGTCTAATGATTTTCTGAGCCGTGTGTATAAGGTTAAAATGCAAAACACATTTTCAGCTACTGGCAAACTAGGAAGAAGATCAAAACTAAAATGTATTTGCCAAAGTGTACACTTGTGTTGTTAAAAATATTTGAAAATGAATGTATGGTGTACTTAAGTTGGTACTGATGAAAAAATAAATAGATAAATGTGCTTAGGAAATACAAAACTTCTATAATTGTCATGCTGAGACATTCTTTGTTTTGCTGTGGCATGAAATAATTGTTGGAAAATGTGCTCTCTTCCTTGTCACACACACAAGCTGCAATTAATATAAAAGTCTCACTGTGTTACAACATTCATTGTGGCGGTTTCAAAAATGTGGAAACCCCACACAAAACTACCTAGAAAAAAATAAAGAATAACACAGAGGTATTGCATGAATAATGTTGCCAACTTTATTTTTTTAAAAACACTACCTTAATCATTTCTGTGGTGACCTAGCCCCCTTACACACAGAGTCCTTTGGTAAGGATATCTGCCACCATTTCTTCTGTAAGTAGACAGTCAAACACTACTTACTTGTCCTAAACTTCACCTCACACAAAATGATTATGGACATCAATATGCTTTTAGTTGTGTTGGGTAGTACAGATTTTTGTGCCAATTTTTCAGCTCCCTGATTATCATTCCATATCTCAATTGGTTCACATCTTCCAAATAGTTTCATCCAAAAACATTTCATGAAGACTGCATCCTTGGTAGCTTAAGTCATTGCCATATATTCTGCTTCTATGCTTGAGAGTGGCACTGTTCTTTGCTTCTTGGATTCCCCCAAAATAGTAACGCCTGCCAGAGTGAAAACATAACCCATATATATGATCATTTGCCCAGTCAGCATCTACAAAACCAACATCTTTCAAAACACAAGCCAGTAATTGACTGTTCCCTTTAAGTATCTATGCACTCTCTTGGCACTTTTCCAGTGTTTTTCCCAATACTTAAAATTAAACTGACTCAAGACACCAGCTGCGTGTGCTATGTCAGGCCGGGTGTTTACAGTAAGATACGTAAGTCAGCCTGTTAAACTTCTGAATGGCAAATGAGACAAATCTTGTTCAACTTAACTATCAATTTCATACAGATCAGTATTTACATCCAAAGGTGTTGCTGCAACTTTGCAATTGGTCATTACACACTTCGTTCCTCTTCAATATATTTTCTCTGATAAGTATAAATCTGACCTTAAGTTCTTGTTTCTTTTAATTGGCAGTCCCAGACATTAATCCGCTTCCCTAAGATCATTAGATTTAAACCTATTCATAATTTCAATTTTGAGTTTTGTTTTCTCTGGCAAGTTGTTGAAGAATATTAGTAATCAACATATATAACAATGATCACAACACTGTTCAACTTACTGCAAACACAAAGTTCAGACTCTGATGTTTTAAACCCTATTTCTGTCAATGCTGACGTGGCATTTCTGGTTCCAAGCCCTCGATGCTTGCTTCAACCCATACATTGCCTTTTTTAGGAAGCACACTTTATCTTCATGACTATGAATTACAAATCCTTCTGGTTGCTCCACAAAAACATTACGGTCTAATTTACCAATAAGAAAATCTGTCACTAAATCTAAGCAGTCAATGTCCAAGTTCAGTTCTGTAGCTACTCCAAAGAGCACGCAAATGTTTGAATGCCTCAAATAAGTTTCCTCATGGTCCATTCCATACTCCTGAGTGAAACCCTTGGCAACTAACTAGCTTTATAACACATGACTTTTCCATCAACTCCCTTTTCCAAGAGTTGTTTGAAAGATTATTGCAATGGGAGTGAATGATTAAGTGAAATATTTTTAACATAGTCCATTGCTACACTACACAAAAACTAAAATTGCAGAATGAATAATTCAAGGAAAAAAAGAAGAAAAAAACCCCAAGAACAACACAATGATGATGAGACAGATGAATAGTTGGTTTCAATCAAATGGAAAAACTGAAAAAAACCAAGCACAACACAACAAGACAGCACAGACGAAGACACAGAAGAACACAGTAGGTTTGAGCTTGTCACAACGTTTCAGAAGCCGACATCTGCTCTCAACAAATAGACAGGTGCATGCGTGCACATGCGCATACAGACATATACATACACACATGCACATGTCCATGCGCACACAAACACAAACAGAGGAATTACAAGAACCTGCCAAACATTCTGTGCACCTCTCATGTGTTATTTTTTTATGGATAGGTTATAAGTGATAGTAGCAAGAGTCATTCCAACATTTGTGTTCTACTTTCTGTGTGTGTGCTATTTCCTGTGCTAAGTCAGTTGTAGCCTTGCCGCCTCCCATTACAAACAGGAAAGGGGCCACTCTTACGCCCAATTAAACATCCATTGTACAAACAGTCAGATATAAATATTGAATGTTGTGAAAGAAAAATTCCAAGACACATTAAGATATTTTAGAAATTCCAGATTTTCCAGGACACATACGAACCCTGTCGAATTTCAAAAACACTGGCAAGAGTGGTGATGGAGACAGGTCTCAAATAAAATATACAAATTTTAAGAATAACAAAGAATTCTGAATCTTTAATCGACTGGGTGATCTCAAACTCAGAAGATATACGTCAAGTTGGAAGTATAGCCAGGCACTGAGTGGAGTGGAGTGGAGTGGAGAGATTAGGGCAGCTCTTAATATGAAGGTATTGAGAGCCGATGAAGGTGAAATGAGGTAAGGATGGAGCAGAGCCGGAATGCAATAACTGGGGAAATAGGATATCCCCAAGAAAACCTGCCGACCAGCGGCATCGTCCGTTCTCAGATGTTGAATCAGTAAGTATTTAAATAAGACATTAGCAGAAAGGGGAAAACAAAATCACAGGTGTGGAGCAAATAGATTATGAAACTCTAAAAACATAATTGAGAGAGAATAAATGGCTTGGTAAAAAGGTAAAATGGGAGAATTAGCAATTTCTGGGCAAAAGACAAGAGTACTATGAATTTTTCTGTGCTTAAAAAAAAGGGAAACCATGGATGAAAGATATAGAAAAATTCAAGACAAAGCAAGATGCAGTATATAAAAAGTTTAAATTCAGAAGGGGAAAGTAGACTTTGGGAAAACTACAAAATAAGAGAAATAAATACATACATTCCGCACAGCTTAGAAAAAAGGCATTCTTAAAAGGAGAGTATATGAATGGACAATGTCACTGGTTGGCAGGTTTCTCTGGGATCTCACCCCCCCTCCCCCTTTTTTTTCATTCCAGCACTGCTCCGTACTTACCTCAATCACTCTCATCGGCTCTCATAAACGTCTGCATCTCCCTTCGTGTCTTCTTGATACTGTTATCATCATCATCTTCGTTCAGCATCACTGCCCATACAATGGGGGCCCTATCTTGCTGACTCCACCTCTAGTGCTCTGGCCAGAGCGTCCTGCATGTTGTGGGGTGCAGCGAGACATACTGCTTGCCATAGTATCAGCAATGGAATCAATGAAGAAGCCAAATGCCATGATGTTCCGCGCCTCCTCGGGGCAGTCTTCCAGACATAGCTGACACATCAGCACAACGTCTTGCCTTAGCTCCTGCAGTGTCTCCCCTGGTCACTGGGTGCGGCTTCACAGCTGTGCATGGTTGACATGTTACAGGTACCAGTTGCCGAAACATATCTCCAAGGCGGACACCAGTGTGGAGTACTCCAATCTATGTCGCTTTGGCAGAGATTGTATTATGCTGAGTGCAGGTAGCCTCTCAGTACAGCTGCGAGGTAGTAAGCCCACTGCTTAGCTGACCAGCCATTCATGGCGGAGACTATTTAAAATTGGTGTTGCTACCCCTGCAAAGAAGTTTGGCCAGTGTAAGAGGTGAGCTTAATTGAAACCCACTTCCCCACTCCTGGCTGTGTGACACCAATGCCGCAGAGCTGCTGACTATCCTCCGAGGTTTCTGCCTTGTTTAAGACTTTTACTGCTTCCGCACTTTTCTCAGCTGATGAATAAATTCCTGCCATTCCTTCTTCATCGCACATATTTCCTGTTTCATTTCATTCTGGATACTGTCCATCCTTTCATCGACACTATCCATCCTGTTGTTTACATTGTTCACTATTTCATCTACACTGTCCATTCTTTCATTTACATTACCACACAGTCAATTCTCATATTCCCTAACTCGCTAATGCATTCTATTTTCCCGTATACATTTTCATTTACAGTGGCTTTTTTCTTATCTACTAAATCACTTATGTTAGCTATCTGGCAATATACATTCTCATTAACACTATTTATAATTTAATTTACTTTCACATTACTTATTTTGTTATTTACAGCTTCATTCGCACTATTAATTTCACTCTTTACATTTTCCCTAAAGCTATTTATACTCACGCTCACTTGTCTCCTTAATCCCTCAATTAATGCTCGCAGTGCTTCTAGTTCAGCAGACATTTTTCTAGTAAACATTCACTGCGATTGTTATACAAAACAGTTTTAATTTTACGGCCTACAACTCTTAAAATTAATTAATTTGCTTTAATATCACTAACTACTTGCCTACTGTCTAACTTAATTTACAATTAAATGCCTACATCCAACTCCTGACACCTTTCCTGTACTCGATGTGAGACTCACCGGTCTGTAGCTGCCAAGCCTCCCCCTATCCTTCCCCTGCTTGTGTATTGGGACCACCAACGCATCCATCCAACCGGGCGGTAGCCTAATTGCGGGTGTTGGTTATTATTATATAATGATATAACCAAAAGTAAGAGAAGTTACTTTTATGGTAACAGAAGCATAAAACAATTGTGATACATGGCATATTTACAAAACAAACCAAACACGTATTACATAGCGTGACTTTTCAAAGATGTGATTCAAAAAGTGTGAAGAAACCTGAATAGGCTAGGTATACCAAGTTTTGAAGTGTACTCTTGGAAGTGAATCTTTGATTTGAATCTAACTTGACCCCAGTTTGTCCTGCACGTTACTTACATGTGTAAACAATTATAGGCCCTGTAATGTAAATAATTTACTGTATATAATAAACATCTACACCAAAGTTCAAATAAATTGTCAATACTTACATCTTTAACGCGTTCATGCTGTGGTGTTCCAACAACTCTTGGAACAAGAATGTTCCCTAACACATAGTCAAAATGACTAGCATTGCCTAGGGACGAAATTTTCAGTACTTCGTCATCACCAAGACTGCGAGATTTATGCTGTNGTCAAAATGACTAGCATTGCCTAGGGACGAAATTTTCAGTACTTCGTCATCACCAAGACTGCGAGATTTATGCTGTAACTGAAAAATAAAACTAACAGTACAGTAGCCTCACTTATAATTTAGTATATACATATTTAGCTCAAAATCGACTTACTCGTTCATTTTTAAGATAAACAGAATTCTGAGGTTGACATTTGTCAGACAATAAGAAAAGCACAAAAACCAGAAACAACATTCTATCACGGTCTTGCGAAGATAATATACAAACAAAGTATANGTCAAAATGACTAGCATTGCCTAGGGACGAAATTTTCAGTACTTCGTCATCACCAAGACTGCGAGATTTATGCTGCAACTGAAAAATAAAACTAACAGTACAGTAGCCTCACTTATAATTTAGTATATACATATTTAGCTCAAAATCGACTTACTCGTTCATTTTTAAGATAAACAGAATTCTGAGGTTGACATTTGTCCGACAATAAGAAAAGCACAAAAACCAGAAACAACATTCTATCACGGTCTTGCGAAGATAATATACAAACAAAGTATATAACTCAGTCCCACGCAGCAGTTCAATTAAAAACAATCATATAACCCAGTTTACAGTATACACAATATAACCTATTACGTGTAGCGACTACCGCGACTATCTCACTTCCTGATTTTCCCCTTTATTAGTAATATCAAGGTTATTCTAAAAAAAAAAAGTATTTCACTACATAAACGACCTTGTAAATTCCTTTCAGACTTTCACTTCACAATCCGCTTGTCGACCAAACTTCCAACACAACCTTTCATGTTTATATTCAAATTACATTTGGTTTAGTTCATAGATCACGTATCTCGAGATAGCCGATAAATCGCAACCATTGTGCTTCCATTTGGTTATCTCTGATATATAAGTGACGAAATCATTGTAATATTTCTGACTGATATATCTCATAAAAAAAGGTTCACAGGTTTTCGAAACGAACAGTACCATTGTATAAAGATGAAGTAGACCGTTCACTACGCACAACCAATCTCCGTGTCTCATGTTATGTCTACACGACTAGTGAAAACGGGGAGGATTGGATTTGAAGTTAGTGAACTAATATATAAACAAGTGCTAAGATATGTTTTTATACTTCCTTTAACCTATTTGTAATGCAGTTTGACTAAATTCGAATTGATAAAAGTTTTTTATTAATGTAATAGTGTTTCTCGTTTAAATATTAAAATATAAACAAACACGTTTCACACTATGGTCACCGTCAAATCGTAAGTGCTGGGTCCGTTTCTTCACATGTCCACTTCTTGAACATGTAATCAAGTATGTGAGTAAACAGGTTTACAAAATTCAGTGATAGTTGATTCCATTCCCCTGGGACACGTAGTCTGCTATACACATTGTAATACAACCTTCAATTTTTCTAGTATATTTCAGGGGTACGAGATGGCCTACATTCTAGTCATAAGGTGAACGCGTGTAAGTAGTGTAATATTAAGTGCATGACAACTCCATCTTCAAACTGACAGAAGCATCCAGTTGCTTCGATAAAAAAAAAAATATGTAATAGTATAAGTACAAATAAAAGTGGATAGCAATTTTAAAAACTGATAACACATACTACTAATATGTCTAAAAAAAACCTTGTTAACAATATTTATTCATTGTTTTTGAGGAAACTTACGGAAAATTAAACAATTCCTAGCTCACTAATTAAAAAGTGATTATGCAAAATAAATTAATGATACTGTAGAGTGCATATATCTGGTAGGTGTAACCTAATTTCAATATTTACAATTGCTGAGTTACGCAAGAGCTGTCACTATCTATTCTCTAAAAATTTCTTGCTCACTGCAGCTGTCATGGTGTGAACTTTTTCTCGCTTTCATCATCTGTCTCGTCGCTGCCACTATCCAGTTTGATTAAGAATTCATCTACTGCTAACTCCATGAGGCAGCCATTCTTCTAGTGTTTTTTTTTAATTCCTTGGTCGATGGTTTTCAAGAAATTCAATGCGAGTAACTTTTCTCATTGTTTCGTCGCAAGTGACCACTTTTCCTTGTAGCCACGCCACGATTTGTTTCTTCGCTTCATATTTTGACGGTGGCCTTTCTCCTCTCTTCGGATGATATAATGCATTGTCCATAGCTATCACGGAATTTGGTGCAGATTTCGTAAAACTTGCTGCGAAATCCACTTCTCAAAATTCAGAGCATCCATCTGCCCGTGATAATCACCGGTCGTCGAATTTACTTTGCAAGTGAACCACCTACAAGGGAGAAAGCATTCTTGCGACCCGATGTGTACAAAAATTAGTATTTTGCTGCATTACCACATTCTGCCAATCCTTCTACATCACCTTTATTTTGCCAGCACATCTTAAATGTCAAATTAGTGTCGATCCACGTTTCGTCAATGTAAAATATGTTCCTGCCTTCTCTTCAAAGCTGTTTCATTGTTGTCAAATACTTTGAATGTCACGAGAATGCTAGTTCTTTCAACAAGAAACAACAGCTTCTTTTGTGATCTTTTCCACGAGAAGTCCATATATTTGAGCAGTCTTCGCAGAGACGAATGACTCCAATTCTACCCAATCTTTTCACGTAGAACTGGCATAAGTTTGCCAATGGTAGGTACCAATTTCTTGACGACATAATATTATTTAATAGTATCCTTTATCACACCACTGTCAAAGCTATCGATAATAATTTTCGTAATTTTTTTTGGCCTGAAGTGACAAAAAAATTTATATGTAAACTTATTTTTAGGCACTTTGTTTAATGTTTACTATACATAATATAGACATATAAATGTATACTGGTAATGCATGTCCCAAAGCTTCTGAACAATAAGTAAATGAAAGAATGAACTAATTTCACTTCCCTTTGAATTTGTTCTCTTTAAAATATTCGGATTTATAACCATATTTCTTTCTTTGATATGAGTAAATAAAACCACACATCAATGGCTTTTCCTTAAAAAAATATGTTTTAAATTAAGTTTCTATGTGTGCTTATAGCAACACAAACTGTATTTGTAAAAGTACAAAAAATAACCTTCTCGTCTAAAAATTATATATATACATATGATGTGGTCGAGGTGACTCAGGACTGGTTCAGTGTAGAATTGCCCGGCGCTATAACTCAGCAGAGAGTTAGTGATGTGGGTAGTTCGGTCGATGGCCCAGAGGACACTGGATGCTTTCGTCAGTTTGAAGATGAAGTTGTCACACACTTAATATTACACTACTTACACGTGTTCACCTTATGAAGAGAATGTGACGTGGTGAAGCTTGGATATGGTGAATTTCCCGGCCCAAGTTAGGAAAGCTAACTTGTCCCGCGGTGTTGCCAGAGTTGAGGATGTAATAATTATGTCCCCTACACCACAGCTCTGCGGTGAGCTGATGAGATAAGGATCGTTTCGATCGACGGCCTAGTGGACTCTGGTCAACACTCTGTCACACACGATGGCAAGACTGTAGGCCGCCTCGAACGCCTTAATTAATCACAAATAAAACACTTACAAACGATGCTTGTTGAGGTATTTATTACCTGAGACTCCTTACTGCACACACAACTATAATACAAAACACGTGGCCTTAATGGCCTCGAAACGGCGAGTGACCACGTGGTCTTTACAATGTGAAACTCGAATGCACTTAACAATTCTCCGATAAGAATAACGTCGCTCTCCCCTCAGCGCTATACAAATATAATAATGATTCGGTTTGTGATGTCGATGCCAATGGATATGAGTTCAACTGATCATGTCCGCACCGAGGGCTTCTGTGGAGCGAGAGACTTGCATGTCTGGATCTGTTGAAGTGCTGGCAAATACTGGAGGGGGGGGGGAGCATGGCCCGGCTTCCACTACCTGAGCGCAGCTGACGCCACCCGGTGAAGCGATGAAGTACGCGATACACAATAAAAATGATTATATTAATTCTAAACGTCTCCATCGTACCAGTCACAGTACTGCCAAATGTACAATGTCAAATTTCTCTAGCTGTGGCTGTGTAGACTGTCTTCCATGATGACAAAAAATGATGTTAATTATAAACACCGAATAAATACACTGACACTATTAATAAATACCCTGATGAAATACACTGATGAAATACATTGATGCTATTAATACATACCTGATTAAATACACTAATGAAATAATAACATGGAAAAAATTAGAAACACTAATGCAATTGCACTGATACTATTATGCACATCCTCACTCGTGCCCACAAGCTCGTCGGTGTGGTGTGTCTGGTGAGACACGACTGCGACAGTCAGGCACAAAGGAGACCGTGAACGCGTAGTTCACGTCAAATGTAGGCCATCTCGTACGCCTAAAATATATTATAAAAATTGTGGGTGGTACTACAATGTGTGTAATGTCCTATATGTCCTGGGGGACAATGTATCAACAGACTGAATTTTGTAAATTTGTTAACTCACATACTTGATTACATGTTCAACTAGTGGACATATGAATATTAAAAGAAACGGACCCAGCACCTACAGCCTGCCGGTGACCATAGAGTGAAGATGACCTATGTCAGTGTGGTGGTTATGTAAATATGCGGTAGCGTTAAGCTTTCTGGTGAGATTGCAGGTGGTTCTCCCCTAGGTTCAGAAAGAAATCAAATGCTCCGGTTAATTAAGTTACTATTGCAATGAAGTGATATCAGTTTAAATTATGGTACCGAGGGTTCTCGCGAGGGGGCTTGCAAAGTGAACGAACGTGCTGGCAGTTTGGCTCGTATGCTGGAGGAAAACTGGGGAAATTATGTCGGCTTTCGCGACATGATTCATGAAGCGACATCAAACACCGAATGTTAAAATATAACATAAGCACTATGCAACATTATTGCAATGGTGAAAAATTATATAAATTTCATGAAACACATTGGTAACACCCCCCCCCCCTTCACGGTTCATTAACAAATGTCTGTTAAGGTTGATGCTGTGAAGTTTATGGGGAGTTTCACCACACTAAATTAAATGTTACTAAGATGGAGGCGTTTATAGGCAGTCTCCCTTTATGAAAACATGATTACCCTCTTATAAATATACAGTGAATACATTTTTGCATTTTATTGTGGGAAGTTTCTGTATTACATTTCCTGTGATGTGTTTGTATTTCACTGGATACAGTGTTGCCAGGTGGCTGTCTCCTGAAGGGATGGACGAGTCCACCTGGAAAACAGGGATGTTGGTTGCCATACTCGATGGCTCTTAAAACAATAAAAACCCACCCCTGACTGTAGTCTTGAATGAGATGAAGTTGCATGATATGTTTAGAAGAATGCTGCACACTATTGGTTGCACTTTGGGATACTTAGCACTTCAGCTTCAGCCTACAGGCCAGTTGATGCCACTTGGGGGGTCGTTATGTCGTATGTCGCGGTATGAGCTGCAACAACATAACGATCAATGGCTCCTGCTCCCAACGGCTGTGGATTTGGGGTAAACACTGTTTAAGTTAGCCTACTAATTTATTACAACAGTTACCTCTTGTAAAATTCAAAGTAAGATGACCTCTTGAGTCACGTAGTACCTGTTGGCAAGAAGGTGCAAGTTCCATTATTGTCAACCTTCACTACGCACTCTTGGACTGATGTTGCTGGTGCGGCCTGGTGCGGCTGGTTTAGTGGGCACAAGAAGCTCATGGACGTATGGTGCACGTCACATACATATATATACATATATTGGATTGCCGATTGTGTAATTAATCTTAGATGAAGAGATATGCTATTTAGGTTAAAATTAACTCTCTTTTCCTTTTAGGCAAATTACCATCGTATTATGAATTAGTAAACACCACTTAGTTGACGTGAACCACACGTTCACGAGTCCTTTGTGCCCACTGTGACCGCGGAAGTCTTGTCCAAACACCAGACCGACAAGCGTGGGCACGAGTGCAAGTACATTAGTGTTTATAATTTATTCAGTGCCAGTGTATTTCATCAGTATAATATCATCAGTGTATTTATTAATAGTGTCAGTGTATATAGTTAATTAATCATTTGTTCGTCTTCATGGGAGACAGTCTGCACAGCCACACCCAGAGACTTGTGATATTCTACATTTGGCAATGCTGTGGCTGGTACGATGAAAACATTTAGAATGAGTATTATCATTTTTATTATGTATCATTTTAGGGAAAATTATGTACTATTAGTTTAATGTAATTCATGTCCCTTTCATCCCGTTATCATTTTAGTGTATATTGTGTTTCATCGTTTCACCGCGTGGCGTCGACTGTGCTCAGGTAGCGGAAGCCGGCCCCACGCTTCCCCCAGTACACGTCAGCACTTCAACGGACCCGGACGTTAAGCTCTCTCGCTCCAGAGAAGCCCTAGCAAGGACATCATCAGTTGAGTTGCCATCCAGGGACATCCATCGTAATTTAACTCACTATTTTCATCTGTTTCATTATTTGACTTGCATAGCACCAAGGGGAGAGCGACGTTATTATTTTTCGGGAATTGTTATGTGTATTCGATTTTCACATTATAAAGACCATGAGGTCACTCGCAGTTCCGGGCCATTCAGGTCACGTGTCTTGTGTATAGTTGTGTGTACAATAACAAGTCTCGGGTAATAAATACCTCAACAAGCATCGTTCGTTTTATTATAATTAATTAAGGCGTGCGAGGTGGCCTACAGCCTCGCCAGCATGTGTGACAGAGTGTTCACCAGAGTCCCCTACACCGTCGACCCGAAATGGCCCTACATCTCATCAGCTCACCGCAGAGCTGTGGTGCTGGGCACATAAATATCACTTCAGCAACTCTGGTAACACCGTGGGTCAAGTTGGCTTTTCCACCGTAGCCAGGATTTGACCACGTCATAGTGTTGGCTCTGCTGACAATCACTGGCAGCTTATTATATTTTCCTTTAATTTTTCAGGATCTTCTGGTGATTCAGGGGGTATAGGCCCAATTGCACCACTCCCCCCATCAGAGTGATTTAAAACCACCACTCTGGTTAAGTTAGCACTAAATGAAATTCAATATATCATACCCCATCTCTCCAAGTATTTTCTCTACCCAATAATAAAGAGCATGGATTATACCTATCTGTCTCCTGTAGCATTTTCTGTAAATGCATGCAACAATTTTTAATTCTCTCCTTTCGAAAGGGCTTTTGAGGTGTCTATGCCAGTTTTTTCCTTTCTCTTCTTTGTTTAGTAGTTTAGCTATAAATAAACTCAGGGAGGTTGTCATGGCCGAAACGAGGCCATGGCAACCCAATCCTTTTCTGCCGCGATTCATGTCTCTTTGCATGATTTCCATCCCTTGTAGGCGTATGGGGGCCTAGCCATGAGACGCACTAAACTCCTGTCCCCACTGCGGGCTCAAATCTAACACTTTGTTTTAGAGTAGGTTTGAAAAAAAAACTTGCAATTAACATCAATATAAAAATTCCAATATTTAGTAAATTTTAACAGAAACTTCTAATATTCAAAAATACAATTACGAATGGATTCAACTTTTGCTTTACAAAGACAATGCCGAATTAAAAATGTTTAAATAAAATCTGTTGAATGGTTTGTTTGCCAGAAAATATTACTTGCATATATTACTGAAAAGTCATGTATGACACTATACTATTGGTGCAATGTTTTAAAAGCATAACAGTTCAGCCAAGAAAATAAACCTTGCCTTTGATGCTGTTATGTGAGGTATATTTTCTTAATCTGTCAAAGTGGCTAAATTTAACATAAATACATCACATTAGAGATTTAATAAGGGCTCCGACTGGCTGGAGCATTAAGTGCATTATAAGGGTTTGGTACAAAACACATGATTCCAAAACATCTGGATATTTTGTAGTGGTGTCCAAACACCATGTATAGTCGGTTCACGACTGGAAGAAACTTTTGAAAATCAACCTATGAAAAAACACTCTAGCCATAAGCGACATGCATATAAAATTACAAACAGCGGCGAGCGCGGATACAGTTATGCCGTTAGGTTCCCAGCACAAAGAGAGGAAATGGTTCCAAAGTTTTAATGTAATAGTTAATTTATCGCTTAAAAATGGGTGTCGAAAAGACTTGTATCTTATTATGCCAATTATTAATGACGTGATGCTAACGTATTTAGATTTCAACGTTTCTTACATAGTCACATGATCACGCTCAAGATGAAAGTAACGCGGCCATTTGTTTACTAACCTTCGTGTCTTGTGTTGTTGACACACATGCCAGAGAATTTGGGCGATTATCTTGTTTAACCTATAATAATTCATTTCTTTGTCTTGTTTTACTAATATCCGCACTTTATTATTTGGTTTTTAATAACGTATGATTTTAATTTGTGCTCACTTTCTCGTTGTACTGTTTTTATGTGTTTCGTCCACGTGTCTTTCCTTTGCCACTCTATTCTAACGTTGCAGTATTTACACATAAGAATTGTTTTCACATTGTTGAAGACGTAGAGTCTTTCACTCGCAAACTCTGCCGTCCTGTCGAAAATGGCCACAACCATTTTTAAATAACGTTTTACAATTGCGCGAACTATCCTACTCAGTATGCCACCACGCCATTTTAATGTCTGTAGCAATTTCGATCAATACTGATGATCTTGCCTTCGTTGTATGGGAATTTATCGAAAGTCACTAACAATCGATTGTAAATAGACAACAACGATTGATTCATCAAAATACTCACATTTAGGGTTTATAGAATGAAATATTTTTCTCTGGCATCGCATCTTTTTTTTTTTGTGTGAAATTCTCAAGATTAAAAACTTCACGCTTGTGGAATATCCATTAATAATATATACATGACTTTTATAATGGGTATGTGCATGTACGAACACTTGTTACACACTCACACACAGTAAAATGTAAACATTGCATGTAAACATTGCCATGTGACTACCACATGGCAATGTTTGTTTACCTTTGGCGGAAGGATACGAAATGGGCTTGAAAGTAGATCTTTAGCAGGGCTTCAAGAAAGTCTCTTCCAGTCGTGAACCGACTATATAAAGTTGTGATTCAAACTCCAAGAATTATTTTTTGGTGTAATAATTGCAAAAAATGGGTGCCTTCAAAAACAGTGGCAGTAACAGATTTTTTTATTAAAAAAATTAAAAAGAGTTGTCTTTTGAAACATATTGGACTTTCTTCTCATTTTTTTGCTTTTAAAATAAATAGGTTCACTACTGAAAGTCATGTGTAGGCGAGTTGCTGGCAGAGACAGTATGCAAGTAGGGGTACAGGTGACAATACTAGCGAGGAGTGAGCAAGAGCTCGCCTTAGAGTCCGCCCGTTTTGAGAACTCGATTGCAAAAAATAATTGCAGATAGTCGGAACCCTTAATAGGAGATATGGTGAAAAGTGTAAGCATTGTGTTCTTAACTTCGCTTTCCTGGAGTTGTTTGAGGATCGCCAGGTCTCTCTCTGCTTTGTTTGTGAATTCTTTCGATAGTTGCCCTACTTATTCTCGTGTACTTTGCAGCTCTATCTGTAGCTTTGATAATGGGAACCAACAAATATGTATTCCTTGCCTCTTCCACACAAACTTCTACAACACTCCTGATGATTTCTCTTACCTTGCAGTGTACAACTTGTTTATACATCTTGGGCCGCTTAGCTACTCGTCACTGTTCACAGTCCGTCCACTGCGAGGAATGAGGGGTAATGTGTTTTGTACGGCGTGGAGGCATGGCCATTGTCTTCCTAAACTCTTAACTCCCCTTGCCATAGGCTTTCCTCATACCTGCACTGGGAGCCAAAATGCACAAAACTTGTTTATATTCGTGTCTCTCTTACTTCTAATTAGTGAAAAAAAAATCATAAACCTCGCCTTGAAATTTCTATACGAGTATTATTTAAGTAAGCTAGATTACTGCAACATCGAGATATTTCCAGTTTTTCAATGTCTTATGCTATATATCAGAACAATGCTTATATCATTAAATTGCTAAACGGGGATGGTTTGTGGCTCTGAACTGTTGCCGACAGGTATTGTAAGGCCAGCAGAGATGTAAAGATTCCGGCGATTGTATGGAACTGTTGAAAACCTCGGAACTGTTCAGTCTCGGAGCTGTTGCAAACTCGTGAACGGTTCCGGCAAATAAACAGTACAGTTCCAGAGATGGAGTTGATCTCTGTCACGAACGGTTCCGGCGAATGAACGGTTCCGAAGGCGGAATCACTCTCTGTCTTGAACTATTACGAACTCCCGAACAGTTCCGGAGAAGGAATCGCTCTCCGATTCAAATTATTGTCATCTCGCGAACGGTCCCAGCTTATGAATTGAACTACCAACAGCATCAAAAATGTTGTGAACTGTTGAAAAGTGCATTAAGTATGATACAAAACCCACAGGATAATTGAAGTGTGAATAATTTATTTATAAATAGATTTATCAGCATACGAGCACCACAATAGGAGTATTTCTAAGTTTAAATTGTTTCACTCAGACTTACCAGCAAGGACAAAATATGGTAGAATACATTTTATTCTTTTTTCTCAAACTAAACTACTTTCTTGCAATATCATCTACTTTTGTTTCTATTGGCATAATTCTGCTGTGCATTGTTAGTTAGGCGAAGGGAAATATTACGGCCTTAAAAAGTAAACACAAAGTAATTACACTGTAAGCAAATGTGAAAAAGGATTATTAACAATCAGTTTTCTGCTATAAATTAAATTGTGACACAATTACACGAGGAATAATGAAATTCCTGTCACGATATATTTTCTTACATATAATGAAGTAGTTGTTGCGGTTGCATCACTGCAATAATACATTCAATTAATCTGGAAGTGTTTGAGTAAAGTGTGTATCTCTCCCTACAAGCAAAATTTCTAAAATAATGATTACGTACGGAACACGTCGAGTATGTTATAAACCATTACGAAAAGAACCGTTCTTTTTGGTGAATTGGAATGTTCAGGAACTATTCCTGAAAATCGGAAAGGTTACCATCTCTACTGTTGTTACAGACGTTTGAGTAACAGAAATGCTGTGCTGTTGCCCGAGTTGCACCACTGCTATATGAAGAAGTTAATTTTCTGACAGAAGAGGAGCTGCGAGTCCAGCAACACCAGCCCTGAATTCTCTTATAGGACTCAGGTAAAAGGTAAACACCTTAGCCAGGGACTTATTTAATTGTGAATCAAGTAGCTGGTCTCACTTAACTTGTTTTCCAATAGAGGGAACCTGACAGAGAGTCCAGTTTGTGGAGGTTCGTTAATTTTTAATTTAGGTAATTCTAGGGCATTTCTCCTTTTAGGATAGAATCCCTGTTAGGTGTTATGCCCCTTCTGGGGGAAGCCCCCTCCACCATGGCTGACTCCAAGCAGCAAGCCGATGACCCTAAAAGCCGCGACGAAGCAAGCAAGAAGAAGAATTTCACTGACAAGCTGGCCCCCTTCCCATTTCAAACAGTCCGAGGACATGGAGCAAGAGCCATCTACTTCCTCGCAAAACAATGCGCAGCAGGCGCAGTCTCCCAAGTCGAAAAGGTCAACCTCCAACCTATTACAGTTTATCACACACACGCATGCACCTATGCTACTGTGTGCAAGCTATTCCAAGAGGATCTAAAGCCGGGTTTCTCAATCTTATATCCCCATGTACTACTATTTAATTTTCCAAAAGACTGTGTACCCCTTCAACAAACGAAAATAAAACACCTAGGCATAGAAAGAAAGGTTTTTATTAAAAAATGAATGAATGATTGATTACATTGTAATCATTACCAAATGATTAATGTGACGGATGAGCTTGTTTGTAATCATAAATTTTATCTAAATTTGAAGCAATTTTTGAAAGTTTTAGCCTTAATTCTGGCTCAGCATTAACTCAATTTCTATATTTCGTTTTTGTCAAAATCAAGTGTGAAAATCCTAACTCGCATAAATAGGGTGTTACGAATGGTAAAAAAGAAAATTTACAGCTGTACGTGAGAGTTTTGGATATTGCTGCCGTCTTGCTGCCCAAAAATCAATAAAAAACATCTATGTAAATTCAGCTTTCAGGGCATCATCTGCGGATATTTCTATAAAGGACTCTTGTTGCTGAATACTCAAACCAGTGTTTATACTGTCAGCTAAAACCGTATTAAATGGGTTTCAAATCCAGTCTTCTCAATGGCCAATGTCTGGAAAATAATTTTTTTAGTTCACCAGACAGCTGAGAAAGATGAAGAATAATTTAAGCCTTCAATTCTTCATTGACTAATAAGGGATTTGTCATAACAAATTCATGCAGAAGAGGAGTTAAGTCTTCTGCAATATGTGTATAGTTAAGCACACCATGCTGTAATGTTAGGTAAATTTTTTTTCCAATGATATTTATATTGAGATTTTCACATATGAAATGAGTGGATTATAAAAATGCAGCAGGATTTTAAAAATGCCAAAAATGTAGTCTGTCCATTGGCTGGCACTAGTGCTTTGATTAAACAGTGCCAAAAGTCCTGCCTGCAGAATGTAAACACTGCAGAGCATAAATATTGACATGTGTGCCTGGCCTCAATTGTTGCTTCACAGTACCTCAGATAGGAGCACTGTGACTTTGTTACAGTTTATAACATAGCAGTTTCCATTCTATATTCTCTTTTTCTATGGCGGAGACCACAATGGGAGGAAATGGGAAGAAGTCTTTCCGTGGTTTCACAGTTCACAGTTGTATCCGAGAGTCAATTTGTAGGTTTCCACATTGCTGATGGCATGTAAAACAACAACCTAAACCTAATAAGTCGCTGACAAACGGTGATCAAAACCCAAATCCACGTCGTAATAACACAAGTAACGTGTGAAGTCGAGCGAGAGCACAGTAGTAGGACAAACACTGAGGGTATTCGTGGAAACATTCAGTTGTCCGAGGGGCAGATGGTGTTTTTTCCCCCTAACCTACCCTACTGCTAAGTATTAAGAATACGTCCGAGGTAGGGATGCAAGTTAATTGCGCCTCAGGGCTGAGCCCCTTATGCTTAAAAGGAAAGGAAATCATGCAAAGGAGGCGTGCATCGTGGCAGAGAGGAATTGGGCAGCCATGGCCACAGTTTTGGGCCATGACTGCCTCCCTAAAGTGTACCTTTAGCTGAGGCTGTAGTTAAGAAGGGGGAGGGGAAAAACCGACATAGGCACCGTAAAAAAGTTCAAAACGTATACCTGCATTACTGAAAAGGCTACAGGAAACAGCTGGTGTGGAATCCATGCTCTTTAATGTGATGTAGATAATCTAGGAGAGGAGGTGGGGGTTGTGGGTGCACACATCCTTGAGGTTGAACTGCTGTCATTATTTATGCGCAGGCGAATCAGCACAATGATGTTGACAGCAGCAAATTGAATGCAACCCCCCCCCCCCNCCCCCCTACTCCTCATTGAGTGCATCGGAAAACTGCGCAACTGTCATGGCACCTTCTCCACCTTCGCTCAACCGCACTGACAATAGGATCACCACGCTGTGGTTGAAGGAAGGGAGCAACCGCCCAGGAAGCCATCCCCATTCTCTAAAATAGTCCTTTGGTCTTGGTTGAGCTCTAACAGGAGCTCTGCGGGAAATCTGGGACCTACCAGTGATGGTGGCTAGCCACTGGCCCAGGAGTGAAGGCTGATGTCAGGGATAATTCCAAGGTCCGATACATTCCATTCCATTCCTCATGCATCCACAGTTGGCTGCCTGCAGAATCCAGCAGTGAGGTCAGCTACACTTCAGGCCATAGTCCTGCCATATTCACACATTCCCCTTGCTTTCACTGGTCCCAAGGGGCGGGCAGATCCCGGCGAGAGAGCAGCCACGAGCATGTTGTTTATCTCACGACAGCTCTGCTAATAATATATACTAGCTATCTCTGGTGGCCTAGGTGAGGTAGTATCTATTTTTAGACGAGTTGGCCCTTACAGCACTCACCAAGAGAAAATAAATGCACAGTAACAAAGAAAAAAACACAAATTTATTTTTCAGCAGATTTCCTTCAAATTTTAAACTTATTTCACCCAAATTTTTTTACGATTCCTCAAAAACAAGTTGTTTAGAAAATGGAGTCAATATAGAGAGGTTCTCCACTAAAAAAGATAACATTTTGCCATTTGTGTCTCTCTTTGTGAATTATGAGTAGTTTTATATATATCTGTAGTAATTGTGCATGTGACCTGTGGAAATAATGATTCTTTCAAATTAATTAAATTGTCACATCATGTAACACATAAAATTACAATTTACAGTGAAATCCTTTTAAGATTCCAACCCAAGAAGTTTCCTAGTTAATGTTTTCCTGGTTAATAAGTAATTCTTTATCAGTCCCTTCAGAAATGTCTCTACAGGGTTTTACTGTATTTTAGTAGACACCGGTCTCTCAATAAACTGGTATCATGGACATGCAAATATGACGCCCCTTTGTAGCCAAATAATTGGCAAGCACCATGCTTGAGCACAGCATAACTCGTGGAAGTATTGTGAAATTTTTTTGAGAAATCAGAGGATGCGGTTTGGAATTATTAATTGTTAAAGATCGTAAAGAAATGGGATGTGGCGACCAAATCCAAGATTCGTCGAATCCACCGAATCTTAGGGATTCAAAGATTCAAAAGATTTTTTTTACACAGTGTGGCTGTGAGGTTACATTTTTCGAACAGGTTAGGTTATGTCTCACAATATTACAGTGACACAAAATTGTGTCAAACTAAGTTTTAAAAGGACGTACAAAATGTACACTTTAACCAATATTTACATTTATGGAAAATGTGTTAGTTCACCACAGAATCGCCTCATACTTTATAGCAAATTCACAGCAAGATGTACCAATATTGACAATTAAGTGAGGTAAATGTCATACTACATTCTAGCCTCGAAGTATCGAAGATGTACATAACAAAAACAGCAATCTTAAGTAAAGGTTTTCAGCGACAATAAAAAAAATCCCAACCTTTTACGAAAATAATAAAATATCCTTGCTAAAATGGAATAAATTGCAATGTAAACATAATAAAATACATTCTGGCCCATGGCAATAAAATGTAGGCATTTCTCAGTAGGTATCCTTAAACGATCTGCCGAAACAAAAGAAACCACAAAAACGTGATTAAAATCTTTTTAAAACTAGTGGTGGTGATTTGAGTTGACGGTGCACGCACCTAGCGAGTTAAGACTTCACAAGACACATCCTACTAATATTATAAATGCAAAAGTCTGTGTGTGTATGTTTGTTACCACTCAGTTCCATAATGGCTGAACAGATTTTGATGAAATTTGGTATGTAGGTACTTTAGGTCCTGGAATAGGATATATAATAGTGATGGCCCGATACCTGTAAACCGTACTGTAAGCAGACATTTGTCACTAAAGTGTATGAGAGAAAACTGCTGCCTGGAAAAGTTTTGTTTGCAATAAGCTAAATAGACTTACTGCTAAGTGAGATTTACTTTATGCCCGGTACATCAAAGCATCCAAAAAAATAGTTTAACATTATACAAAATTATATCTCACTACAACATATTACAAAACTAAGTTAAAGTTGCAAAAAGGTCGCTAGTCTACAAAAAATATATGTAAAAGGACAGGAATGAAAACTATGCTAACAAGCTACGATCATTTTGTTTACTTTGAGAAACGTATGTCAAACATAAGTCTGTTTTACCAAAAATAAAAATGTAATCCGTGAAGCGAAAAATAATGATGGGCATGTACATTCTAATTTGCTTTTATCGTAAACAAATTAAATTATTTTTTTTTTAATTATTGCATATTGATATTTCAAATTATTTTGTTCTCTTTAGTCGTATTGCTGCAGCCTGATGTTAAGAGTTGGAAAAATTAAGTGTGCAGCGGAGGGGAGAAAATACTTGAGGTTAGAATGGCCATTACCAATGTGCCGATATTTTAGTGCCGATCTCCGATAATGGTAAATGTACCGATAATACCGATATCCGATACCGGATATCGGGTATTGGGCCATCACTAATATATAATACTTTTTATCCTGGAAAATTGTATGGTTCCTGTGAAATAACAACAAAAAAATTTATTCTGTAATGGCTGGGAACGTGACCAAAATATTTTTTTCCTCTGGTGTCGGAGTTTATCAGGATGCCAAGGACCTCTGAAATGGCTTAACGACTGCTATCAATCGCTAACAACCAGGACTGAACATTTAATGTGCCCTCCGAAGCCCATAAGTGCTCAGATGTTATGCCACTAAACGGCTACCCATCCAAATGTGTGCCGCTGGGAACGTTGCTTAACTTTGGTGATTGATTAAGATCCCTCAGCAAAAAGTAGTACCTAGGTACACTTATTTCTAAAGCTACAACTTGATGAAACTCACAATTTGATTTTCATACATAGACTCTGGAAAGTGGAAATGTGGTAACTAAGCAATAGTTGCACAGATACACTCCAAAAACAATACCCTAATTCTTGGCTATCGGGTAAAAAATATTTACTTCCTTTTGGGTTGCCGTAATCAGTTAAAAACGTAGGCCAACATAGTATAATTTTGTTTTCACATAAATTAATGGTCTTTTCCCCAATTTATTTATTAGTGTATCACTGTAAAACTCAATTGTACCCGGGTGAAGCCAGGCCGGTTCGCTAGTGATGTCATAAAGGGCTCCTTTGTTCTTCACCCCTGCTTCCCCACCACGGCCATCCCTCCTCACACGTCTAGCTGCCATCCAACCATGTGCACATAGCAACAGCAGTAGCCAATAACAGTGCAAGTGACAGATCTTCCCCTTTTCCTCCTATGAGCACCTTTTATCTTGTGACTACACCGCACACCATTTTGATACGTTTTTCAATAGTGCTGTTATAACTTTAATTTTGACTACGGATTGTGATTGGAATTGACTGCATTGCCTGTTAACAACCTGTTTATGCTATTTTTTAACGAAATACCATTTTATTTACGGTTTTCGATAAAACACATTACGTCAATAATAGCACCAGCATTGTCCATTNCCCTCCTATGAGCACCTTTTATCTTGTGACTACACCGCACACCATTTTGATACGTTTTTCAATAGTGCTGTTATAACTTTAATTTTGACTACGGATTGTGATTGGAATTGACTGCATTGCCTGTTAACAACCTGTTTATGCTAATTTTTAACGAAATACCATTTTATTTACGGTTTTCGATAAAACACATTACGTCAATAATAGCACCAGCATTGTCCATTTCTGCTGCAACATGCCTCACTTCTGTCTCACGTGTCACAGTTGCTATTGAAAAGTAGGTCACGGCGTTCGCACCAGCTGTGTGCATGCCTGTCCGCTGATTTTACATGTGCCACTACGGGCAGTCAGTGTATTGGATAAATCAAGGCATGATTGTGGCGCAGTGTTGCACTGGCTAAAAATGTACGCTGGAAAGAATTATGTCCATAGTACCAGCCACAATGTTTACGTTTTTGTGGTGGTAAGAGGAGGTCCACGGCCTCGTGAGATTTATATTTATATCCCAACGACTTCTGCTTATTGAAATACATGTGTGTTTCATTAATAATTCGTCTAGTTGTTGTACAAAAAGGCTTTCGGAAATGGATTTCGCACTTGTTACAAATAGGCGGCACACAAGGATTAAACTTTATTTTTGTTAACTACAGACTGTTTACGGTCTTGTAGGGTATCATTTAATTTGCAGAACATCTGCCTAGTGAATAAATTTGGTATTTAATTTAAATGAAAGTGTTATTTTGCACCATCGATAACAAAACACTGTCTTAACTTGAAAAAATTCTAAAACAATTTAATGGTGTTGGGAGTGTTAAAGTAGGTAAATTTGAATTTATCGAAATAGCAAAAGATTTTCAGTAACTGTGACATTTTGTTAAATCAGTGTTCTACTGTAGATGGAAAATGGTAAAAATAAGCATAAAGTCCTAAACAGTAGAGTTGTTTGCTTGTAGCGGTTGGTTTTTATAAAGCGGCCATCTCGTAAACAGAAAAACAGCTGTTGCTGCACTATGTAATGCTTACAAACATCAATGTATGAAAAAATTCATTTTAGATTGCAAAATGCAAGCCGTGATACATTTTCATTTACCAAATTTGTCCTATTTACACCAATCAAACTACAAATTTTCACTCGCAGAAAATTTGCAGCTGGTCAGTGTTCATGTTCCTCGGTGATCACTACCATTGTCTACCTGCATCTTCTTTTATACATATTCTAATCATGGAAATATATTAATTTTCGGACAAAGAAATGTAAACATTCTACGTTTCCAGACAGTGCACATCTTTTTGGCGGTAAGTTTATTATTCACGTGTAAACTACCATTTAGGGAACCAGTTGCCAACTTGGCAACTTTGCCACTAAAAGTTTCTATCTTTAAAATTAATTTTAGCGATATAACTTTTTATTGACTAATAAGGAGTTAGCGACTTTTAAAACTCCCATTAGTGACAAAAATAAACGTTACTCTATAGGTAATGTGGGAACAGGTGAATTTTTCATTGTCCTTAGTGAGTTCCCATAAATCTGTATTGGCAATATTGTAGGGCACTTATCTTCACCAAGATGAACGTTGTTTGGAAAACGTTACTTTTATAATTTTTCCCATTTTTTTTATGTACTGAAAATTTAAATACACGAAAATAGGAATTGACTTCAAAGACTTTTTAAATTATACATTGAAGAATAAAGTGCCTCATTTTCTCAAACTGCAGTTACATATAAAGGTTTTTTTTTTTGGCAGGTTACCGATTGTTGTGCAAGAAAGTAAGGGCTTGTTTTTTTTCATATTAATTTAACATTTTTGTACATAAACTAAACGTGGACTTGTCCAAGTTTGGGTATTTAAACCGTATATTACGATTAGGCCGCATAATCCCACATGCCAAATTGTAACAGTGATGTCAGACATGTAGGAACATTTTCTTTTGGACAAAAAATGGCACGTCAAAAGCTTCATGTTTGTTTTGTGGTGGGAAAATATCATGTGGCAAATCATGTACTACAAGTGCGTCGTGGAAACACCTTAAGCTGCACTCTGCCCAAATTGCAGTGCAAAAAATGCAAAGAGCAGAAATTTCAGATCCTAATAGTTCCGGTGAAACTGCCTATTCCAGTAAATCGAACCCTATAACGAACGAGGCATCTAGCTAACAACCAACACTGGCCGAGTTTGTACTAAAGAAATGTAAGTTATGAAGCACTGATGGTTAAGGCAAACGCATAAGTAGGCTTATTGCCGAAATTATACGTATGGAAAATCAGCCACTATCTATAGTGGAAAATAAAGGCTTTAGAAGGCATATTGCAAATCTGGAACCCCGTTACTCAATGGTTTTAAGAAAATTGGTTGCAAATACACTCATTCCTGAAATGTACCAAACTACTTGTGTGAAAGTTGATGAACTTATGATGCAAGCAGACTACATCTCGCTTATAGTAGATATGTGGACATCAACTGCTAATGATGATTTTGTAGGAATCACAGCACACTTAGTTAGCAGTGAATATGTAGCATGCCATTCTTCTTGGAAGTTTCCCACAATACACAAAACATCATCAGTTTCATCATAGAGTCATGTGAATCGTAAAAAATCAATGACAAAATTGTTGTCATTGTGAGGAACAATGCTAGCAATATTACAGCAGCGATGAATTCTTCTAACTTCCAACATTTACCCTGCTTGGCACATACTCTGCAAGTAGTTATCAATGATTCTGATTTAAAATCAACAGTTTTTCCAATCTATTTGCTTTGTGTTGCCATGTAGTTGGACAATATAAGCATTCTACTGCCGCTACCAAAGTGCTCAAGAAAGCTCAAGTCACAGTGGGGGTCAAAAATCATTGCCTGATACAGGATGAATCAACCAGCTGGAATCCATTCTTGCACATGATTAAGCAGTTGTTTGAACAGAAGCAGGCAGTTACTCTAGTTACAAGACAGTACCTGGTATCACTGAGGATTATAGTCACCTCAATGGGAGCAGATTTTTGTGAAATCCTAGAGATTTTCAAACAGGCTACATTGGTTCTTTCATCATCGCCTGTGACCATATGAGGTTATACCAATTGTCAACACTGTAATGAAACATTTGGTGGACTTAACTTTCCTGGCTTAGCAAGTGTATGCAATGATTTACTAGCACCACTTAAACACAGGTTCACCCAAAGGGAGACGTGGAAGTAGGTACAGTTAGCTCTACATTCTTTCAATGGCATAGGCTTACTACATGGGTAGAGTGGTGGAATTAAGTGGAGGAATAATAATTTTTATATTAGAATGCAATAAATTAAATCTGTAAACACAAAATGCATTTCTTATGACAAATAACAGATTAAAAAAAAAACATTTTTTTATGGTTAGAAGCAAGTATTTCCATACTTCCTGAAGTGAGTGAAGAGATTTGGGCGGGGGAAATGGGAGATCCCCGAGGAAACCATCCGAACAGGGGCATCGTCCGGCACAATTCCCACATGCAAAAGTCCGGGAGTGGCCAGGCCGGGGATTGATTGAACACTGTTAGCCTTGGTGGGAGGCGAGTTCCTGAAGTAGAGTAACTGTGTGGTAGGCCTAAGTAATTGAAGTTTTGCTCTTTTTAACATGTATTACTTGGGAAAAGTATGTAGGTATACCATAAAGCTGACACACGAGGTTAGTGTCTAGTAATTACAGTAAATAAAATAAGGTCAGAAATAGTAGCCTAAATTTATATTTTAAGAGCATAGCTCCCTAATTCTCCAGCTTTAAACTATTACTTTTGAAATCACCTCATTTCCACACATTAACTCTTTATTTTAAGGAATATGCTGTTGCTATTCTTTTAGATCCAAGAATAAAGGAGAAGGCATTTACTAATAAAATTGATCAGAAAGAAAATGTAAATGAAAGTGAGTCAGAGAAGCACTCAAAATGCACATCTCAAAGCACTAAGCAAGAACTCTATTCAGAAATTATCTCTGATCAGTGACATCTCATTGTATTTTTAGTATTTGAAGCAGACATTATATTTTTGTTACGGCTTACAGCCTGGTCCTACCAAAAAACAAGCTCATGGAATGTGGAACTTCTATGCAAAGCTTACTGTGTACTGGATCAGAAACTGCTTGTGATAAGACACTGTCAGCTCAAGCAGAAGTTGATATGTACTTGTAAGAAGCAGTGCTTCAACCACATGCAAATGTTCTTGAATTCTGAAAATAAGGGGCATCTGATTTCCCTAATCTTGCAAAAGTTGCAAGGAATTATCATTCTTGTCCACTAGCAACAGTTTTTTCTAAGCGGTTGTTCAGTACTGCTGGGATTATTGTTGATCAGAAAAGGAGTCGACTTCATCCTGAAAGAAGCAACGTGTTAATGTTCTTAAACAAAAATTTTAATGTGTTTCCGAAAGAGTAAATTGTGATGAATGGGAAAGCTCTTATGTACTGTAACAATACATTTTTCTTCATATTTGTAAATGTTTGCGATTTGCTTGTGAGGCCGAATAATGCGTGTTCTGTCATAACCTATTTTATATTTTACATTTAATAACAAATGTTACTGCTTTTCATAGTTGTTTATGTACTGCATATACATTTCACTTGATTTTGATTACTGTTTCACAGAATAATGGTGCATAAATTATTATATCAATAATTTTTGTATTTTNGTCATAACCTATTTTATATTTTACATTTAATAACAAATGTTACTGCTTTTCATAGTTGTTTATGTACTGCATATATGTACATTTCACTTGATTTTGATTACTGTTTCACAGAATAATGGTGCATAAATTATTATATCAATAATTTTTGTATTTTTAATTGTTTGTGATCAACCTTGAGAAAAAAAAAAGGTATCATGTAATCTATGATTTGGGTTTGGGTTTGAGATTCGGTAATTCCAGACAAGAAATAGAGGGAAAACTGGATTCGCCCCATCCATAAATTCATCTTAATGACTATTTATTCATCACTGTCTCAAAAATCACGCATGTTTACATGAAATACTAACCGCTTCAAAAATGCAGACAATTAGCAACAAGACGTGGTGAAAATATACATTTGAACTTCTGGTTTTGAGGGAAAAGCTTCTTCTGCTGTCTTGTGGTGGTACGTTGGTACCATGACCTTGTTTCCTCCCATTACATGGCGGGTGAGGAGGGGGACATTTGCCTAGCAGCCAGTGTGGCATCCTTGCACCCTCCCTCCTATGACCAACCAGATGGGAGCCTGTGGTGGGCATGTCCATGCCCTTCTAAATTCACACATGTTGCATTACAAAAAGACTATCTTGGCCACAAATTTTAACCGCCCTTTGCTAAAGTTTTTAGTTTTTCATACTGTGGCATACTATCTAAGGGAAACAACACTACAAAACCTATATTTTGTCATTAGCAAACATATTTTTAATTGACTTTGATGGTGACAATGGCAGTCACATGTGGAAACACATCAGCGACTTTGGGGGAGAGGGTGGACAGCCATAGGCATGGCGGTGTCTATTTTGCATCTGATCAACTCGCGAATAGTACAGTGCTCACGAAGAGAACTGCAATGCATATCGACCAAGATAATTGCAACAAACTTATTTTTTTGGACTACATTACTTCACATTTTCCACATTTGTAACATAATTTTTCATGACCCACCCATTTCCCAAGGGGGGAAAAAAGGCCATTTCGAGAGAGTTACTATATCTGGGGTCATAGAATTGAGAGTTGACTACATATCACAAAATTTAAGCCCAGTAAATTATCTGCACAGTGCCAAAGAAAATTGCACTTTCTTAACAGTCACAGCAACAATTTTTGGATCTTAACAAGCAACTAGTTTGCAGCAAAACTTTGCCTTACTGGTGTTTCTGAACATTAAATGTTGGTAACAATCAGGTATTTAGGCATCGGCAAGTTGTAGTTAGACAAGTAAACTCTATATTAACACATGGTTCAACAAAATTTTTCTGAATATTGTCCTTGATGTACACAATGGTTGAAAAGTGACACAGGAAAATGCAAATTAAAAAGTTTGCTTTAGGACAGGTGCTCAGCAGGAGCAGACTGGATTAATTACTAAACCTCCCACTGCAAGCAAGTTATCTTAGCAAGTTTAAATGTAATTAACATTTACAATGAATATAAGTATAACATATATAAACAGCCATGAGAAACAATGCTGCCATACTTATATGGTACCAATACACCCTGTGGTACTGCTACATATACAAAGTTCATGCTTTAAAATAATTTTAAAAAATACTGATCATGTAAATAAATTTCACAAAGCCATAAAGATAAGAAGCGTATGTTTTTAAGAGAATATACTGTATTTCAGGTAATTTTCCAGTACAATGATTGTAATAATCATGATGAATATTTAAGTATAACATGGAGTTTGGTCATAACATAAAAGTTACATACTAAGAAAATATTACTATGAGGTATATTCAGGTCAATTATGTTTTGTAGTAATCAGGTTGACAATGTTCTGTAGTACATACTAAGTATTACAGATTGCATAAATTATGTCTCAATATTTCAACATAATATAAACTTGTACTGGTCTTGATCTTTTCAATGGTACGTAACAGGATTACTGCTGTACCAATAAAAACTATAATTTTACCAGAAAATTCTTTGCACACTAAAACACATGAAACAAACAAAAAATAGTACTAAAACTATTGATCTGAAAGTCTTCACCACTAAAAAAAACTTATCATTTCTGCTTGAAGTATATACTGAATAGTCTGCAACTTTACATAAGAATGTGAAGGTGCAATAGAAACACAAGCATTTATTAATACACAAATAACAAAACTGAGTACATACATGAACACAGTACTCCCAAAACTAACAACATAACATTCTGTGAATGTATATCTAAATAAATATGAAATAAATCAACACACAATAAACCATTTGATAACCGAACAGTCTAATAACATACCATAAATCCACATCTATAGAGTTTATATCGTAAATAACAACAGAACATATACATATTCAGTAATTAACAAAATTTATACCTACATGGAGTATTATAATATCATCAGCCTTAATGTTAGTTAGCACAATTAAATGCTATTCAGACAAACTCATTATATTTCAACAAATTTTCTCTGCGATACTGTCGGTCCTCTGAATTGATTGAGCACAATCATTTTACGTAGCACAGCCCACAACCCTGTGATGTCTGTGAAACCTAGGTATGAACTATGTCACTCATTAACCTAAAAATCCTAGATTAGGGTTGGTTATGTTTTAACAGTTAAACTAAAATTCTAAAGGCTAATAACATAGCTCTCTGACCCACAATGTAAAATGTAGAGAAACAGTGCACCATAACAGTACACCCATCAAACATAATATACATAAGGCACTTGAACAAAACTGTTGTCACCTGTATGCTCACATCTGCAATAAAATAACATAGTATTTACAAATGACCACAGTATTTTCACACACATACATATTTTATTTAAAAAAGTCTTATGTTCACTGTTTACACCTAAGTCTTCACAGGTGATCACAAACAAAATTAAATTAGATCTATAACTGAAGTAAACAACTTCGAGCAGAAGCAACACGAATGAACTTATAACTAAGCATGTGATAGACACACACTGTATTCTATCTGAATCAACAAAGTTACCTAATTAGTTTAATGAAGTTATGTGTACACACTTAAGTACAAAAACAGAATTTAAAAAATTCCTACAAAAAATAAGTTGTACACAATCTGCCTTGCATTCAATTCAGCATAAACTTTTGTGAACAATAATATACAGATGTTAGATATGAAAGTTTTGCCAAATTATGATATTTACCAGCAGAATTACAGTTTCTATGGATTACGATGGTAAAGTATTTTAACACTACCCTATACTAATCACTCAGCACAATATGTCAACTATCCACACTATAAACAGAAAAATGGTAGTGGTCATTTCTTTAAGTTTACAGTAGTAAGTCATCAAAAGGAGTGGTGATTCAGGGGAAAGTACTAATTTATTTTTTTATTTTTTTTAATTAGAGAAGTATGAGAAATACAAGTAAATTATTTGCTATTCAACATTTATCATATAAGTACAATGGACTCAAATATAAGTTATTCATGATAAATTCAGACTATCTGAGCATAACTTTCAATATATCATGAGCTCCTCGTGCAGACAGCAGCTGATATTACTTCCAAACTCCGTAAGTCTCTCTCGGACACCTGCATAATATTTATAGCTAATTGCAGCATAAGTGTATATTGCTTCTAAACAAGGATGTACTACTAACTGGCTGAAAATAAATAATTTAATAGGATAAACAAATTGTAGTAATTTTGCACAGAAAACTTAAGACATACAAAAAATTTACATATGAAAATATTGAGCATTTGGAGGGCTTTTTACTCAGAGGTGAACATGAGGAAAGTCCATAATGCATCAAATGTAATAAAATAAAGTCAAAACTTTTTGTAATATAAATTATGTGATATCAGAATATAAATTATGTGATTTCAGAAGTTGGTTTTAAAAAATAGTTCCATTGTAGCGTATGTAATTCAAACATGAAAACCAGGGACTGGACATAACTTGTTACATATAACATTGTTACTTGTAACAGCTCCTTTTTTCAGTAATGAATCCAGAGGTGCCAAGTACTATGGATTTTCCGTATATTTTACGATTTACACGGCCCTGGTACAGAATTATGGATGTTGCTTAAATTATATAGATTTTTACGTCTTCAGTTTTACAAAATATGTTTTCATGCATGCGTGTTTTCTTAAAGCATACTTGTGATAAGTGTTGAAATCAGATTCTTGACAGTGCGCAAAATTGGAAATATTGGCACATTTTCTCATATTTGCATGAAATAAATCAATGAGAGACAAAATTGATAAAGAAAAGTAATATTTAACAGCGTGTGGAAGCAAAAAAATCATTGGTTCAAAAAATTAATTGCAGTACTTGCAGCCCAATCTATTTTTGAGAAGCGAGGTTCATGAGTATCAAACAAGATGAGAGTCGAGACGTTAAAATGGCATGTGCTTATGTTATGTGACGCTACCTATTTACTAATGAATTGATTTAAAATTGCTGTTGTGAATTCTGATAGGGCACCAAAAGTCACAATCAAAGACTTGTAAAACATGTAATGTGCCCGATATGTTTCTTAGGTTACGACACACATAATTTGTAATAAGCACAAACTGCAATAACGTTCCGTTTAAGAAAATCAATGAATGACATACAATCCTGTGTAAATAGCAAATTTTCATTATCAGTGGCAAAAAAACAGCAAAGTAGACACGTCTTCATACTGTGCTTTCATGTTGGCAAACATGATTGAATTCATTCAAGGTAGACCTTGAAACGATTAGAAACATGTTCCTTTTAGCATGTGTTTATTTCCATCAAATTGTTTCAAATGTATCTCAGTATCATGTGTTGCGCAAAATGTGCAAGTTTATTTGCCTGCCACATGTTAATGATAAAAAAATTTTTCCTCAGATGAAGATTTTAAACAAATTTGACATATCACTTTCAAAATTGAAAAAGCAGATCAAACAACAAATACCAAGAATTTTTTACTTTGTTTTAGATATCGTGAGCAAGACTGGGCTACTTGCTTAGTTGAAAGTAGCCTGTTTTCAAGTATTGCGGAAACTGAAAAGCTAATCTTCTCGGCTATATACCATGCAAAATATATACTGCACTCAATTTTCTGCAGTCTGAGAAAGCTGTCAAAAAGGATTGTATTTAAACGAGAGATTTTACTTCAACTAAACTAGAAATTAAGTAGGTATATGGCCCGTAGACCTACCGCTGGCTGGAGTCTATCAGACCAAACAGACTGTTATTAAAGATCATTTGCACCAATTCAAAAATACATAATTCAGAATTATGTTTAGATGATAAGAACCACAGCACAGTAGTAAATGAGAAAAAAAATTAATTTTAGTATGGATTTACTATTTTTCTAGTGCTGTAAATTTATTTATGTATGATTTTGTCAATAATGGCGAGATGAATATCATCACTACTGAAAGCTTTGGCAAATGGTTGGCACCTCTGTGAATTTAGTAATGCCATTCAGGTTTCAGTAACGTTAACTGTAACTGAATTAGGTTTTAGCACACTAAAAAACAAAAAATGTTAGTTTTTGCATTATTTTACCACCGCCTGAATTTTGTTACATAAGGTTTGTTTAGATTCTTCCTACCCATTACAAATACTCCTAACGTCTGAGGCTTCATACTTTTTTGCAGTATATTTTTACACGCAGTCAAAACTTTGCTGTTTATACCATATACACAAGCTACTTTCTGAAACTGAGGTTACTGAAACTCTCATTTCAACTAACTGTATGAATGAATTGAAGGTCATGTCTGTCTGCAATGTCTGATGAACCCAGTAAAAGGGTGGGTGATGAGTGGTGAGTAGAAGTGGTCCGGAAAAGAGAATAGAGGGGGAGGGGGAGCAGAAGACTGGAAGTATTGAAGTGAAAATATACCTGACACTCGTTAAGTGTGATGGACTGATGGAAGAGGTGGAAGCCCCAATGGTAGGAGAACTTGCAGTGGTTTCACAGCCCAGAGTTGTATTTGTGAGTCTATTTGTAGGTTTCCATGCTATTGATAGCTAGGGGTCAGATTTTGTGGTGGTATTTTAGGGCAAATTTAATTTTTAAAAATACTAGAGATTTCGGTGTTATGAATTCTATCACAAAAGACTTTTAAATTGAAATTTCACAACTAAAATTGTGCTTGATTATAGACAAAATTATACGGAGTTGTTTTAATGCAAATTTTATCATTAAAAATGATTTATCAGTGAAAAAATAATTAATCCTTAAATCCATATTTGCATTATTTGAACCAAGATAACACAAAGCATTACTTTAAGTTAAAAAATGACTTTTTAGGGTTTTAACATTTTCTAACATGTTGAGATTCATAGACAGTGTAGATTTTTGTCGCAATTTTGTACAAATGGCTTTGATATGGTTTTGTAGAAAAAAACACTCCATCCTAGAAATTGAACTATTTTTATATTTGCCTTTCCAATTTTGCTGTTTTCAATAAATTATCATTTTAATCTTATCCACACAGTATCTGATATTAACTGCTGCTATTCACTCAGCTGAAGTAACGAGAATCTAATATTAATTGTTTTTATTCCAATCATCTGAAAATTTGAATTATTCTTATCGCTTGGTTTATATATTTTTAGATACAAATTGTTGGTCATGGTTTCACAGACAAAATACTATATTTTGGATAAATTAAATTTTAATTTATGTTTTAACTTGCATTACAGTGTTATTTCGGTATTATTGCTATTCACCATATAATCTTGTTTTATGGACATGCTTTCGTAGAGCCAAGAGAAATCCAAGTCTTAATAACACAAGCAAAGTGAGAAGGCAAGGGGGCGAGAGCACATTGGCAGGACAAATATTGAGGGTAGTTGCATTGCACGAGGAAACATTCTGCTGTCTGAGTGGTGGAGTTAATAGCATTAGTGACCTAGGGAGGTGGTATTTATTTTTATATATGAGCTGGCCTGGCTAGTACAGTGTTCATCCAAAGAAAGGCAATATGCTGTAACCAAAGAAACACAATATGCTGTAACCAAAAAAAGTTCAACAAATTTATTTTTCAGCAGATTTTCCTCAAATTTTCAACTTCTCTACAGAAATTTTTGACAGTTCCTAAAAAAACACGTCATAGAAAGACTGTCACTTTAAATGGGGTTGATATATAGAGAGGTTCTACTGTACATACAGATATGTTAATTACTTGTACTTATTCATTACAGCTCGTGTGTGTGTGTGTGTGTGTGTGTGTGTGTGTGTCTGTCTGTCTCTCTCTCTCTCTCTCGCTCCTCCCCCCACTGAAGAAGAAGATAATTGAGGCTTCAAAGATCTAATTTGTTGTACCAGTATAATTTATAAATTTTGTCAGCTAAGTAAAGTGTAGAGGAAACGTGGCAATGAAATAGTATACTGAACAGTTTTACAAATACTTGTAACAATGTTTTTAAAAGTAAAAATCTGTATTGGGGGAAAAATTTGCAACTTACTCTTCATGTAAAATCTGTACAGTTATATTTTCCTCTAAGTAACTTGGAAAGTCCCCGGAAAAAAAAAAAAAATGAATGGTAATGTCTAATACCTCTAATTTGAAATCAATACTTTACCAAACAATTAATATATTCTTCACATACAGTAAAACTGCACCATAACAATGATGAGCTACATCAACACATGGTTAATATACTCATTTAAAAGGAGTGCCTTTTTGTATCCTCACTCAGCAACAAATTTTCTTAGAGTTGAAACATGGTAAATGTTTTCATCTTTTGTCTACAAACCAGTCCCAAAAGTCAAAAGGAAGTCAACAACTTTTCTTTCCTGGGGAACACAAAAGTAAAAAATGAATGGATTTCCTTTCAATACCTGTTCATTCCCTCATTCCTCTTGTATGCTTGGTTATTGTCCTGTTGCCAGGCAGAGCTGCATACCCCAAAACAGTGGGGTGATAGGTGGAGAAAAAATAAAAGAGGGGAGGTAGCAAAGAAGAAAAAAAAAAGGAAGAAATACAGCAACAACAGAAAGAGGGGATTGAAAAAAAAACGTGCTCATCTTCTGTAACCTTTCTGCCTTTGACATTGTTTAAATGACGTAGAAAGACTGCTGCTGTTCTCGGAAATAAAAGTGCCTGCAATGACACAGTGAGATCATATTGTATCATTAAAATGGTTAAGGCAAATTTAATGTGTGTTAACTTTCTGTCTTCCTTGCATGTGTTTACTGATGAGGGACTGCAAACAAAATGTGTTCCTTGCTGTATGTGTGATTATCGGCTGTTTTTATTTTAATAACCTGTACACAACGATGGTCACATGTGGAAACTATTGCTGTCAGACATACTACCTTACATTTCCCTGTCAACTTGTATGCTTCCATGAATGCAACAGAATTTAGAAAACACAGAGTGCCCAGAAAGTAAGTGTATGATAACACAGGTGCCTAGGAAGTAAGTGTAAGATAACACTGCATAAAAAGACGCTACTTAGCAATTTTTAGTAGTAACTAAAATTTTCTATAACAATAATTTATCTCACCATTATCAGTTGTTATAGTGAAGTTTCACTGTATTTCTAATTTGTTTTCTCCCCTCAAATATTTACAATCTTTCTCACATGGAACCATACAATTTTTACACTAATTACAAAAGAATATCAAACAAACAATACTTTCACTCTATTTAACATGACCCTTTAGAAAATTTTATAGTGACTGTCTCTCATATCACTGCTGTAAAATCTGAAGAAGTGCAATAACAAAACAAAGAGAAACCAAACTAAAACATAGTGCATAGCTTTCTGCTTAGTTTTATGCAAATCTGATTGCTATGTAAATAACTTAACTGTAATTATAATCACAGATAATTCAAGAAAATTTCTTGAAACTTTGTTTACTAACAATGTAATTTGAGATTGGGAGACACACATGATAATTTACTGCCAATAGTCAAGAGAACATAGACCTACTGTTAAAAACTTAGTCTTACTGGCCACTGTACTTAAAACTTAACATCAAATACACTAAAAACCAATACCAGTCAGGTTGAATATTTTTGGGTGAAAATCTGGTGGTGGTGTCACTTCCAGTTAACAGACAGCAGCACCTGTGTTAAATAATAGATTCCATTGATATTAATAAAACAATACAATAACAACATGGTGGATATTAAGATGAAACTTTCTTTTCTCTGTGGAAAGTTTATTTAACAATGACCAAAACTTAAATGACGAAAACAGATTACCAGTATGTCAAATGTATCAGAAGTGGAAAATATTTACTGACAAATGATAATAAATAACTTTTGAAGTATTTCCAGAAATATAATAATATTAACATCTCTTGCCACTATGTTATTTTTCGCACACACGCATATGCTATTAGTATAGAGCTGTCTGGTATTTGTGTCTAGTGTATTTGTTAACATCAACCTATTGTCCTACGGTTACTTTGACTGCCAGTTATTTCTCTGCTTGTTCATCCATTGAGAAAATTTTACAAAGTTAGTAGTATTTTTGTTTCAGTAATATTCCAGCTGTGATAGTAGTGAAAACATACCCTGTGTTCACCACAGTCAGCACCCTAGTTGTAATGCACGTGTCCTGATAAACATGATGGCATAATATATATACAGTAGTCTTATTACTACGGCCCCACTTTTACGGTAAATAAAATGAGCCAATTTAGTCATTAAAATCTGACCATTTCGTCAAATTTTATAGCAAAAAAATGCATGCTTTCTTATTATAACCTGAATGTGTCGTTTTTGTAACTATTTCACTCAAACTAAATGGAATAATTTTGTTATCCACACGTATGCAAAGTAAATGAGAGATAATGATGTATAAAGAATGGAAAATTGTAAAACTTGATGTTTGTAAGAGTTTTCATGGTAAAAGAAGCTCGCACTATGGTTTTAGGTACACTTAAATGAGCAATTTCGTCAATGTTTCGCGAATACAGGAATTATTACAGAATTTCATAAATGAGCATAATTTATCAGTATTTCACATTATTTTGCTGTTAATGAAAATTGCTACGCCCTACTTATTACGTGTTTTGTGTTGTCTTTTACTTAGGTTATTAGCTACCCCCCTTTGAGGATTTATTATTTGGAAACTTAAACATTAGCTGCATGAAGAAATGTTGACCTTCAGAATCATTTGGTCCCCACTGTACGCCCTCTTGTGTCAATATTATCAACTGTAGTGACCCCTTCTTGCACCATATTAAATTATCAAGTAGTCCTGCAAACTTTAAATGAAATTGTGAGTTCTGCATATGAACCGTTTTAATTCAGAAAAAAAAAATGCTATCTTTAATATACTGTACTCATTCCCAACAACAGTATTTATTAATTAATATTTTGAAATGTGAGAAAACTAACATTTTACATCATATCCTCGAAACAATAGGAAATATATTAAAACATAATAAAACTAAAAAACACAATTTTTTAAATGCTTCCCACAAAATTACAAAGATAGCAGGAAGTTATTGAAGTGTGTGACTTCACAAGTGAGCTCACGTTTGGGGAACAAAACTGCCAGAATCAGTTGACCTCTGAAAGATGCCCTATTCCTCCTGTACAGTTGATTCTTGAAAACAAAGCATGCTGGAAAACAACAAAAGCTGACTTGAATTTTAGACCTGAGAAATCACGTACATAACCTCAAAATTCATGTTTGTTTAAATTAACAGCCTAAAGATGTAATTAAAAAAAACTTATTCAAGTGTTACCAATTTATGAAATTAAAAACTTTAATTTTAAAACTGAGCAAAATTAAATTATTTATTTAAATGTTTTTGTCCAGTGTTCCTTTGTTGGCTAAGCCACGCTCAATCCCTTGGTTAAATGTGCCACAATTTATTTATTTGCAACAATTTTTGACATCCATTACTTGCCGAGCCGTTTTCAAACCCTTGCAAAACTAACCAAACCCGCAACTGATAGTTTCAAATAATAATCACACCATTAAAATATAGTATCTATAACCTTACACCAAATTCAGAGTTTACAATAACAAGATCATAGATTGTTTGATACAGTGCCAGAGATGGTACGATTTGTTCTCATTGTCGCCAACCTAGAATTGTAGTAATCACGTAAGAAGAGTGAGACAATGAGATTTTTTTCTCTGTGTTGCCAACCTGTGAGTGCAGTAAACATGTAAGAAGAAGAATAAGCATGGTCAATGGAACACAAAAAAATGTTGCTGGATGTAAATAATAGTATCAATAGTAACAGTTGTTGACTATCCACATTGTTTTGCATTCACATAGTGTAAAAAAATGAATGATGCATGCAATCTTTGACAAAAGTACCATTTTTTTAAATGGACGTTACAGGAAAATAAATGATTGGCAATCGTTGAATACAGTCAACAATTAGCACTGTTTACATGGGAATTTTAACGGGACCAAAATGAATGGGAAATACGGTAAAATATAAATAACGGGAATAAATAACAAGAGAATCCACTGTATATCAAATGTCCTTCGATGCACATAACAATACATTTCAGTTTTTCACCAATTGTGCTTGCAAAGTTACAGGAAAATATGACCTGCTTGTGACAAGTGACAAAATTGAAATCTAATAACTATTAATTTTTCACAGCTTTAACCCATATCAAGTTACCCCATCAAAGTGGATATTATGATTAAGAAGGCTAAATACGTATATGTCTGAAAATAGGCTGACTGAGTATAGGCCAACTTACTTTTTGAACCTGGATATCATGGTTCTTCTGAAAGATGATACGCTGAGTCAACTTCAGTGGCGACTTGGATATGTGGAAGTGTTTCCCGGTAAAGCTGGAGTGTGAGTAGAGAATGTCTGTACACTTACAGGTCTATGATGCAATCTGTTGTCAAACACTGCCCATTACCTGACAGCACATAGATAAATCAATAGCTGGGCTTGTCTACGGAACAGCCTTACAAAATAGACATTTGAGATGGGCAGGATGTTCACATTTGGTGCTTCCATGACATTTTAATTCAAGTTTGTTTCTTGTGTGCATGGAAGTTAATTAAACATGGCAGTGTGCAGCTAAGGCTCATGCAAGTGCACCCATGCTCTGTTTGTGGTATTACATGGAAATAATGCCAAACAAAATCATTCTTTTCTCAAAACTTATGTTTCTGCCACATTTTTGTTCATTGGCAATCTCGCAAACTTATATGGAGTAATTGTAATTGAAAAAGTTGTGAGGAAGTAACATTTAGAATTTATAATTTTAGTAATATCAATAGTTTCTACAGTAAAGCATGCATTAAAAAAATGCACAAGTACGATCATGATCGAGTTTATGAACATAACATACAATCAATAACAATAATCTCTGCCAATATATGTCAGTCATAAAAAATGTCTTGAAATACTGATGTTAGGTTAGGTTTTGTCGCAAGTTTGTACTGACAAATTCATCACTGTAGGTAATCTAAGTCATAAATCATAACTACAGAAGATATTCTGTGTGCACTATAAATGATTATTTATATGTCATAATTCTTCAATTGTCAATTCCAAGTTCCCTGGTCCCATGCAGTGTTGTGTGTTTGGAAAAAATAAAATACTTACTGTAATTTTGCAATGCTAGTGCCGCCGCGTCGTTGTTCGTCTTTGGAATTTCTCCCCTGCAAGATAACCTTCTCCTTGGCCGGGTCAACTGCCCTCCTGTTTCCTCCCCTCGTTTCCCTCCCTTGATTACACATCCTTGTGCGTCATCATTTTTTTAGTATGAGGGCAAGTTAATATAAGTCGTTACTTGTCTTGTGCTTCCCGCTATTCTACGTCTATCTTACGTGAGAACTTCGTTAAGTCGACATCTGCTAGAACTGTGTCAAGTTTGCAATATGACTTAAATTGTCAATTTAGTCATCCTTGGGACGTGTGCTATGAGCTGCATTTTAACTTTTATCGTTGTGTGAGCAGCCAAAATGTGGAGCTATTTGAAACTGTCAGTCGTGGTTGCAGCATTTTCTTCTTTGGGTCTGTTTAGTGTTTTTAATATTTGTGTGGCGTGGTTTTGTGTAGTTTTGGGCAGGCACTGCATTAATTTTTATTTCAAATTGTGGTTTTGGTCGCCAGCCTAAATTGTGGTTTCGATTAAACTAAGTTCTAACTTTGCTGTGTGTTCAAGTTGTTTTAATATTGACGAGTGACGTCTTTTGGGAATAGGAGCATCGCTGTCCCACTTTGCGGGCGCCTTCCAGGCGACACGTGGCACGAGGTAGGTGGTGGATTGCAGTACACGTGTCACTGAGGCGTCGTCCATCCCCCTTCACCCACCTACCCCCCTAGGCCTCTAGCCTGCGCGGGAGATCTGTGGAGCGCAGGGGTTTCTAGAGATATCAGCAAATAATCATATGTATTTCGCCTAAAATCAGAAAACAAGCACCACGGAAGAAATAGCTGACGAGCTGGATATTGGTGCCGAGAACACCCCCTACCCCCTCCGCCCCTTAGCTAACCACAGGACAAGGTGGAAAAGCCCCATAGAAGTAGCTGACGAGAGTAAACTAGGGGCGAGGTACTACCCCCCCCCTCGCCCAACAAACCTTCAGAAACCAGGACACGTGTTTTGAAAGGCATTGTTCTGCGTTCCACCCCCTCACCTCCTCCCCCCACAAGGCGACACGTGCCGACAATTAAGACTGGAGGCTGGCAAGCATAAAAACCCCTTTTCGAGAGTAGTGGGGCAATAAGTTGATTATCACCGCGCCGAGGGAAGAGTTGCGTCAAGGAATCGTGAGAAGACGTGAGCACGAGTCCGAACCGCAGTCCAGGGAGACGGCAGCACCTGCGGGCCTTCTTCCAAGGCCTACCACTTCGCCGGAGCTCATTCCCAGATGACAGCCTACCAACACTCACCACTGAGTTAAGTATAAAAATCGTCGCCCAGAGAAGCCCCACTCAACCACGAAGTCGCCCAGTGAATACGAGTAGTCAAATTAGGTACCACACCTCGGAAGGGCTGATGTATGTAGTTCTTGTGTAAACTCCAGACAATATATTCGTCCTTAAAAATGAAACAGTAAAAGGCTTTATTATTACAATACCCTCAACCTCCAAGCACATTATAGTCTGTGCCTGGGGGCATTAACAACGACACTATAAGCCACACTGTCTTCCACAGTGGCGGTATAGCGTCAATATGTAGTGTATGGTATTTGTCTGCAGCCCATTTATATTAATTTAAAGTTTAACTCCTTTACAATCACTAATAAATAATTTTGAATATTTTAAAAGTATTGTGTGTTATTGTAATCAATTCGATTGAGCCTTTTGAGTATTGTGAATTTTTGGCGTATTCTTTTAAAGTTTGATCACAATATACATAATAGAAACTTGTTTTTTGTTCGTTATTTGTGCTGCGGCACAATTTCATTACACAGTTCTACCATGAAATAAACAATTTAATTAAATGAATGCAAAAATTATATAAAAATATTTTTATAAGATCAAATTATACTATTCTAAAACCAATAAAAATATATTTGCATTTTACGTACCCCTTATTTAATTGATCAATTTAAATTAAGTAGGCATTATATTCCCTTGGGAAAAAAAAAGTACAGTTACAAATAATTTAGCAATTATGGCTGTGTAAAACTGAAAATATTTATTGTTTCATAAATTACTGCAGTAATTAGTACAAAACATACAATAAAATGGGGACGGTTTGTTTAATTTTTGTATACTGCTGGTGCGTGCGTAACACAGAAGCTTCAAAAAGCATCTGAAGCAAATGTTCGGTACCCTGAAGATTCAATTCAACTCTGGATTTTCAAAGCCTAACATTTATCATGTATCTTCATTTTAAAATTAAACATTGCAAGAGCTTTATTAAAATTGTCTTTAAGACATAAGAATGCCTTATTGCTGAGCTTGAATTTAAAAGTCTATGTGGGATCCATCCCCTAACTATTTACCATCTTTTTTTTTTTTTTTTAAAATACTGATTAACATCTTTAGAATAAGAAAAACCAGAATTAAGTTTTTGGGGCTCTAGAAAGGCACAATGGGCACATATCCTCGCTATCAAACTGCACTTTCCCCAAAACCCAAGGCACTTTTCTGTTTATGCTTATTTCCATTTAAATTTAGTGATTTTAGTGATGTCCATATCACACAATGTGATAATTGCATGAAATATTTACCTAGGAATGTTATTTTCATTTTCTATTAAATCCTGCCAGATGTAATATTTTCATACGACAGTAGCTTTTGTTCCATAACAGCTTGCTGTCACATACTTTTGAATGTCATACATTAAAATAGAGATAACTTTCCATGGGAAAGGAGTGATACACTGAGAACCAAAATCCCAGGTGCAACATACAATATAAACCACATAGTTCAGTAAATTTTTTTGGAATGAAACGTTGACAACTATGTGAGCAAATATGATATGTGATAATTGCACATTTTCCAACACGAGGCTGTCAGTAAACTTTTTTCAGGCAAAGGAAGTCAATATTCTGGTCACATGTGCAACTGTTCACTAGCAACATAACAGCCAGCACATCTCCCTAATTACACCTCTGCTCCTGATGCACACAGAAACAAGAAATGTGATAACAAGCCCTTCAAAGATGATGCAGTGCTGAATTACTTGTCGAGTTCACGCTGCCATTCAGCTTCACACTGTTTTCTGGCAGACACTTCTCCACTGTGGGCTGTATCTGTTCCCATACTACTGCCAACTGAAACACCAAACATCATAAAGCCATTAAAATTTGAAACGCTTTCAACTACCTTATTAAGGTCAGGTTTCACTAGCCATATTTAAATCTTTGGTTTTTGGTGATTTTATGAAGAAAATTTACAAAATGTCTAAACTTACCTTTTAGTAAAGACATAACTTTCAGTGTGCAAATTCATTTTTTTAAATATTACATTTTATGTGAATAGTTGAAACAAGTCACTAATGAATAACAAACTACACACACATTTAAAGACAAACTATAAAACTTATGATTTTGGCTTTATATATAAACAAAAATGCCACAAATATGGCTACAATGATAACAGGACCCTCTTGCACACGAAAGCATCACTACCTATGCTAAACATAGAGAGGCAGACATTCAAATATAAGGATATGGAATCATTGAATGTTAAAGTAATTCATAAAAAAGTGGGATAATGTATTATTTCACGATTCTACTGATGTGTCTACATGTATTTTAAACAAATACCAGTGAAAGAATGATATGAACGTATGTGTATAACTCAATAATGTAATTCCCTTGAAACATTTACTTTACCCTGTGACACAAATATTCAAACGTGCTCTACGATACAGCAGTAAAATACAGTAAACAATAGAAATGTTGATCTGTGTACCCTCGGAGCACCTCATTCTTGTCTGTTTCCATTCAGTACACAACAAGTAACTACAACTGCGAGTGGTAACATGCAAAATGGGACACAAAGGAAAAGAGATGAGACTAGATGAGAGAAAAATTATCTTAAACATGTATAAAAAATAAAAATGTAAAGAAATTGGAGAAGCTGAACAGAGAAATACATTCACTGTGTGGTTTGTCATCCAACCGCTATAAAACAAGGAATACCCTTGCCAATAAACCAAGGAATGGTACTCCGCCAAAACTTACTTCTAGAGATAGAAGATAAGCGGTAAAAATGGTAAAGCAAAATCCCAGAATAAGAGTAACAGACATTAGACCACACCTGGAAGAAAATCTTGATAGGGTGGTACATGTGAGAACAGTTTGTAGGGTCCTTAACAGTACCGGGTACAATTCCAGATCACCTAGATGAAAGCTGTTTGTAAGTAAAGTAAACAAGAAAAAGCATTTGGAATTTGCCAATGAGTATATAACGAAGAGCACTGAGTTCTGGAATTGTGTGTTATGATCAGATGAAAGCAAGTTNTTGTAAGTAAAGTAAACAAGAAAAAGCATTGGAATTTGCCAATGAGTATATAACGAAGAGCACTGAGTTCTGGAATTGTGTGTTATGATCAGATGAAAGCAAGTTTAATGTATCCAGAAGTGATGGCCGATTGAAAGTGTGGAGACAGAGGAATACTGAATGGAATCCCCAAAATATGGAAGCTACATCAAACATGGGGGCGGCAGCCTAATGGTATGGAGATGAATGGCATCAAGTGGTGTGGGTGAGCTTACTTTCATTGATGGCAAAATGAACAAGTATGTTTATAAGAATATACTACAAGAACATCTAAAGAGAAGTGCCAGTCAACAACAACACGCAACCAACAGTTAACCAAGATGTAAATTTTCAGTGCATCATTATTGAGCTGGTCAGCCGGCTGGTGTTTCGTTAGATTCCTGTCTCGGCTGGGTAGTGGTGGTTCTGGCCGGTCCCTGTTCTGTGTTTCATCCTCCCCTCTCTCTACATATTTTTCTCCCTGTTGTTCATCCCGGTCGGAACTGTGATATCATCCCCTTCTTCTGAAGCGGCCGCGAGAAAATTATTTTTTTTTGTCCCCTCTGTGGCAGCTGAAAACCGTCCCACTTGCTTTGGCTGCTTCCCTGGTATAGTCCATTCACGGTTTCTTTGGATGTTTTGAAACAAACCTTTGAAAAATCACCCTAGGAGTAACATGTCAACTTTTTTTTTCAATAACTTGTATACCACAAATAACACTGTAATTAACTTAAAAGTATTGTATTCTTGAATAAACTAAACTTTAACTTAGTATCTTCTATAACTAGTAATATTTACTTCATATTAAATATGAATTAAAAACAGTGAGAGCAGCGATGTGTTGGCAACGCCTAGTAAGAAATAATTCACAGTTAAAATATTGTTTTTACATACATTTTTGGCATGCTGTTTGTAAATTAAAAATTGCTTATTGATATATTAAAATTTTTAGGTAGCACTGAAGGAAACATATTTCATTGTTACAGTTAAAAATATCAGCTTAAATTACTGTGCATGTGAACTAGTGACGTGGCGTTTTTTTTTGTCCAAGGAAGATTCTTGAACAGGCAGAGCAGGGCGCCTCTCTCTCTCTCTCTCTCTCCTCTCTCTCTCTCTCCCCCCCTTCTCTATTTCTATTTCTCTCTGGAAGTTTCGCACCCCTAGTAGTAGCAGGAAAATTATACATATTTTTAATTTTAGCATATTTCATACTTATTACGGCAAAAATAATGATTTTTGAATTTCTAATTTACAACTGAAACAAGATTTTATTGTTTGAATACTTTGTTGCTGAAAAAAGCGTTAATTTCTCTTGTGAAAAATACTTAAAATTACCACATCAATCACGTTTTTTTTAAACATACCTAGGCAAGTTACAATGTTGTGATAAATGTTTTTCCACTGCAGGAATAAATATACTGTAATGTGCGTCGTGACCGTTGTGTGATTGCAAATATTGGACGTGCAAAATTTATATGTTTTAACCATCAACTGTTATTATGACGAAATAAATTTTTTGATTGAAAGTCATGTCTGTTTATTTATCACAATGTTGTAACTTTTCCCTAGCTGTTTGAGACACAATTGTGTAACGTCCTTACATTTCTGTGATTTGAATGTTTGCCACAATCTGAACAAAATACTAAGCCCAGACAGATAAATTTAAATAAATAATGAAATAAACCTAGAAAACAGTAATACCAATGCACAGAAATGTGAGTAGAATAAAAGTTACAGTAGCCATATTTGTGTACACGTTCACTACTATCTTAAGTTTGTCGCTGCTACGTACAAAAAATAAGTGACACAAGTTGCGTGCTTGAATTTACTGTGTCTTTTCATTGAACTGGTTGTTCATTCATTTTAATTATTTTATTCCAACTGAGGTCGTCCTTTTAAAGAAATAACCCAACACACATAAAAGACAAGAGGTTAAATACGACAGTTCTTCTTTCACCGCAGTTGTAACAGAGTTAAACACAGTCGCTGCAAAATATTAACACATATTACGTGTAATGTACTATGTGGTGTATAACAAATATGTTAACAATGTGAAATAATAACCATAAGAACTATTGTGAATAAAGATGTTAAAAAGTCATAAAGCTGACCTAAATAAGGTTATAGGTCCAAATTGTAAACATTCGTACAAAATGATTTTTTAAATATGACAAAATTCTTTGAACAGCTGAAAACATTAAACAAAGCATTTGACAGTTAAAACGTAGAAGTCACATGGCAGTGTTTATGTTTACATGCAACGGAAGGATACGTAATCGATAACCAAAAGTAGAACTTTAGCAGGGCTTCAGGAAAGTGTGAAGTAACCGTGAATGGCCTATAGGGTTCCGTGGTGAAAAAGTTTACACGAGGGTCTTGTGACGGCGGGTTGCGGTAATCCATATTCTGGTAGCCTGGGTATAATGGTAGGGAACTGTCAGTGGGAAACTAGCGGTCATTGTCGACTTGACTGTACTGTTGTTGCAACCTCTCAATTTGGTCAAAGGTCAATAGGTCTTCCTGGAAAATAGCGACGCCTTCATAATGTCGCCCGGTCTAATGCGACTGGTTATTTAAATGGAAGTGCCTCACAATCATTGCCACAAATTCCTTGTCACTGATGGGAGGTTCCAAGTGTCTAGACCTCTCGTATATCTCAGATAAGTAGTTCTCCAAACTCTTACCTTTGCCTGGCACAAACATTCAGAATGCAATTGTGCTTGCAAATTACCCTGCATCTTACGGTTCCAGAAATGATTGAGGAATTTTTTCTTAAAGTCACTATAAGTAGAGGTGGTGAGCCGGGTAATTACCCACCAAAAATAGGTGGTTGATTGCAATTCCAGGTTTAGGCATCTAAACACGTCGGTCAGTGAGACCAAACAAAGTTGCGTACTCCTCAAATTTAACGAGGAAGTTCACCAGATTTCCCACTTGTCTACCATCAAAACGGGGTGTTCGCTTTGTCCACAGTTTAGATGGGTGGTGCAGCATTGTACTCGCCGATTGTAAAATAGGTGACTGAGATGTTTCTAGCCCTATGGCAGTGGTATTAGCCAGCATCGGTTGCAAGGATATTCCTTCTTCAAAAACAAGTCACCTGTTCGCTGACCTTGATAATGTGAGTCTAATTTTAGGCTTTCGGTGTGCATCACATGTTCTGACTATTGAAGTCGCCAGTCTAAGGGGGAAACAAATGAGTCGAACTACGCTGATATTCTATCTTGTATATCATCAGCATTCATGCACAAACCATTCACTTGTGCATCTTCAACTTTAGCAATGCAGCCCTCAAACTCAGAGATCTGTAATGTGCACTTTCTTTTACTATCTCCAAGTCCTGTCTCATTACACTGCTACTCTAGCTCTGCTCTTAACTGGGTGGTGGTACTGTCGAGACACGTAACTGTGGTCGTTACCTCAGCTCGGAAACTACCCATCTGTGCTGAAACATTCCGGTTTAACTGCAATATTTGGGCATTAATTTGAGACAAACATATCCTGTGAACTTTGCAACAGTGTCAACTGCTCAAGCTACTTGGTTTGCAAATTTTGCAAAGCAGTTATCCTGTCTTCTAATCGCTCAGATTAAACACATATGTTGCCTTCCAAATGCTCGGTTTGCATGCTTATCCTGCCTTTTATTCATTCTGATTGCGCACTTATGCTGCCTTCTAATTTCTCGGATTGCGCACTTGTCCTGCCTTATAATCATTCTGATTGCGCACTTGGGCTGCGACTGCCTTCTAAATGTTCTGACTGTTGAGCCAACTTGTTCTCCAATCTTTCGTACTGAACAGTTATCAGTAACATCAATTGTTGCAATAACGTAGACATGCTCATGTTATCAATACAGGTTGTAGGAAACCCTATAGATATGGACTCATTTGTGTTAGTTGTTTCTGTTGTGTTGGTAGAAAACAAATTTACCAACTGATTTGGTTCATCCTCGGAAACATTGACAAGATTAGCAGGTGTATTTGCTCCCATCATATCATCTGTAGTATGCTAAAACGTGCGATAATTAATAGGAGCTGTTTGTCTCATGTGGTACGGTGTACGTGTATCTCTGCTCATATTACCTACCAGTTGCAACACAACCTGTGCCCCACGCTATGGCGGCAATTAAAATTAAAATTATGCAATGAACAGAATTAAAGCTTGTCAGAATAGGCATGATGACAGTAACAAAGAAATACAAAAATAATGCTTTTAATTATTAGAATAGATAACAAAGATCGTAAAAAATATACGTAATTTCACATTAATTGTGAGATTAATATTATATTATTAAAATAAAAATACGAAATACGACAATCCGCCATGTTTTGTGAAACACCAATCACAGCGTATTACGTCACGCCTCATTTGCCTATTGTAAACATCATTGAGTTTCATAGATTTCATTCGAACTTTTCCTGTGTTAATCAATAACTCTGTTGTTTCAACAATCAAACTGTCCAGTTTTGAGTATCCATATCCCAAACCAAGGAACGTTAACGATGCATCAAGGATTTATCAAGGCAAACAGCTCTAATTTGCCGAGAGTAGATTTGTTGATGCTGGGAGAATTTCTTGCATCAAACAAAGACTTTTGCTCAGCAGAATTTCGAAATGTGAAAACTTCCATGTCAGTACCTACATTAACAATCTTAAATAACAATAATTTAAAAGTCTAAAACACGTAAAATTGCTTTTTAATATGCACTTTATGATAGGTTAGAGGTTATGTTAGCGAAATGTTGTTTTTAAACTATATCATGAACCTAATTACATGTTGCTTTCTTTATTGATTCAAGGCTTTCGAAGGCTTTTGTATCTCAATTTCTAAGCAGTCAATAATGCAACTTACATGGTGATATTTATGCCTAAAAGCCATGGGTAATTTATTTTTTATTGAATCTTTGTCTAATTTAACAATAAAAGGACGCAATAGACTAGCTATTAATGGAATGTTTTTCATAAATATTTTGCTAGCATAAGTTGAACTCATAGAAAAATCATCTTTCTCACTTTCTTCAACTATTCTCTTTCTTCGTTTATTGAGAATATATGGTCGTTGTACAGTATTTGAAGTGCGTTTTCTTCGATCTGGTTGGCATTCAAATTTAGTGGGAACACACCCAGGTTTCATGCGCACTTGTGACACTGAACCCATCACAAGATACTGAATATAATTATCCATATCATTTGGCAACTGTAACGAGAATAAGAACCTGTTAAAATAACCAGTGGTGGAGGAGAACAATAAATAAATAATTGAATCCTAACCTCTAAAGTGATCGACTTTTAAAAGTACATAGGTACTTATTGTTCAGACAAATGACAATTTCTCCAACCACATCAAGTACACACTATTATAATCGATAAAGGTATAAAGGAAAAACGTACATCAAAATGGTCTTCACAGAAATAAATTGAAGAATTAGGCGATACAATTGCAGGGTCCCGCCGTGCAAGATTTAACCACTTATTTCTCATTGTTTTGTTGTTTGGAACGTAAACGAAAACCTTGTTGGGAGTTTTTATCGATGTGTTAGTACATTTAGGCACTGCACACCACTTATACACTTTAGAATTCATTTTAAAACACAAAATAACTTAATTTGTCTGACTATTGTCGAGTATTTGTTACTGGTTGAGGTTTGTTTACGCGAGGCGTGACGTCACAAGCCGGCGCCATGACGCTTTAAGCGTTTTAGCGCGAAATTTAAAATAACTATTTTAATGGCTAATTATTGCTATTAAACCTTAATTTCCTGGAAAAATTATAGATTTTTAGTAAATAGTGGAAGCGTAAGAACATTATTTAATGTATTTTAAAAAATTGTCATCATGCCTATTATGCCCGACTAGGCTCTTAATTTGTGGCTGGACTTGTATCAATGTAAGAATAGGTGTGCTTAGATAGACACAACACTCGGAACTCAACTATACTCTCGAAATAGACAAAACATTTAACGACCACAACCACTATTTCCAACTCACTACTAAAGTGAACACCAAGCACACACATTGAAATGTGATCTAAAATGTAAAAAAATAGGAACACGGATTGCATAAAATGAAGCATTAAATTACTGAATGACAACATTTCTAATGAGTTGATAAGAATCAAAGTGGCTGGAAAATTCTACATTTTTAACTTTTAGATGCTTGTTAGGATACGACACTAGCTTTAACTGGAAATGTAAAATTCTTTAAATGTTGGGTTGATGGAAATTTATGTGAGTACAATATTTCAACTTATCTGTACTAGTAACAGTCAGGCTAGTTTGGCACTGGATGGCATGGTAGTCTTCTTGGTCTCTTTCCATCATAGACCCATGGGTCCTCGGTGCTATTACAATCCCGTGCACCATTTTTAAACACTTATGCAAATTTTAAGCTATATTAAAACTTTGCTCCTTGAACCTAAAATTCTAGATGACCTCGAAACTCTAACCGAATTAAACTTTCAAAAAAACCATTTGCAACAATCTAGAAAAAATATGTTCTTGAAAGTTATGGTTTTAGGCTAGTGCCACATGTGTTACAATACACTGCTAAGTAGCCAATAAACAATCTCAGAGCATTGTGCATTTCCATAGAAGGGTAATTCCACGAAAAAGTAAACATGCATATGAAAATTTTAAAATTTTAAAAGTACCAAATATCTTTGTAAAATATGCCAAACTGAATGCAAATGTATGTAGTTTTAAGTTCACAAGTGGGATTAACAATGATCTGTCAGGTTTAAATCTTATGCATAAACATTTCATTCATTTCACTAGTTGCCGGTTTCCTCATTGTAAATGTATGTACAATCTAGAAGTCATTGACTAAAAAAGAATACACACAGAATGTTTATTTTTGTTGTGTGTACATTCCTAGACATTAAAGAGAATTAAAAAATAAATGTATGTTGTTTATTGCAGAACATAATACTTGTAATGATTAGGTTTTAACAAGATGTCCCATGAAATGTAATTCCATTACAAGAAACCTGTATTTTTCTCTTTATTACCTTAGCAAGGAATATTAGAATAATGAAATGTAGGATTATCATATTATATGATTAGATAAACATGTATTTTATTTTAATTCTGTATTAGGTTAATGGTGGTAACAGAATTACAAGCAACATAAACAGGATTACTAATAGTAGTAATGGAATTACATTATGCATTACAAATCTTCTCTTTGATCAAATTCATAGAGAAAATAATGTTCTACTTGATTTCTGTATTTGTTTTCCAAGTTGGCAGCAATAGAAATATAACAAAGCAAAAGTAAAAGACATATTGCAAAAAGGTTCATATGGAGGGAATGTCTCAAAAAAAGGGAATTAAAATGAAGAAAATTTACAGAGAAAGAGTTAGAAAACATAGAGAGGCAAGAAAGAAATCAATGGAAATGCAAGGCAATCCAGTGAAACCAACATTTCAAACTATAGGGAAAGCTAAAGAAATCACAAAGGAAGAGGAAGACTATATTAAAACTTCTAGCTGACTTATACTAAAGAATAGTGCTCTGAGATGCAAGTTCAATGATGGATGACTGAATTTGCATACACTGAATAATTTATTGCAAATTTCTTTAATGTAACATCATGGGTATGCCCTGGATCAAAAGAGTAACACAATTATTGTACATTCTGGAAATACAAAGGAGACAGTTGAAAAGCATTATTTAGTAACCACCTTGAGAGAGGCATATTCTGTTTCCTGAACAGTTTCCCGAAACCAAAATTTACTGCACTTCATCCACAGCATGTTTTGTTACCGAGCAACATTCCAGAATTGTCATGTTTATGCAAATACTACGAGAATGTTAGGTTGCTGTTAGAAGCAAGGAAACATAAACTTAACCTCCCAACTAAATACTGACCTTTCATTGATATAATTGTATGTGACCAAAGTAATGAAATCTGCGTGCTAAGAAAGTGTAAGGGCTGTATAAAATGGGATGTACTAAAGCCACAAGATGAGAATGGTCAAGTGCTGTTAGTTAGAATCATGGACAACCACTGATGAAAGGACTGATAAAAGTGAAGACAGAAGAAACAGTGACTGAGAGGTGAGAACTGTTAACAAATCAGTTGCCCCCATAGCTTATACCACACATACATTAAAAGGGTTAACGCTGCTACTTTCAAAAGTGAAAGAAAAAGTACAGCATCTAAGTCAGAGAAATCTGTGATACACATAGATATATCTGAAAACTACACCACGATAACTCAAAATGAAATTCAAAGTGCACATTGGGCTTTTGGACAGGTTATATTGTTCACTGTAAGTGCATGGTCTCAAAATGAAAACCTTAGTATTATGATGATTTCTGATTACATTTCACATTGCAGTAAAGAAAATAACAGAAATTTGGAGAGTTCTTTCTGAATGATGGTGCAGCTAGCCATTTCATACAGAAATTCACATGATAGTGTGACGTCTTACAAGAGTGTAAACAACAAAGTCTCTTGGGACCTCTTTGCTACAAGTCATGGGAAGGGACCCATGGGTGGGATTGGTGGTGAGGTCAACAGAGCAGTCTGTATGAAAATTATGACCAACAAAGCAGAGGTGAACTCTGCTTCTGACTTTGTAACTGTGGCATCGTCATTAGGGGGTAAAATCACAACTATCAAGTGTCCAAAATAAGATGTGGAAAAACATGTACCTCTTTTAAACAAGCAATGGCAAAACTTACAATGCCAAGAACTCATCAGATTCACTATGTTACTGTTCAAAATGAACATGAAATATCAGATTTTCCACATAAAATGTCACATACACCTAGAGTTTTCTTTCCACAAAAAGAGACTAACAACTGTTTCTGTTGAAGTTGGTTCTTGCAATGAGCTTTCAGGACATCAATATATTAATATTGGAGAACCTGAAACATCGGATCCTGACTGTGGAAGAATGTCGTGTGTAAGTGCAATACCAATGAAAAAGAAAGCAACTATTTTATGCCAAGAAAATTGTTTCCAAAGTAGATCCTTTGCATTACTACATTTCATTGCTGTCAAGAAAGATGGGCAATGAATATTTGGGAGGAGTTGTTTCTCTTGACCTATGGGGAGAAGTTTTGTGTTTTATTGTGTCTTGATGTTATTAAGTGTCTTTCCAACTATTACAGTTATTTTCATTAAATAAAAGTCACTAATTATTTTTTGATTATACTCAGTTTGAAATATTTTATTGTTACATGCAAAACCATAACTGAAGATTAAAAGGATTGTGATGTTAAATGTGCGGGTACAAAATGTGTTTCTTTTTTCTGTAATCCCATTACCAGCAATTCAAGAACTTAGAAATAATAATTCAAAATTTTGTACGTGGTCTTAAGATAGTGAAAACAAGTATGCACCATAATAAGCTAATGGATATTAAAATAATTATTACAGGATTCTATCAGTTAAACAATAATTATGAAAAATACCTCTACAATTGTATTTTAGTTACCGTGGAACTGCCCAGAATCAATATTATCCCAAAGTTAAACAATATTAATAAACATTCATTGACACACACAAGAAATATGCCAACATATAAAATTACTGTGTTAATTATGAAAGCAGTAAAATTAAGAAAAAGAAACAAATAAAAAGCATGAATAAAAAAATGATACGCAGAAAATAATGATACGTTACAGCACCACATTCGTGTGCACTCAATGTAAAATAATTTAGCATAAGAGCTATTTCATATTAGGTGTTACCAACACAGTTTTTTCCCCTGAGTTTCATATTAATTATAGATAAAATATTAAAATTTATAGATAGAATATAAGTTAAAGTTCAAAAGTAAAAATAAGGGACTGTTATGTTAGCACATGTATAAAACACTTGTAGTATGTGACATATTTAGGAAAGAACCAAACACGTCATTCATAGGGTGATTTTTCAAAGGTTTGATATAAAAAGGGTGAAGAAACCACGAATAGACTAGAACGTTTTATATCTACAGAGGAAACAAGAGTTACCTATCAAGTTCTCTTGTCCTAGTTACATTAGGATCGTCTAGCAACTAGTGACTGAAAAAGTAATGATAGTTTATTTGCTTTCAATACAAAGAATTAGAAATTGTTAAACAGTCAGCCAAGCATATGAGAACAAGAAATAACATTAAAGTAAAACTGGTTAAATAAATTAACTAATGAAAGTTCAAGTTTGTAGTGTAAAAAACTGAGCGAGTTCCTTTAAAAGTTCATGAAATAGGAATGCATTCATACAAACTCATTCACTTGAAAGGTTTACTTACTGCACAACACTGTTTTTGGTGAAAATATTTTTAAGATTTCGCCAGTTTTCTGTATATTTTTCGCTACTTTTTCTAAATTTTTGTCAAAAATGACTGTAATTTTTAAAATGTAATACAATATTTCAAACAGTAAAGTATATATACAATTAAATTACCTTCAGCAAAATAGTAAACTGAAGTTCTTTATTTTGATGTGCCATGGGTATCGTCTTTATATGCTCTAGCCTTGCCACAGCTATGGCCCCTCCAAGAAGAGACGTAAGCCACAGAGCTACGCAAGGGTTGCAGCAGACCAGCTAATACTTCCTATCAGCCCATAACCAGCTCCATGCCTTGGGCATGCTTACCCCTCCAGCCTTGGCTGCGAAGGGGAAGTGCGTCGCCGCCTTCGACCATCTCCGCCATCTCTTATCGTTTCTCTCTCTGCTCCTCCTCCGCTACATTCAGCGCCCCCTCCCCCACGCTGACCTTGTGTTTTGGGTATATAAGGGGCACGCAGCCCCATGTTCGAAACTGATTTGCACAGCTTAATTGCCGGACGAAACACTACCCGATCACGCACCGATGCTGCTAGTCTTTGCTCTTCACTAGACACTTCTCTCTTCAGACTAGAATGTCAAGCTGCACAGAAGCTCACCCGAAGCCTACAGTGCTTCTTGGCTACCTCGTTAGCCTCACACCTAGTTGTTACGAGTCCGAGTACCGCTCGACTGGGGTAACCCTCGCCCCATGTGCCATCACACACTGGTTGGCATCCTAGGATGGCCCTTCAGTCCCTAGTCAGGGTACAGGATGGTTATGTGTGCTTATTGTCTTGGCAATAAACAAGCATAAACAAAATTAGTCAAGTTATTATTTGCAGCCACTATTCTTCAACACCTTGCCTCCTCCTATCTCCTGTTTTGTCCAAAGTACCTCGGACACACTTGCATGGGGCAGGCACGTGCCGACGTCGGATCCCATCCACGCCTATTGGGAGCCCCGCCTCTTTGGAGCAGTGGCCCACGTGACTGTTGCACCCTTCTGTGAGTGCTTGGATATGCTGGCGACTTCCCAACCCGCCAACCCACTTACAGGAGGCCAGCAGCTGCCCATACGGGGAGTTATGACTCTACGTGATGCATGGATCTATGGTGACTTCCTGCCTTCCTCCGTAACACAGGAGCGGTCGCATCTACCCCGCTATTGTTACCTGCTGTTAAGTGCTTGGGTCTGCCAGCGACTTCCCGCCCGCCAAGTTACTTGCTGGAGGCCAATAGCTAAGACTTCCACTTACACCCACCTGCCCAAACCTGTTTCCTTTCAGGCTGTGCCCGCCTCTATGGAACATTCACTGTATTACTCTCTACTCTACTTTACCCCACATGCCTCACCACAGGGCTGGGCAAGATAAATTGGTCAAGCAAGGGCTAACCCTGATTGGAAGCCTAGTAGGGGAAGTTCAGAGTGCTGACTAGGTGTATTCCTGGAAGCACAAGGAAGCAGCTTGGCAGAGGGGAACTGCATATGTGCAGCGAGATGCCTACGAAGGAGAACAGGCCTGCAGATCCAAGTTAAGTTCCTTTCTAATTTCACACTTTTCAGTGCGTTCCTGAAAGAAAACCCTCCACTTACATTCATGTCACTCATTAGTTTTAAGTAAGCTCAGTCAGTTATCTCTCCCTAACCTCTTTCCCGGTAAATATTGGCGTAATTTCTCGTATTAGCGTTATAAATAAATCAATGTTCAGCAAACATGGTACTTAAACATAATATTTAACGGTGTGTTGTAGGGAAAACGTCTTTGTTTTGAGAATTTGATAGCAGTAGTTGCAGCCGAATCAATTTTTAACAAGCTACATTCGAGAGAATCGAACGAGACTTCAAGAGTTGAGACGTTAAAATAGCATGTTTTTATGTTATGTGAAGTGGCTTGTTTGCTGACGAATTGATTTAAAATGGATATTGTGAATTCTGATACGGCACCAAAAGTCTTAACCAAGACTTTTAATACGTGTAATGTGCCAGATACATATGATACACAGAATACATGTGACGCATCACATAACATAAAACCACGCCATTTTAACGTCTTGACTATCAACATCTCTCTCAAAACTTTCAAATCTCGCTCGTCAAAAATTGATTTGGTTGCAACTATACCACAATTAATTTCTCACAACAAAGACATTTTCACTACCGTACATGGTTAAATATTACATACTCTGTCTCATGTAAGTTGGCAAGATTTTGACAGTTGCACAAAAGTAGCACCAATGTTTACTTTTAGTTTATATATCCCTTCGCCATCGGCAGGTGCGTCAAGTGGCGGCTGTACATTTTACTAACACACTGTCAGCTAATCCACTTTACATTCTAATGCTGAAAATTTTATAGACTGACATCTGTCCAAAAAATTTGTAGGTTATAAAAGTAAAAATAGAAAACCTTGCAAAAAATGAAATATTTGTTAACTCTTTTTTCATTTATTACAGACAGTGAATTTGGGTTACATTTACGAGACTGTAATTGTAGTTTTTATCACACTTTGGATGTTACAGCTAATATGTTAAAGACTGGAAATAAAAGTAATTCTGGGAACTTGCTTGACAACGCACTATTCATTCGCCAACAAACAACTCACCAACGACTTTTACAAAGCAGTTATTCTACTATTACTGATACTAAACAGCTCAAGCTGGAAATATGTAGCATGGAATAACATAAGAATTGCTTAAAAACTACCCATGTGCATCCCACTTTCTTCATTTTATTAACAGTATAGCAACAACACAAAAACAACAAGGAGATGGATTTGCAGGAGGAGAACACGATGTGTAATGGATGTAGGGGTAATGAAAACTATTACTGATCCAATAGAAATTATTGGTAATCAAAATCGCTTTGTTCATGCACCACAATAAATAAAAAATATTGGTGTAAAAAAAAATTGAACATCAAAATTTTATTAAATGAAAAGCAAACTCTCATACTCCTAATACCGATTTAGATATCATTATTTCTTTTATAAATAAGTTAATTTCCTTCAAAACGTGAGGTCTGGGTTGTAGTATAAGTATTACATTCTCTTTTCGAAAAAATAAACATTACATTTATAGACATTGACACACAAAGTCGCCATTGTTTACTCACACATGCCTGCCTTTAACTGCATTACACACCAGGGTTGCCTAGACAAGACACTGCACTTTGTGAGACCCATAATAAATAAATTGGATTGAACTGCTGAAAGAAGGAACGAAGATTATATTTCTTTGACACTGCTGTGAGCAAATATATCAATTAGAAGTTCATATTCAGGTACAGTTTGTTTTTAATTATTCAGAAAGTCTTGTAGTATATATATGTATTTCATTATTTGATTCTCTCTTTTGTACCATGTATGATCACCATAGTTTTTTTTTTGTGTAGGGCCTTCCGGACGACACGTGTTACCCATTAACGCATTCCGAGGTCAAGCCACGGTGAGGTAGCACTTGCCGCCCACAGGCCTCCTCCCCCACTACCCGTAGCAAGCCCCGTGAAATTTGTACACGCAGAGAGATGACGAGATAGTAGAGCGATTCCCGCTCGACGTCAAAAACACATGCTGAAGGAACACGCATCGAGAATAAGCTGACAGCGTATGGCAGGAGCAACTGGCCCACACCACCCCCTTCCCCCCCCCAACCATCAGGAACTATGGCACGTGTATGAAGTATGCTTTGTACTGTGCCCTCCTCCCTTCCCCCACAAGGGAGACACATGTAGGAATTTAGGGAGGGAGCCAAGAACCAATATAAGCCTCCTTGCAGGGAGGGTGGGGAATCAGTTGAAGGGCATCAGTAAGTCGGTCAGTCATATTGTGGCTGTCGGAAGCTGCGATACTCTGTGCCGGGAGAATCAGTTACGTCCACCAGTCAGATAGAATCGCGAGCCGAGAGAGGACGTGAGTGCAGCCATTACCGAGGCCGGGGAGATCGGACCCCCGGCTGCGTCAGTTCGCAGAGACAGTAGGAGCGACAAGCAACAGGTGGAGCGGCGTTCGGTACCGCCACACCGGGATGCGCAGGTAGTCAGGAGAAACGCAACATTAAGGGGTCAGCCATACCGGGACGCGAAACGCGGGGCAGAATCAGTTAAACTGTTACCAGAGTTACGTTGGACGAGTAGTTTCACCACGTCGGGACGCGAGTCAGTCAGTCAAGTCAGTCACCAGTCAGTCAGATACAATAATGCACCGAGAAGGCGGAGTCTAGTGGTGAGCTCCAACGAGGGGGCGCCATGTCGAGCTAGTGGGATTAGTCCAGTGCAACCCCGCACTGAGAGCAGGGGTGGGGGCCCGCCCAGGGTCACCTCGCCAGGACATGGCAGGGAGGTAACAGTCAGTTACAACCCTACGCCGAGAACGGAGTGAGTGGTGAGCTTCAACAAAAAGTGCCACGTTGAAAGGAAGCCAGCTGAGTGCAACACACCAACAACAGCCAGTCCGAGGGCCTGTAACTGGGGCCATCCAACTCACCAGATCTCAAATGCCGGAACCACTACCCCGCAACAAGTGCAGATAAGTAACAACGTCGTTACTCAGGGACGTGTTCTGTCACCTAATATCCCCACAGCGTCGGAAACGTAGCCACAACACTGTAATCAGCCCTTCAGGCCAAGAACTCGCCGGTCGTTAAAGTATGAGTAAATTCTCGACACAAGGTGCCGGGAAAGTATGAATGAACTCCCGGAAAAGTTCCGGGAATGTATGAATAAATTCCCGGGCAAATAAACATGTTAAAACCAAGACGTAATAAAGTAATTGTCTGATATACTCTCAACCTTTAAGGCATCTTATAGTCTGTGCCATCGAACATTAACTGAGGACCTGAGTACCCACAGGTGGGGAATAGCGTCAAGTTAAATTGGCGCCCAACGTGGGGCGTAGATAAATCTGTAGAGACCGAATCAAGAATCAGACTATACCCGAGAAAAGGGGTCTCACCCGTACTGAATTACCAAACTAGTCAGACTGAACCAAAGACTTTGGGGAGTCTTAAACCCCCATGGCACCCACTACAGCATTAATTAACCCGCCACGAGTCAAAATTCTGAGGCCAAAAAACTAGGAATTGACGAGGACGAGCGTAAGAGCGAGTTGAGTTCGAGAGAGCAAGGCGGGAGAACGAAGGGCGTTTAGCGAAGTAGGCCACAACAGCCCATTGGATGATGGACGATAGTGAAAGTGGCGAGAGCAGACGAGGAACGAGAGAGCGAGTGCGAACGAGAGTAGCGACGGGAGAAGTGAGGAGTGGACGAGAGAGAAGACAAAGCGATAGTAGGTGCAGAAATAAGCGATGAGAGTAGCAAGGAGCGGGAACGGTAGGAAACGCGAGGTCATTTCCACTGGACAGTGGGAAACGACGTGGGATAGGTCAGGCGGTCAGGGATGAAAAACTGCACCGACCGATAAGAAAATTAGGTCATGAGTGCCCTGAATGGGGGCCAATGTCAATGACGAGAATATGTCAGGCGGATGGGTGAATAACCGCGCTGCCAGGCAGGATAAGCGGAGCGCCGGTGAGACCCGCTTATCGGGCCACAAATGCTCAGAAACAGGGGAAAAAAAATAGGACCCGCAGTAGGCCACTAGGTCACCAGAGGGTGAAACATAAAGCGGAAGATGTCGGACAAAAGCAATAAATGCCGCAAGGCCGCCCAGCGCCGCGCACGCTATTTTAGTTAATACACCCAAGCTGCTACGCTGGGCAATAACGAAGTGTGGAGAGCCGGGCGACAACACACCCAGCCACTCTCCGCCAGCCATTAAGAAACACTGGGCCAGAAAAGTATACGTGCGGGGGAAGATGAGTGTGAAGGAGAATGGGCGAGAAGCGAGAAGTAGCGAGTGAAAGGGACCGGAAGAGCGGGAGCAAAGAAGGAAGTGAAGGGAGACCGAAAACCAGCGAATGCAGGCAGAAAGCAGACGAAGAAGAGACAGTAGGCAGTAAACGAAGAAATGAAATGAAGAGAAGGCACCAACCAAGAATTGAACCCGGGAGACCGCAGCCACATCCAAGGACGAGCCTGCAAAGCAACAGTCCAGAGAGTCAACAGAACGAGAGGAAGGAATATGCATCCTTCCCACCTTCCCACCTTCACCACAGCTGTCCAGGCTCACCCAGGTTCACAGTGCGAGGCGGAACAAGGTGTTCCGCAGCCGAAAGAAACAGACTCTGTGGGTAAGTGTTTACCCATGTCACTTGCTGCGAAAACTAGGGCAGGATACTGATCTGCCAACCTAAAAAGTGCACCACAATTCAAGTGCGACAAACTGTTTACAGTTTGACCTGTGAAGTTGGGCCTTCAGCCGAAAGGCGTGTAGACACCACACGTACGTGTGACTGAGTGTCATTAAATTTAATTTACAACGTACCAATGTAGGCCATCAGCTGGGCACCGGAGTCAAATGTGGTTCTAATTTTTTTTTTTACCGAGAGTGTTGTGTGTTGACATTTGCCCGCTCGGAGAAGCTGAGAGGCAGGATACGGTAAGGGTCTTATTTTTTGTTCTTCCATGGCCTGTGAGTTGTCGTAACAGTAAAACGTACCATGAGCACAGCACGTACACGACATGCTTGCAACACGGCAAGGTGAAAAGTGATTAAACAATGCTATGTGAATAATGCAGCGGTGCCAAACAAAAGACGAACGAAAAGGTTAGATTTTTGACACGAGATGTTGCAGGCTGTCCACAAGAGGTGAATTACGATCAGACCCACAGAGGTGGGAGAACATACCACGTGAACAGAAGCCCATTTTTTTTTTTTTGGTAAAATCATACATTAAACTGCAAGAATACGCCGAGAAAAATGCCAGAACTGCAGTTGCGGTGTAGTGAGTGAGAGGGCAGCCTCAGGTGGCAAAAACTGATGGAATCTGTAACCCTGCAATGCACATCCGGTTGCTAAGAAACAATCTCTCATGAAACACTGTTCTGCAGGCGACTAACGGGATTAAAAATGTAACTTTCGAAGTACAGACCTCAACTGAATTGAAATCAATGTAACAAGAAACAATATTGACAAACAATGATTAAGTAAACTGAAACACGTAAATAACGTCCTATATATGCTCTGATAAATAAATAAAGTATTGAAAACATTTAACATAAGATAAATCATAAATAAATACTGGACATGTAGAGCTTAGTTAATAATCAAATAAATCTTAGATTTTTCAATGATAACATGTGTTACAATGATAACATGTGTTGATATATGATTAACATTGCAAGGTCTATAGTGACGTCATATTCTCTTATCTTTGACCTTTCGACACGTTATCCCAGCAGCTGCTTGTAAATCTAGGGCCGCAGGACCGAAGCTTTTGAATGGTATTAGTATGAGAATATGGGATTACCAAGATACAAATAATTACAGAAATAATTATTATACCCTTAACAAAATTAAATACATTAAGATTTCATCTCTTTAATAAAATTAAAAAATAATAAAATAAATTAATTAAAAGTAATAAGAAAATTAATGAAAACATAAATACATCAATATCTGGCAAATGTGTTACCAACATTATACAGGAATACCAACAGAGTTCAATGTTGGGTTATGCAACACCCACACACACATATATATACACAGACACACTACATGGATTCATTCAGTCCTTATAAAATCTAACGAACGTTTAGAGTTTCCTTAAGGAATACGTCTAACATGCATCGAGGACATTATCAAAGGAGAAGACATTACTATCAAAGAAAGGTGTATCGTAATATTATTAGTGTTAATTACGATATTGACAAGGATGACACAACTTGGTGTCGCAAGGTCGTCAGTGTTGAAGAGAGTTAAGTTCTTCTGTCTTACTTGTTTCGTTTTGGACTTCAAGGTGTAACAACTAAACCACGAAATAGTATTTTGGAAATTTGTTTTTTCCGTAAGCATCACAATGCTCCGAATCCTCCTTTCACTGATTTGTCTGCATTTGATCTCCGTGATGTTATATGTTGGAAGACTTTACCTTTACATGAAACTGTTTATAATCAATCTTCAGTTATCAGTTTTTATTCATCTCCTGTTTTGTACTCTCGAAAGAAGATCAAGTTTGTGTTAGGTGATGAAATATGGATTTATAGGAAATTGCTTGGTACTATGGGAAACTTTCGTTTTGCAGGTCATGTAGAGGTAGTTTATAATGCATAATGCTGTATAGTGTGTCTATACACAGATACACAGTTCGTGAAATTCCATAGATAAACAAAACAAAGGAGACCTTGCATTACCAAACTGTTATAAATCAAATATTGTATACAACACAAACAAATATACATTGTAATGACGCAATATTCTTAATTTTTCGGTACACGGGTGTAAAATTTTTTTGTGTGTATGTAGCTTTGGAAAGCTTCGTAATATTTTTATCAGGTTCAAGTTTAAAGCCGTGGTGGCTCGTTTCCCGTGGTAGTTTGTTTGTCGAGCAGATGTGTGCTATAGTTTGTTTATCAGGCAGACGTTTGCCGTTTTACGGTTATCGGGCGGACGTTCTGCTGTTTACGTATTATCAGGAGGACGGTTACAGTTTTCGTTTCGAACTTTGGTTTTTTGTGAAGCGTCAGCATTATTTAGCTTTTTCAGGCGACGTCGACATGATTTAGTTCCTTCGGCACCGTTTTGTTGTAAGAGAGGTTCGTTTATGTTGAAGGCGCAGGATTAGTTCCTGCGGCGTAGTTATGATAACATTGTGGAGAGTGTGCGTGGCCAGGCCGTTATCTCAGGAGAGGGGGGTGATAGGCAGCACAAAAGAGGCGTCTGTCTGTCACCCTTCGAACAGTCTCACTTCGAGAAGTGCTTCAGAGTCAGTCGGCGGCGAGGGCCGTTAGAGGCGTCACTTCAGCAGCCTTCACTTCAGGGCAGTCAGCGTACAATGGTTGTCTAGGTCGCGTCGGGCAGGACGGTAACCCCCACATCGGCCACTAGACTTTATTTTATTTCTCTGCCGGTGTGGGAGGTAGCCGCATATGATATTTCTTTTGATGCAAGTTTTGAGACACAATAAGTTGTAAACGACTGTGGCGCTGGTCTTTACTTTTATATTAATCTGTGAGAGGTTCGTACTCTGTATACCGGCAATTCGTATGTGAACTGTGTCATTCAAATTATAAATAAAGTAAAGAACAAACTAAGTTGGAACTTGAACTTTATTTCATAATTACACGGCGTCCATTCACTGAGTCTCGTGTTCTACCTTGAGCAAGCCGAGGCAACGTAAACATCGGCCTGGTAACAAGTGCAGAACGTTACAACATTACAGAATATTAATGTATATAGTAATGTATATTTGTTTGTGTTGTATACAATATTTGATTTATAACAGTTTGGTAATGCAAGGTCTCCTTTGTTTTGTTTATCTATGGAATTTCACGAATTTGTTTTAACCTGTTTTCAGCATCATATATACTTTAAAATAGTCAGGTATTATCACAGGCAACATGTAATCAGTAATTAGTTTCTAATTTGTAATATCATCATTAGAGTAAGAAGGGGCTGTGAACAAAGGTCAAAGGTTATCAACAGAGGTCAAGTCAGGTCAAGGTTGGGTTACATTTACACACAAACATAAATATATTAATATATGGCAAATGTGTTACCCACATCAAAAATTAGCTGTTTTTTTGTAGGTAATGAGGCTACCTGCCTGTACTGTATTTTGATTCTATGATGTAGCTATTCGACTGTTCTGTATTGTCATTTTACAATGTAGCTGTCTGAGTGTACTACATGATTCTGTACACACGTATGTTGTTATTATAAGATATTGAAATCATATTTATGTACAATGTTTATGTTGTGAAGAGTCATTAATGTTTTGAAATTATGATGTGTATACCAACGTAAACACATGTATATGTGTATACACACATACACAAATTATGTACGTCACGTAGTTGGTTTAGCTCACTGACTTTGAGAACTTGTAACAATATATATATTGTAGACACTTTAGTTATAATGTATATTAGAGTAGTCCTTATAATGATATGGAAATTTTTTCTTTCTAAAATTTATGGACTCTGACCCTCCTAAGTGTTCTTCAGTTTTAAAAAACAATGTATGTAAATTTTTGGCAATTTTTAATTAATATTTAGAGGTAGCTAAATGCACTTAAAGTTTTGTTTTTGATTACACATGATACTATTATTCATTAATTAGTTCAGAAATATTGCTATATTAATAAGTTAAAATTCTACACACACATCATATAAATTAATAATGCCTGTCAAAGACAACAGAGCAATATATTACTTGTTCACACTAAGCAAATCTATCAAATCGCTAAAGTCAGATTACATTGGAAGTTTACTCATTTGAGATTAAGGTTGTTTTCCTGCAGTCAGAATAAGGATGCCTATGTTGTTCCACGACTTGTAATAAATATTGTTTTTAATCTTCATTTTCCATTAGTAGAGACCAGAAAAATTTGCGAGTTCAATGACCTGCAGGCTAGACTCTCCAGTCTTATGTACAAATATGCCGATATCAACTGCACATTGGTTGTCTGCTGTGACAGTAGAAGGTGACGATTGGACCAACCTTCTTCAGGAGGTGTCAAACACAGTGTAGAACAATGGCTGAAGTTTTATTAACACACGTGTTTCGAATTTTAGCTTGTCCCGAAATGAATCCGCAAATTTTTCAGGTCTATATCCATTAGATATAAGGGCATTGCACTCTTGCATAAGTGCCACAGAGCCCTTTCAGCATTGTCATTAACAATCCTTAAATGTTGAATTGTCGCCCTTGCTTGCTTGTAGTCAGCTCTGAGATGCAATGATTCAGGATCACAATCTAAATAATAATCTCTCGAGATATTCAGACTATGAAAGAAATAAGAGTTCTTGGCACTTAGTTCGTTGACCCAGTCCTTTTCACTAAGGGACAAAAACATAGCTTTTTTTTGAGCCTGTAGATACATTATTATTAAAAAAAGCCAAACCTACAAGCTCTTAGTTTAAATACCACAGTTACTGTTCAAATGTCTAGCTGGCAACTTTAAAGATAGCAGTGTTTACCATTTCATAAGCACCAAGCTGCTGCAGTAAACTGAGGTCATTAGAAGGTGCTGAAATAGGAAAAGAAGCTGTAAACCAAGCTCTTACATAAATATAAGCACATGAAAAAATACAAATGCTTAACAGCCCACTTTCTTCCATATTAGGGAGTTTAAATTGACCACGAAACATTCAAATTTTGAAAGATGTGACCTGTGTTGCTGGCAGTAAGTAGTGTCACAGCACATTGCATTTACTTGCCTAATAATCTTTCACTCTACAAGTAAAGCAGTCGCAGCTTGAGCCTGTGCTTCTCCTGTATCTGACTAACTTTGGAACACCAAGCACTACGTTAATGTACACCATGATACTCGAGGTGCAACTGTGACATGAGAAGCACTGCTGCCAATTTGAATAGATCATTGGCAATCAATTGCTGTGTATCTATAGTACAACTCACACTACTGACAGTGGGTACTGATAGTTGAAAATCAATTGAAGATAGTAGCGAGTGGATCTGTGACAGGACTTTTACTGTGGTTCACTAAGAATTTTAACTGACTGACTTGAGCGACCTCTAAATATAATAGGATTAGCATGAAACTTGCCTCAAATTTTTTTTGTATAGTAGAACAAATTAGGAGGGCATGACATCATTTCAAAATTTCAGAAATAAGGACCACCCTAATGTATATATAAACGGCTATACCGTAAGGTGTCACCATTAAAATGTTATTTTTATAATAATGAGGTGCGCCTAGAAATTTGTGCTTTTAAGTCACTCTTTGCCCTATAATTCAGACGTGATGGCATATAGCGCTATAGGAATATTTTAAATATGATGTAGAAACTTTAATTACATTGTCTATTTAGCAGCTATAACATAAGGTGTCACAATTTAAAAAAAATTGAGTGCTTCGAAATTTGTGTTTTTAAATAATTATTAGGCCTATAATTCAGACTTGACAATATATAACACTATAAAACTATTATCTATATGCTGTAGTCACTATATATATATATATATATATATATAGTGGCAAATAGTTAAATACTTTTGAAAACTCTGATTAAAATCTGTTTCAATTCATCTACGTACTTTCCCTTCCTCCACTGCAATTATTTTGACGCTTCAAACTAAATGTATACTCAGACAACAAGGCTGTAACTCTTGAGTGCAGTTTGGTGCAGTTCAGAACCTATGTTAGTACGTGTCCAACAATTATACTGAGCATTGCGCCAAGCACATCTGTCTCTCCATGTAAATTCACTTTCAATTATATTTCATATGCAAATGATTTGTTTATTTTGAAGCAATTTTTCTATGTGCATCTGGGCTAGTTGCAATGTTACAGCCAGTTGTACGCAATTAGTGATTGGCTACTTTATTGCAGACGGCTAGTCGTCTTTGGCTGAGGGCGTGACACACGTAGGTGATTTTGTG
>NQII01000051.1:604326-627914 GCA_002778355.1 Clitarchus hookeri
GGGAGGGGAAGAGAGAGAACTTCACACTATACTCCATTCCATTCCGGGGTTTCTTCACCCACGTTTTGAATCAAACTGTTGAAAAATCACTTTAGGTGTAATATGCATTAGGGTGGTTCTTATCTGGTGGAAAAAAATTTTTGTATTATTTTTTCAGGGGACACCCCATCATTATGTTCTATGACGTAAAAAACTATTTCTATNAGGGGACACCCCATCATTATGTTCTATGACGTAAAAAACTATTTCTATATTTTTTTCGGATTTTTTATTAAACTTTTAGGGGTCGCTACCGCCCAAGGCAAATCTTGGATGAAAAAAAAAAATCCCGCTAATGTTTGATATTTTTTAAATTTACATTACTCAAATACAGTGGCAAAAAATTACAGAATGACACATCAGGTTAATAAAACAACGAAATAAAAATTCATGTTAACAACAAAGTAGATTTCTTCGTATTAGGAAATTTCTTCCTATAGTCTTTAAACAATAGTAGTAGGTATTGTTTTTGTTCTTCGCTGGTGGTATGTAATTTGGTATATTCCTCCATAAGCGCCACTCCTCGCTCTGCGATGTCGTTCACAACTCGCATACTGTAAACTATTTCCTTATTTCTGGTATAACTTTCGTCGTTATCCCATGTTTCCACTTTGTTCTTAAAAAACCAGGAGTCATTCCAGTTATGTGAAATAATCTGTATGTGTTGCTTGACACAAAATCTTTAAGGTTTTTGTTGAGAATCAAATCACTTTCCAAGACTTTACGTTTAGAACAGTACTCTAAACCTTCATTGTTCAATGCTTTCACCATATTATTTTTAGTTTTTAGGTTTATTCTGTCGTCAAAAAGACTAAGCCCACAAGTTCTTCAGACAAATACCACAACTGACCCATTATTTTTTTCAATGCCACTTTGGATATTTGCTGATTAATTTCCTCATACTGTTTGAGATCTTTTAAACGCTGTAGATCATTCCCAGGTGCAGATGGCGCAGAAGGTGCTTTATATCAATACTTAGCATAAATTCGAACTGTCATAGCCACTGCTGCCCATTAAAGATGATGAAGACGATGATGATGCAAGAACACATTTTTCGGTCAATCTTTTAACACCTGCCTCTTCTCGCTGTTGGAAGCTTTTAAATCGCTCTGCTCTGACTTGTTTTTTAGCCACATTCTTTGCATGTTGTTTATCTAAACTCCCAATTTTTCCAGATCTATTCTGTCTTTGAGCTAGCAGAAATTTCTTATCTTCCTCGATTGATATCATTTCCAAAGTCTGAGCATGAGCTATGTCAAAAGGTTCATCGAGTTCAATCTGACATGTTGCTTCTTTTTGTTGTACTGATTCGGACCGCTTGGCTTTATTTTCTTTATTCTTTTTCAGAGATTGCCATTGCTTAAAGTGTTTAAGTATTTTCTCTTTCACATGTTGTTTTTTCCTGGTAGGTATGCTTGCTTTTTGCCATACAATCAAGACGTCATGAGCAGTAAACTCTGCAGAAGCATTATTGTTCTGTTTTTTCTTGAGTTTATAGTAGAAAAATAATTGTGANGGAAGCTTTTTCTGTACTAGAACTGGCGATATCTGTCCAATTAACCACACATCTGTTTTACTTCTTGTACATATTGAACTACCACTAGTAGATGCCATGATAAATTAATAAAAAACTTGTGTACACGCACACGTTAACAAAAGTCCGGGGAGTAGAAAAATTAAAACGCACACGCCCCGTTCGAGGGTGATTTCGGCACTGAGAGCGGAGTGTGAACGGTGGGTGGGGGGTCACGGTAGTGGGATATCGAGNGGCGGGCGGAGGGTCACGGTAGTGGGATATCGGGAATGGGGAAGGGGGGGAGGGGAAGGGTAACGAGTGCATACGTCAGTTTAAGTGTTTTTAAAGTAACTTTTGTGATCGTGGTGTGTTTATGTTTTGATATAATCTGAATAGTGCTACCTTAATAAAAAATACGGTAAATAAAATCTTCAAAATTTGGTAGCAACCCCATAACCTTATATATTTTATAATAATAATAATAATAATAATAATAAAAAAAAAGTTAATTTTTCATGTATTGGAACAATATTGCAGGGTGTCCCACTAAAATTTCAAATCTTTGATTTTAAGAACCACCCTAATATGCATGCCTGTATTTTAAATAAATAATATATGACAAACACTTAATACTGTACGCAATATCAAATTATTCTATTTTTGATTAAATGAAACTTTTACTTATATATTGTCAATTAATTATAATATTTACTTAACAGTCAAAGTGAATTAAAGACAGTGACAGCAGAGATGTGTTGGCAATGGCAAGTAAGAAACCGTTTGCATGTAAAATGTCATTAAATTGTTTTTTGGAATGCCTTATGTAAAGTAAACATGTACAATTTTTTTTACTTTTGCACCAATACAAATTTTTCACTGCTTTTGTCTTATTTAGAGACTGGATTTAACCAACACCCTCTGGACTACTGACCTGCTTCCAAGCGCGTGACGTCATCAGGAGTCGTCCTTTCTCCTGATGTGCTACGTGTACAATACACAGTGCTGCAGTCACTTCCTGCCGTATTTTGTATTTGGATTTCTATAATGAACTTTATAATTAGCTTCTACTGAATTACTAACGCACTTTGTGATAAAGTCAAATAGCTGTAGTGAAAAGAATTCACAGTCAGTAGGCATAAAAATACATTAATTAGAACAGGATTTTTAAAAATATTTTGTAATCTCTTGTTAATGCCATGGTTAGTCGAAAATCATAAAAAACGTGATTAGCATACAGACTCAATTTTAAAGCTGATGATCGTGTTTAAAGCATCCATTTAATATAAATTAGTACCTGAGAAACATTTTCATTGTTTTTTGTAAGAAGTTAAATATTATTATTGCTAAACTTATTGGCTTACAAAATTTCACAGTTGATGGTGGTGTGGAACTATAAGATTCACATTGAAATATGCTATAGTTTACTTTTAATTGGGATAGGCACAACTGTTTACAATGAGACTCATATGGCAACTAGGAAGGCCCCGTAATATGGTAATATTCAGACTTCCTGACCAAAGTAAACAGAATTAATTTCCTCGAATAACGAACAATAATTTATTGTTCAATATATTTTGGGCATGGTAATTTAATTTTATGACCTAAACCGTTTTACTCATTATCTATTACAGTTATTATTTATATTTTGTCATTTTAAATAAGTAACGCCAATCGTTCGGGGCAGATTCAACTTTTTAGTGAGCGAATATTTTGAAAATTTTACATCACTCCTTTTGCATAAAGCTTGGCTATTGAAGTGACTCAACACAAGTGTGTACTTACACTCTATGAAAAGTTTAATACACATATCCTAATAAAATACAATCACTGTAATTAATATTATTTAATCCAAGGGGCGGAGTATACCATTAATTGACCCGGGTGTTACTTTTTAACCCCCTCCTTTTATATATGGAGGCAGGGCAAAGTAGCAGTTTTTACAGAATAAAATAAACCCATTCTTAAACAAATAAACGACACACCCATTCATGCCTTGACCAGGATTCGAATTTGGAACACCTTGCATTGTAGGTTGGCATGAATATCGGCTGCATAACGTAGATATGGAGATTGGGTGTCAATTAAATTTAAATGGTGTGTGGAGGAAACTTCGCACAACACTTTAATGAACAAATGTTAATCACCAATTTGCTTACAACTGTAACAAATGTTAACACGATCAGGTACTGCAATTATGATAACTTATTTGGTGTATTGCTAATGTCATTTAATTTTTAACAGGTTTGTGTTACATCACAATGAACATACGAGTGAGTGTAAGTACACACATACGCATGTGTGTGTATACATACAAGTACACCCATACACATGTGTGTGTATACATACAAATACACCCATATGCTTATGTATATACATACAAGTGGGTACACACATATGCATATTTACATACATACAAGTAGGTACACACATACGCATATGTACATACATACAAGTAAGTACACACATACACACATGTACACACACATGTAGGTACTCACATATGCATATGTACATACATGTAGGTATGCACATATGCATATGTACACACATACACATATGTACATACATACACACAAGTACATATATGCATGAGGGTTATTCGGAAAGTAAGGTCCAATTTCTTATGAAACATAAACCATCACAGATTTTTTCAAAAAATCGTTTTTTAATTTAATTCCTTACACGTTTCTCTAGTTTTCTACATAGTTTCCATATTTGTTTAAACATTTGTCATAACGTTCTACAAGCTTTTGTATGCCTAAGTCATAGACGTCTGCCGCCTGTGAGGATAACCAGTCTGTAACTGCTTCTTTCACCTCGTCATCTGTGGCGAAGCGCTTGCCTACCTAAAGACGTTTGCCTTTAGGTAGCGGAACAAGTGAAAATCACTCTGCGCCAAGTCTGGACTGTACGATGGGTGATCAATCTGTTCCCATTCAAAAGATATGATCAGATTATGGGTGTGAATAGCAAAATGGGGTCTGGCATAGTCATGCAGTAACAAAACTCCAGAAGTCAGAAGGCCACGTCGCTTATTTCGTATTGCACGTCAAAGTTTAGTCAGGGTAGCTCCGTAAGCGGCTGCATTGATTGTTGTCCTTTGCTGCATAAACTCGACTAACATGACTCCATGTCTATCCCAAAACACGGTTGCCATAACCTTACGTGTTGAGATTGTCCGCTTGGCCTTGACTTTGACCGGTGATGTTGGGTGATGCCATTCCATTGACTGACGTTTAGACTCTGGGGTCATGTGAGAAACCCGCGTCTCGTCCCCTGTGACAATCTTCTCTAAAAATTGATCACCTTCCTTATGATATTGGTACAAAACATCAAGAACACAAGCCATTTTTTTAATTTGGTGTTCCTCAGTAAGCAGCCTGGGAACCCAATGTGTGCACAATTTGTGAAATTGCAAATTTTCAGAGACAATTTTGTGCAAAGTTGTTCTACCCACATTTGGAAATTCCAATGCTAAAGTCGAAATTGTGAATCGCCGGTCTTCACGCATCTTTTCGTCCACGGCTTTGACCGAATCTTCTGTGATCACTGATGGTCGGCCTGATCGCGGTTCATCATGGACATTTTCCCGTCCGTCCTTGAAAACTCTCACCCACTTGTGCACTTTGCTGTCACTCATCGCATTGGGGCCATACACTTGACTTATCTGTTGATGAACTTCTGCTGCTGAAACGTTCCTTGCTGTCAAAAACCGAATTACTGACCGTATTTCACAGTCGGCGGGCTGATCAATTGTTTTAAACATTTTGAACTGACACTGTAAACAGCACACTGCAACAATACCAATGCAAATGGCATCGTTTGACGAGCAAGGCATGCCGGGAGTCTGTGCACATGCGCGTTACAATGTTTGCGTGACATTCAATTAGCTACGGCGATTCGGACCTTACTTTCTGAATAACCCTCATACACACATACGCATATGTTCATACATACCAATGGGTACACACATATGCATATGTTCATACATACAAGAACACACATATGCATATGTTCATACATACAAGTACATGCATATGCATATGTTCATACATACAAGTACACACATATGCATATGTTCATACATACAAGTACATACATATGCATATGTTCATACATACAAGTACACACATATAAATATGTTCATACATACAAGTACACACATATAAATATGTTCATACATACAAGTACACACATATATGCATATGTCCATACATACAAGTACACATATATGCATATGTCCATACATATGCATATCTGCATACATAAAAGTACACACACATGCATATGTACATACATACAAGTACACATATGTATATACATACAAGTATACACATAGGTACATACTCAAACACATACATACTGCATATACATTTGCACATTTACATACATATTCGTACACACACATACAGACACACAAAAAAAATTCTGATTAATCTCTTGCAAATAAAGTAAAAAATTAAAGTAGGAATAAAAATAGAAAAAATTAATTATAATATGCCAAACAAAATACAAGGACTTCAATATTACAAAGACAAGTCATCTCCTGCCGTATTATATTTCATATTGTGTTAACATTTCTGGGTAAAAGTTGGAAAACATTCAACTGTACCTGCGAATGAAAATATCAATTAATTCTACAAATCACATATTAATTCAATTTCTCTAACGGATAAAATAATTATCATTATCATCAAATGAGAAAAGAGTCCCAACACAATCCCCCCCCCCTTGCAAGCAAACAGAAAAAAAAAAAAAACCAAGTAAAAAAGTCAGATTTTAACTAACTAAAAATTGGCATCCTTCTTTGTACCTGGTTGTAACTCTTATGCTGGTTGAACATAAAATAAAATTACGCTGTCTTATATATTGTTGAACCTCCAGAATGGAAAATATAAGTGCAAACAAACAAAATTTAACATTATTGCACTAAATTAAAAGTAAAAATTATGTAATAGCAAAGAAGTTACTATATTAAATTAAAATTGTTTTTAATTAATATAAAAACTAATATTAAATTAAGTTGTTATTAAAATAAATTATTATGTATTAAATATATATTATACATAAATAAAATATACACTATATATATATTATTTCCATTAAATAAAATATTAAATTAATTAATAGTAAATTAAAATATTAAATATTAAACTGTAGCTTATGACCAGATATACTGACATGTAGAAACTATTGGAGTAAAATACTGCCATACAAGTAAAATCAGAAAGAAAGAAAGAAAAAAAAAATCTATTTTCAAAATTAAGCACCCGTTGGCATTAAAAAATGCATATAAATAAAAATATGCTACATGCTACATACTGTAACAATTGCATGCTATAGAAGAATTAAAATAATATTTTTAATAAACCCACTATGGTATCGATTTAAATTTTTTGTTAATTGTGGAAGTATCTAAGAAGCGTGACTATGTAAGAAACTCGACGAATGTTTCATTTCATTGAACACAATTATTTTCTGTTTAATGACATAGTCTTGTAACTTCGTTGAAGTTGACTACTACTCTAAATGCATTGATCACAAATTAACTGAATAAATTAGTTATTATCCCTACTGGTACTTTGGTTTCTAATTGTTTTAGGTGGGTTTAATAATGTAACCATCTCTGATAAAACTATATAGTAATGCATTTTTTAAACTATTTTATTAAAGTGCCCTTAAATATAAACCTCTTCGTGATTTGTAATCATATCTTACTAAAATGTAATATGTTCGTAACTGTTTATTTGATACTCATAATGATATTCTGTTTACGTAATTTATTAGCTCCCGACATCTACTGCACAGTAGGACGTAAATGTAGCAAGAATCACTTCCATGTTTTTAAACTGCGAAATATGTTAAAGTAGGAAGTGAATGGAATAACCAGGAACATATCTAGAAAAAATATACAGTTATTTGTTTCAGACAGCAAACTTACTTTATAAGAATTGGATAGTTTGAAGTTGGTGCGAGGAATTTAATGCAACCACAACTGTCGCCTTTATTCAGTTTTTTTAAAACCAAATACATTAACTTGCAGAGCGTTCTAATAATTCCCATTGCAACCGATAACACAGCAGCAATGCGGGATGTTGCCAATAGAAATAGGCAAAACATTCACACATAGTGGATCATTACCGTTAACTTGAAAGTCACCCCAAGAACTGGCAGCTGTCGCGCCAGAGAAAAGGGAGGAACACGTGCAAGCATCTTGATTCTGGCAGGATGTGGGATGGCAGGGAGTGGCTAGGGCCAGTCTCGCTGATGTCACATGCCACCCTCTGTTTTGAGGGCAGGCCTGGAGTTCAGAGGGTGTTGATTTTATCCATGTTACTGACCTATTGTTCGGAGCCCTTACTTCTGCGGTGTCATTTTATTCTTAAGATGTCTGCATACCTCAATTTTACGGACACTCACGGTCCCCCAAAATTTGGTGGTACGACTAAGTTGTCCATACAAACTGATAGTGCAAAATTTTGACCTATGCCCCTCCCCTCTTAAACATGAAAATTGCACCCGAAAAGCATGTTTTGTAATTGGGTACATATAATCATGTTCACACATCACCGACTACTATGCGTTTTGATTGATAAAATATAACTCCCACATTTTTGGGCAATGTGTTCTAAGTAAAGTGATACTCTAGTAATGCAGAAAAGTATTTTAAGCGAGTTCAAATTAACGAAAAAGTATACCACAATGCCGTACATAAGCTTAACAACAGCCACAATACGACCCATGTTTGTTACAATCTCGAATAAAACATTGTATCAGTATTTTGATTGGTAAATGTGTTGCGATTAAAATGTGGTAAACTCATAGACTCACTCAGAACAATACTTCCATATGAAAAAAGTGGCTTTAATGGGTAGTACCGAACAACACAATAGCAGTACAAACAATAAAAACACGTAAACAAGGAGTCAAATACAAAATATTATCACTTACCATAAAATATTTTTCCCATCAACCTTACAGTTTGGCATTAATCAAGTACAGTAAAGTAGAAACAGTAAAGTTGTAACGCCACTGGCCAATACGATGCATTAGGAGAGCGTACACCCTTTTTATTTAGTATTTTGTCACAATTTTCTTTAGCATTTTGTTAACACATGGCAGCGGAGATGATCAAACAAAATCCACCCTTTTGCCTATCATAAACTAAGGAATAAAGCAATAAACCAAGTGAAATGAAATACAAAAAATTAGCACTATCCCAAATGGCTATGCATACAGAATGTAGGAGAATGTGTTTATATGGGGGGTGGGAAAAAAAAAAATGAGGGGCATTATGTAATTCTGCTGACATAACTCAAAACTCACCTGTAAGTACTTTAATTCTTCATTTCATAATACTGAATGTTTGCTGTTAAATTTACATCAATTATTTGAATTATTTTTATACCAACTTAATAACTGGAGGCTATCTAATAATACAGTAATATTGTATTGCCAAGTAAATTAGAAGTGTGATAAGGGGTTTTAAAAACATAATCTAGATGACTATTCAATGAATACTGCAATTGTAATTGCCAGGGTGCTAATTCCGAGCGCCTCTTATCGCAATGTCTGATCAAAGATTAACGGTATACTTTGTTGGCCAACAATACTCTAACAAGTGTGCTCTGTACACCATTTCTCTTTGCTTAATGACATCATTGTGTTCAGTGTGATTATGACTGTCATTTGTTTTGCTCATTGCATATAGGTTACGTTCGCCTTCACGGCAAAACATAGTGATGGAAATTGGAAGCAAGTCCCGGAAATCACCTCTCAGTTACAAAGAACACGTGACCTGCTGCGTGTCTACGAAAATAACATATAAATAATAAAGTCCATGAGTGTGTAACATTTTATTTCTTTACTGCAGCGTGGCAGCAAAAAAGAATGGAGCTATAACATTTATTTTTTGTTTTACGTTTTGCAGTTTATTATGGTGTTTTATTTTTAAATTATGTGAGACACTTTCTTAGTTATTACTGAAGGTAGGTAGTTAAAGCATAGGCAATGTAGAAAAGCATAATATTTTACCGTGTAATTGATTTCGCAACCAACGACGTTATACATTGTATCACTTTTTCAGATTAGGCTATTATGTTTTAACTTTTTGCGTAATGACAACAGTCATTATAAATATAAAAATATCGTACAAAAATGCAAATAATAATTTGAAAAACTAAATATCCTTATTTATATTCACAAAATTCTCTTTATAAACTACAAATATTTGAATTAAACTCAATACTTTCAAATAAATTTGTTATGCTGAACATAACCTCGTTCGAGTCCACACGTCAAACATTTTATTAAACTTAGTGACTGTATGAAACCATTTTACATGAATATTATTATTATGTATATACAGTGTGTGTTGTAAGTATTTTAATTACGTTTTGTTTCACTACTAATGCTTTTGTTTTGGAATATGGGAATTATTACGTGTGAAAACAGTTCAAGCCGGCATACAGTCCGGAGTTAAGTAACGCTGTTTTTATTAATCCAAAAAATTCCACACACTGTGATCCCCGTAAAAGGGCATGTTTATTTCAGTTTGTAATAAATGGGACTGAAAGGAAAATTATATTTGAATGGCATCTAGTTGACTTAGCTGTCTAAACTAATAACCATTTAAAAGACTTAAAAAAACTATGGTGTGGCGGTATTTTTGAATTAGTGAGCAAATATACATCTCTAACTGTGTGCTATTTTATTTTGCTAAATAACAGTCACGGGCCCGAGTGAAAAATAAATGTATACTGTATACAACAATGCAACAACATCACAAACTTTTAAAGTTATATTTCTTTCTGATTATTACTATTTTGTGGTATAAGAATATTGTAAATATATTCAGAATGGCATTAAATGTCATTTAGCATAGAAATAAGTTTAACAGACCCAACATTTTCATTTAAATGAACATATACGGTGTTTGGCATATTTTACTCGAGTGTCCGCCATATTGCCTGTTTATGTCGTGAATATAGGAGAAATTCAGCCGAAGGAAGCACAACATCATTAAAGTTCGATGAGCTTCACATGTGATGACAAACGCAATATCGTTGGTCAACGAAATTTGCCCGGAATCAGGCCCCAGGAGAGAAATTGAAAGTTTGCAAGAGTTATGAAGTAGCCACATATCAACAAAGTATCACACAAACACTATCAAATTAATTGGTATGAAATTTAAAAACAGTTTTTTATAGTGATAGCTGAGTAAACAGGGTGAAAAATGTACTCTCCATACATGCTACTACTGTAATTTTCTGAAAACTAACCTCCGAGTGCCCTCTCTTTTGCACGGAGACAAGCGTGCAGAGGACTGTTGCCAGGATCTCCAGATAGGCATGCACCAGCTGTGTTTCCACATGAAGGCAATGCAAAGAGAAAGCATTCCGCAACTCTACGTTCGCTATCACATTTTCCTGTTCCATCATCTTAGACTCCAGTTGGTCTACGCTCTCAGCCTGCAATGGAATAACACCGTGGTTACTACAAAAAAATTAAAAATTTCTGGAGTATAATAAAATGAAACTATATGTAAAGTATGTTCATGGTAAAATATACACTTTTGAAAGCCTTGCGAAAGATCTACTTGTATACAAATTGATATTCTTCCACCATACATAAAAATAACATTGTCATGGGTCTGATTACTTTATTAATGCGTCTGTCACTGTGATATTATTAAAAAATATAAGATTTTTAAATTTTGTTTTTTCTTACACTTATATGCATTAAAAAATCAGAAAACAAAAAAGAAATAATTTCAGTATACATATATGTTCACCTAACACTTTTAATTCAATGTTAAAACAAGAAACTACTTTCCCTCTGTCATTACCAACTTTGCAGGGTGCACACCAGTCAGTGTGTCCGTTAAAATACATCACGTAGGAACAGTGACATTTCTCAAATGTTGATTTCAAAAGTGCTATCTTTACCGTAAACAGCCTATAGTACACCGTCATCTAATATTACACCTCAGGTTTTATAGCAGTATGGGCTTGGGGGATGTGTGGTGTCAAATCACAAAGCACTATAGGCATGCAGGTTAATTTCTATGTGCTGACTGCTTGGCACTAACTACAGCCTTGCCTTGGACTTTCTTTTGGGGTACTTGTCTCTGCTTGACTCAGGGGTTATGATAATCTATTGGTAATGGTCCTCACTATGTATTACACTTTCCAGTAGTATCGGTAGACGGGGCAAAAAGTGAGATAGATGGTTTCGGAGGTTCGTCCACAAGCTGGTGTCGTTTCCACTGGGTTTTACACCAAAGTATGCATTTTTCTCCAGCTTTCTAGGCACTTTACTTATGATAGCGGTACTCATTCATTCTCCCCTCCTGCTGTGTGGGTACAAATCCTAGGTCTCTTCCATAGGGACCCATGTAGTTGGTTGAACGAGAATTGACACACGGGTGAAGAGATTCGGCGTGAGCCATGTTGGTTTGACAGTTCCCTGCGGATGTTGCTGTTTGTAGTGGTCCCTTTCCTTGTCTCTAATTACATCTTTGGGTTGACTTCCCTCATGTGAAGGCTGAGTGAGTGAATGAAGAGATTTGGGAGGCTCTTAACAGCGAGATTCTGAGGGCCGATGAGGGTGATTAAGGTGAGTATAGAGCAGCGCCGGAATGAAAGGGCGGGGGAAATGGGAGATCCCTGTAACGTGTTGATAATGGGGCGAAAAGGGGGAGGATAGACAAGATCCCAGACGCTTGATTATGCAGTTTCCTACTCTAACCTCTGTGTATGGACGAAGTCTGTAGGATACTTTCCTCCTCCCTCCAATTCTCTGTATCCGGCAGATTGAAATGGGGTGGATCTAACATAGATTGGTGAGTAAGATGACATTTCCTCCCCATGCTCTGGCTGTGCCAGGGGCTTTGATGCTACGAGCTCTCGTCCTTTAATCCTCTGTCCCTGGCAGATTGAGATGCAGTGGATTGAACAGCGGTTGATGAGTAGAGAGGTGTGACACTTGATTCCCCTTTGATGTTGCGAGTGGGCAGCTGGGTATTGTCCTTATCAGTACTCTCCGAATAACCAAGGGTCAGACTATATCAGCCTGCACAGCCACTACACTGGGCACCAGACATGTGACCCCTGTCTTAGGATGAAATTACTCCTGCCCCTCACTGTCTTGGATCTAAACTGTTTTTTTTCCATCCCTACAGTCAGGTACCTCCTGGTATGATTGGCTGAGGTAATAATGAGTTTGGCAGTTGGCAGGGTGAGAAACAGTGGTATTCAATTGATAAAACAAGGTTTAAACTACTGATCTTGCTATTCGGAATAATGTACGACAGGTTTACCGGAGTCACTTTTATTGCTCCATGGGCTAAATGTCTGACACACACGTTAAGAATGTCTATTGGTATGCAAACATAGCTAACAGCCCTAAACTCTAACTCTGGAGGAGAAGGACGCTGGAGATCAATGAGCATTTTTACGTTTTACGAGTTGTTTAATATTTTTGTGCTTAATTTTAATTGTGTATTATCTGTTAGTTGTAAAAAGTCAGGAACATGTTTATATTTAAGTTCCTGCTTTTTTGCAAGCAGGAATAACACATAGTGAAAATTAAATAAAAAAGTATTAAACCACTAGCAAATTGTACATTTTCATAGAATCAAAAATTTCCAATAATACCTCTAAAACTGAAATTACGACACAAAAACAAAGAATTTCAGCATAATACATGAAGCAGTGCCTTAAATTATTTCAAACCAACCTACTCCTTAGACCACACTACTGATAATCCCACATTTTTTTGAAAGTCAGTACATCAATACCTTAGGTTTTAATGATCAAAGACCTTGCAGTATTGTGATGTAAAAGCGTAGCTCTACTGTCACAAGGGAAATATTTGCATTGCCGCATTGTACTTCTGGTCAACCGCAGTCTTGCACTACATGCTGATGTTGCCATTTTCAAAATTTATTGCAGCATATTCATAATTATTGTATATATCTGCACGAAAGTTGTGAGTTATGCAACATAATATATAACAGCAAAAACCACAATTCATAACTTCTGTTACCATTGTATTTTTTTGCATACAATGACAACTGAATGTTTACAAGTATAAAGTGATGCCAGTACAGCTGAACTTCGTTAATCCGGAATGATTGGGACCGTGACAATTACGAATGACCGAATTTCACTAATTAACTGTTAAAAGCCCAGAAGTGCTCATAAGACACACGCCTACAGCACGCAGTGGTATATGAAGGCAACGGTCATGTGACGTCACTGCTTCCAAGTCCTGTTAGGCGTTGGCACCAACACATGCAGCAAGATTAAAAGTGACGCAGCAGATGGACGGAAAACAGTGCTTTCAAAAGTTAAATTAACGCAAAATAAAGAAAAACAGAAATTTGTACGACTTGTCTCTCAGCTTGTGCAAGTTTGATAACACATATCATTCAAAATATTTATCATACAAAATGTTTAGTAAAAGCAATTCTAATCACAATAACTCTGAACAAACTGTCAGAAAGGAAAGAATTAATTACCGTATTTTAATAAGTATAGGCCGCGTGCGTGTACAGGTCGCACCTAGATTTTGAGCCTCTTTAAACTGAAAAATCAAAAATCTCGTGCAGAGGCCACATAAGCTTTTTTTAAAGCCTTAGGTTTGTTCACGTGCTCCTGTGAAGTGATTACAGGAATCCTTGGCAACAGTACAGTACTTGTGGATGCGTGACGCACGTGACCTTGCGTGTGACCACAAAGGTGCGTGACCTTGCCAGGCTGTTTACAGCTGTGCCGATATCAATCGCTTCAGTCCATTCTCTCTCTCTCGTGTCATGCATGCTTCGCAGATACACAAACGTGAGTGATAATGGGAAAGGAATGAGCAAGTTATAATGCAAAATTTAAGTTGAAAATTGTGGAGTATGTATGTGAACATGTAAAAAGTGCAGCTGGTCAACAATTTGACAGCAATAAAAATGTAGTTTGTGAGGGAAAGAGTGTCCTACTAGGAACTGGAAGAAGAGCTATTTCAGCACGTGCTCGCTACTAGGAATGCTTCTCTGTTTGAAGCCAGAAAAATTGCAACGAACAAAAATATTCCCGTAAGATCCAAATGTTATCGCTACCCCGTAGATGCTATGGCCCGTGCGCCACAAATAATGGTGCGTGGACTATTTATAATTTATGTGTGCATTTTTCTAATACTTCTAATTATCCTATTCCCAAATTACTGCGTCACCGATAAACAAGGTTCTACTGTAGTTACATTTAATATGATTTAAAACATATGAAAATGAGGAACATATTTTGCTGCTTAGTTCATTATAAATTAATACCATCAGGGCATTTTATTTATATTATCTAAATTATGTGATGTAGAATGTATTGAATATAATAACTTAATTAGCAAAATATTTTTTTAAAGCCAGATTCAATAAGTTACAATAATTTAATCATATAGGATGTTATTTGACATTTGTTGCTTTACAAGCTTCATAGAAAATAAGTTAAAAAAAGGCTACCAACAGAATCAGTGTCTGCAAGTGGCACCACTGAGGTAATACTGGAAATTTAAATCCAATATGGCATAATCAGGCACGGTGCCACATTACATGGTACAGTAAGGTGCAGTGCAAACGGACACATTTACAAATTAACACAACAATCTCAATTCCAAATGGAGAGACTCACGTCAGTGCCTTGAATGACACCCTGCATCTGCCTCTTCTTGAGGGCAAGCATCTTGGAAAGGGCTTTGGCATGGTCCTGGGCAACACCCTTCTCGTGCCGCTCACACAGCTCCCGGTGGGCCACCAGCACATCCAGTAGCAGGTTCAGCTTCTCGCACACCTCATCCTCTTCCCGCACTGCCTGCTGACTGGCCTTGCTTGACAGGAGGCTGAACTCCCTGTACACAACACATACTTCCTTCAAGACCACACTATCATCCACTTCTTGAAAAATGCACATATCATACACAGCACCTGCTTGTGTTTAGTGCACACTCAAGTACTGTATACAGTGCACCCAAACTTCTTGTTGCAAAACACTGTAAGAAGTATTTCTTGTGGGAAGAGCACAGCAAGATTGTTTACTGTACAGTAAAATCTCATTTGAAAGTATATCTATTAGCCTTAATTTTTATACTTCGTAATTGAAATACATAAAAATATTATTTTTAAACCTTTACTTGCAACATAGGTTCCTTGAAATTATTGCATAATTAGTCACTTGAAATATTTTTAAAAAGACAAGAATAAAATGGTTTTTCAACAAATTTCAAAATCAAAATAATGCATTTTTTTGTAAGTACATACTGTTGACTTATTAATATATCTCAAAAAAAAAAAAAAACTGCACCACTTGCGCTTGAGGGGAATCCCTAGTAAAAATTCTTAATGCCTCAAGATCATGCCTGACCATAAGGAAGCATTGTGACAGGTCCTCCCAAGACTACGATATACATTCGCAGGAAGCTGAACATCTTGCAAATTACAGTAGAACCCCTTTCTTACACCTCCTTATTGAACACTTTCCTGCATTTTACATTTACTTTTTCTCAGCCTCATTTACTATTTTTACAACATCAATTTTCTTGTTTTTACACACAATGTAAGGCAATGGATTAAAACAACTGTATGTAAATGTTTCGAAATTAATCATATGTGTGCTATTTCTTGAGGCTGTTCCTTACAGCATGTGAGGTAAAGGTGGTTCGAGCCCCAAATACTTCCCATAAAACTCTTGAAACATTTGAGCTACTACTGCTACAACCAACTGTATTGTCCATTTAAGTTGTGGTTAGCCAATATGTTTTGCCCAGCAGCGTGGCTTACCATACAATCAACACTACACTGTGCTGCCATTTGCGGTTATACTGCTTAATATGTACATTGTATCAGGTTGTACAGTGTGGGATTACCATTGTGTTTCTGCATATACATCAAATATTTAGAAAATGTGGGTTACCATTGTTCTCCCCATATGCTCTTCTATAATTTACATTGTGTTTAATACTTTTTTTTAAATATAGGAACAACAATGGCTTTTTTCCACAAACTAGGATAAGTACAACATGATAGACTAAAATTAAAAATATGAGTTAAAAGTGGAGTGACAGGATTAGCACATCCTTGGATTATAAAGTTAGGAATTTCATCAATCCCTGTAGACTTGATGTTTTTGAGTAATTTAATTGCCCACAATACCAATCCTTGGGCAATTACCAGGCTTGGTAAGTGCAAAATATTTCCATTGCTGCTACAGCGAGAATTCACACTGTCAGTTGATTGAATACACCTCAGCAAAATACTTCGCAAAAATAATGGTAAGAGAATGAGGATCTAGAAACATAGTATTGTAAGATAGCAAAATTATATTATTGATGTTATTTATATTAACTTGCCATTTTTTCTGGGCTTGTTTAATTTTTCTTTAACAATTTTCTTATAAGCAGAAAAACGAGAGCAATTAAAATCCATTTTGTTTCTTTTGTATAACTTAAATAGATGCTCTTTCATTTTTAAAAGTCTACTATGATCTTTAGAAAACCATACTGGATATTTACTGTTAAAATTTTCACCTTAGGGATAAATTGGTTAATTAACAATTGAGAATTTCTTGAAAGGTAATCCATCATTTGATTGACATCTTGCATATTGTATACAGGACTCCAATCGAAGGCATTAAATGCTAAAAATAATAAGCAGTCACCTTTTTGATAATTCTGGTTATATCATGTATTGTTACTTTCTTTGTAATTATCAGAATCAATAGAATCTGCAGACTTTTCAACCAGGTCTAAATAGTAATTGGAAAACACTAAGTCCAGTAGTTCTGAATGTGACTTAGTGAAATTAAACTGCTCCAAATTAAGAAAATTAATTTTTTCCATAATGATCTGCTCTGTTTATTTATTGTAGTAATGAACAATGTTTTGTGTGAGAAAATTACTTATATCAATGTCAGGAACATTAAAATCACCCACTAAAATTATATAATGTGTATAACTAGACAATTTACAATCTAAGAAATTAAAGTAATCATTGAAATCAATGACAGATAATTGAGGAGGAAAATAAATATTTCCGATCACAATTCTTTTTGCATTGTTACTTGTAATTTTAACCCAAACAACCTCTATGTTATCTTTTAAAAAAAAAATCACATTTTTGTATTTTGCAAGAGTATTTCAAAGAATTTACTGCTATAAAAACACTGCCTCCTCTAAAGAGGTTAGTGATAGAAAGATCACGATCTTTACGAAATATATAGTAATTTTCCTGGAAATAATAATAATAATAATGGAACACACATTGGCAAGGTAAGTGTATGGTACATTTTCAGTTTTTGAAATAAATGTTGAAAGTTTTTCAAACCAGGCAAGATCTTATTTTGCAGTGCCTCTACTATTTCTTCATCTTCAGAAGATTCACTAGTTGCAGACTTCTTTTGCATCACCTTACTTACTAATTCACTGTCTTTAACAATAGTAGTGTTTCCGCATCACTGTCAATAGACACAAATGTAGTCTTCAGGGGAAATGTTTTTGTCAAACTGCATAGTACTGGAAAAATCTTGCCAACATTTTGCAGAGATGTCTTAAACCAATACGTACTAGATTCCCTTCAATACGTACTGTACTAGGTTCACTTCAATACGTAGGTTCACTTGCAGAACTAGTGTTTGTCTGGTCCTGCCCGAGTCATACTGCTGCTGCTGTTCTCTCCACACATCTTTGTTATACAAGACTTTCTCCAGCAATTTACAATGGCTTCCAGCTTCACAGTCCACCAACCACACAATTATGAGTAGTATGGCTTGGCCAACATTGACACTGGTTGGTAAATTGCATCTGGTAGGGATTCTTTCAACAAAATGCTTTTGAAAGTGCACTTTAGCATTTCGGATAATGCCTTGGCCCTGTGGTTGTAACACTAAAGTGAAATTGAGAGGTACAAATTTCCATTTGATATTTACAAGGTGTACACCAACAACATGATATACACAGTTGCCAAGTAATATTGACTTTACTACCTTTTCTCTGCATTTCTCTGTCACTCTTCACTAGCCAGATGGAAAATAATCCCTTAAGAAATCAATCTTCTGCTATTACTGATGTAATCAGCTGGAAGAGATGCTACACATGTTTATAAAGCATCCGGGATTTTGGTACTTTCTATCACCAAGAAAAGTAGCTTTGTGGTACCGGTAGCTTTCCAGCAGAACAACACTGATAACATCCCATTTGATTTTTTTGCCACTGGAACATTTTTTTACCGTTGTAGACCATTGCTTTATTTGGAGAAGTTTATGAAAATATGCTATTTCATCAGCATTAAATGTGTCCTCAGGAGAGTAGGATTCCAAAATGGCATTTAGTTTTTCATCTCCCACTGCTCAGCAGCTGACGCAGTCAAGGTCCTACTTATAANCCAGCAGAACAACACTGATAACATCCCATTTGATTTTTTTGCCACTGGAACATTTTTTTACCGTTGTAGACCATTGTTTTATTTGGAGAAGTTTATGAAAATATGCTATTTCATCAGCATTAAATGTGTCCTCAGGAGAGTAGGATTCCAAAATGGCATTTAGTTTTTCATCTCCCACTGCTCAGCAGCTGACGCAGTCAAGGTCCTACTTATAACCTAGGGGAAGTAATTTGTTGACAGCATCACGGGTCCTCCTCCAAAACTTACATCATTTCTGATAATAATAATAAAAAAAAACCACACACACACCAATTTTTTGGTTCGTTATTTATTGTGATAAATTATAAATACTATTTAGCAAACCGTATCCAGGGCTGGATTTCCCTTGTTGCCACCTGTAGGCCCATAAAAAGTGCTGCCCCCTCCCCTCTTTTTTCTATATTTTCTTTATTTATTATTTTACAATACATAGTCACTAACTCATGTGAGTCATCATGATTTAAATTACCACATTAATATATTATAAAAAAAAATGAATTAACGGGATAAACAAGTATCAGTTAAAGCAAGGTAAATTTTAAGTTATTCAATTAACTTGTTACAAAACAATCATTTACTACTGTAAGCTTCACTTTTTATTTGTAGGCATTTTTTCTAGTCTTCCTTTTGTAAAAGTCATTGATGTCGCATGCAATATCACACACACTCTCTCTTTCCCTCTCTCTATTATAGATAATTGCCAGTGCCATTTTCCTTCTATATCTATGTATGTAATGTCCAGGTTTCATATTCTCTCCTGGAATGGGATTTTTTTCTATGCTATGCATGCCACATTTGGGGCTCGAACCACCTTTACCTCACATGTTGTAACGAACAGCCTCAAGAAATAACAGACACATGATTAATTTTGAAACATTTACATACAGTTGTTTTGCATTCTTGTTCAAAGCTAATGTAAAAATAGTTTAAATCTCCTCCTAAAATATATTGAGAATGCCACAGAAATGCAAAAATGAGAAAATATCAAAACAGCAATACAATAAGATTTTTCATCTTCACTACACTAATAGTCACTGTCTCTTAACAATAGGAAAGATCTTTGGACACAAGCGAAAGCACTTAACATCTTAAATTACTATATAAAATATTACTGCAATTTAGTTAACAATTTAAACATGTACAGCCTTTAACAGCAGCAAAATATATCAACAATTAGTTTCTTATTTGGAGATAAATTCTTTGTACGCTTCCTTTATATAAAGGAAGTGATAATGTTCTAGAAGTCCACATCCCACAGCAACCTCCCTTAGACTTTCTTTTTACCATAGATGACCGCAAGCACACTCATTTGCAAAAAATAATTGATCATCCTGTAGCTGCTATCGCAGGGGCACGTAAGTGGGTACAAGCACATGAATTGATAGTATGTATACAGAAAACATCAAAATATTGTACCACACCAAGCATGTATTGCAGGGAACCAACATTTGGACGATGCACTTAGTATGGCGTTGGACCACATGTAGCACGGAGACAGGTGGTAATATGATTGCGCATGGAGGCATACAGAAGTCGGATGTTCTCCTGTAGATCCTGCCACAGCTTGCGCAACTGACCCTCCCAATTCGCCGTAGGTGCCACTGATCGAAGTTGCAGTCCAATCTGGTCCCAAGAATTCTTGAAGGACGAGAGGTCTGGGGACCTTGCTGGACAAAGAAGCATGAAGGCAAGCCAGAAATACCCATGCTGTGTGTAACCGGGAATTGTTCTGCTGGAAAATGGGGTTGTCAAGCTGCACCAGGAAGGTTAACTCACGTGGTCACAGAATACCCTGGACATATCGCCACGCCGTCAGTGTTCCTTCGGTCACCACCACTGGGGCACAGAAATCTTAGGAAATGGCAAACCACACCACGACACCTCCCGTTGGGGCGGTGTGCCACTCTATAATGAAGCATGGATCACAGCGCTGGTCAGGATGTCTCCAGACTCGAATTCAGCGGTTGTCTGTATACAGACAGAACCGTGATTCGTCGCTGAAAACCGCTTGTTGCCAATCGCAAGCTGCCATGCTGCCCGCTCCCGGCAGAAGGTCACGCGTGCTTGGCGATGCTCAGGCCGTAATGGTAGACGTCGTAAGGGACATCTTGACAAAAGATCCCGCTCTGCTTGCCACCTGGATATAGTACTGGTGGACACAGGCATATTTCCAGCTGCGCTGACATGTCCCTGGATGGTGCACCAGCGACGCCCATGGAGTGCTTACAGACTGTCACATGATGAAACAATCCTGCCTGCTTGTAGTCCGCCGGGGTCAACCCGAGCCTTCGACAGTTGTGTGTACCTTCCTGATCCCACTCCGAACAGCACTGACTCACAGTGTAAGTAGAATGGTTCAAGTGGTGAGCAATGCACTAAAACATCCAACCTGCCTCTTGTAGGCCGCATTGTCAGTCTACGTTTCTCAAACTTAACCAGATGGACAAAGGTTTGTTGAATATGCCGTCGGGGCATGCTCCCTGTTGTTCACTGAACTTAGCTCTGTGTCTCACTCTGTCAACACTACTACTATGGCCTCCTCCTGTGTTTTTCAGCTATGAATGATGGATGGACATGTATGGCCCCTAGTGGCACAACCGCGCAAGCAAAATGCATTAAACACAAATGGGACACATGTCAGGCTATTGATACAGTGTGTCAACCTTCGTTGTACTCGCGCTATTAGTTCATGGTGATCAATTTTTGTTTTACAAGTGAGTGTAGTTTTTCACATGTGTAGAATAGAAAAGGAGTGCTTGGCTGAACAGTTGGTCAATGAAGCACTAAGTATTATTCTGAGAGGTATGCTTGCATTTGGATACACTTTAAAAACATTCTTGTTGTAGAAATTTGCACAATTTTGTCATGCTACCATTATCTTCATCTTCAGACGCTCTCTAAGGTGCACAGACTCATACTATGGGTAGCTCAAGGTCATTCTCATAGTAAGTTATAATATGCACACTACATCTGCAGCTTTTCTCTAAGTGTACAGATAATTTCATTATATATACCAACACGAAAATTATCTGAACCTGTGATAAAGAATTAGTTCTCCATCATTAGTCTCGTGGGACCACGGTGGCTGAGTAGTTGGACTGCTGGCCTCCCATCAAGATGGACCGGGTTCAATCCCCGGCCGGGTCACTCCCGGATTTTCGCAAGTGAGAATCGTGCCGGACGATGCCGCTGGTCGGTGGGTTTCCTCGGTGATCTCCCGTTTCCCCCCGCCCTGGCATTCTGGGGCTGCTCCATTCTCACCTCACTTCACCCTCATCGGCTCTCAAGACATTGTCGTTAACAGCCACCCAAATCTCTCAACTCAACTTGGTTTCGTCAGGCCTCAGAGTGCGTTTTTTTCTCCTCCCCTCATTAAATTTGTAAGACGTTCATAACAGTCATATATTTCTGTTTCACCTAAATTTGCATCAAAGTCGTACAGAAAGCTATTGTTAATAGCAAATTGCCCTAAATCTATGTTTACTGAATTAAGTTTGATGCTAACAGCATTGAATATGTCTCTTACACTTCCTCTGAGAGTTTTAATGTGATGAAGGTATATTTAAATAATATAAATATTTTGTAAATATAAAAGGATCGATCTGTTGATGAAATAGCTGTGCTTCAGCACTAGTGAACTGAAAGTGATGTGCAGATAAAGGAGAGAAGGAATGTAATTGGAGAAATGGGAGTACCCTGAGAAACCACCAACCTACTGCAACTTCTGCCACTTTTCCCCACATGGCAAGATCCAGTATTTACATAAATCACAAACTCTACGCCTTTGCGTTGCAATAAATAAAACTTTTGTTAGAACTGGAAACAAACTACTATCACTCGTCAGCTGCTAGCAGAGTGAAACTTGAAAACCAGAAACTAAACGAAGATCTACTAGAGAGTATCATGCTCCATCTATACCTATTTCTGTCCCCTCATAAATATATACTGGAAGCAGGGACTGGTGGGTACAGAGGCAACAAGGACTTTTATTAATATCATAAAACAATTGACTCGCAAATACTTACCAGTCACATTAATTGGATTTATTCTAGAAATGATATATCTTTATTCTAGCACACCGCTATAAACACACTGAAACATATTTTTTTTGCTATTTTGCATGTCATGTCATGACACTCTAGGCCTGGGCATAGTCGGCCTAATGGGAAATCTAACCCTGAAAGAGAATTTTTACAAACATGCTGATGATAAGTGCCATAAGCACGTAAGAGTGGGCATTGTTGTAATGGAACTAACAGGCAGTTGATGGGAAGGCAAGTGCTTTTCACCCCTACAGGGTCGGAAACAAAAGGGAGGACAGGAAGAAGCCATGTTGTTTGCAAGTCTGCCACCTCACAAAGATCATGCTTTGCCATGCCATGGATGTTCGTGTACAACCATTTCACGAGTGTACCGTGAATATCGGTAATCCGGTAAAACATCACATCTTCGACATCGCTGCGGCCGGAAAAAGATCGTGAAAGAACGGGACAAACGACGACTGACGAGAATCATTAAACGTGACAGACGTGCAACCCTTTCTCAAATTGGCGCAGATTGGATTTGTGGACTGCC
>NQII01000051.1:627973-656000 GCA_002778355.1 Clitarchus hookeri
GGGGGGGGGGGGGGGGGTCTACACAATATTAGGCAGGTACCAGTTTTTTTTAGCTCTTCAGTGTAGTTGTCATTTACTTACAGTTGCATTTAACATAGAAAAAAATAATTCAACTTTGTTGATGTAGCATTTAATGGCAGCACTAGCTCCTCCACCCTGTCAGCGCATATTATCCCATTCCTAAAAAAACCCCCACAACAACAACCTTTTAAACGATTTTTCCATAGAAATTGTTGAAACCATCACGGCAGCTCTGCCATAATTTGTCTTTTTATTTGAATTAATCCATTTATTGTAAAATTCTAACAGTTCTTCGAAGAGATTCTTTGGTAGTCATAAAAAACTGTAATTCGTTTCCTGACTTTTTTTGTAACAAATATTGCCTTAGACGTAGATGCAATGCATATCTATGGCACTGTACGTTCACCGACATCACATATCCTCGCTGTCAAAGTGCTAATTTTGTTTTAAATTTTTACTTTTGCTAAATTTCTAATTTAATAATTTAGTTAAAAAATTATTGCAAACTAATGATTATAGATTGACATTGTTTGTGAACCACTTCCTTTTTGCAACTACTGGCGATAGCATAAGATTTACTTAGAACCATAATTTCAGCAAAATCTTTACACAAAAGCAACATAAAAACTATGAGAAACCTTCAAAACCCATTGCGGAACTGAAGCCACAGAACAGAGTGGACACCAACACTAGGAGGAATTAGGCAGCTGTGCTACATATCTTGTGTCGACTAAGCACAATTCAGACTTCGTTATCACCTGTTTTTAAAGAAAGAACGAAGAATATCCTCAATTCTGAAGTAGTGAGTTTATGCCAACTGTCATGCACAGTCCTTCCTATTATAAAACATGAACAGTTTAAGTTACATACATAGGATTTTCACCTACATTTTCAGCAAAATGAGCCTCTGGCAAAAAGTGATCTAATTTTAATTAAATATTTCATGATTTTATGAGAGAATCTGAGAAACGCGTTGCTCAGTTTGCTGTGGCCATTGTAACACTGCGAACTAGGCAACAGTGCACAACCGTGATAGGCTACTGGCACCAGTTAGTGGGAGGAACAAGTCAGATCGCCTGACCTTCAGCGACCAAGAAGTTCTGTGCCTGGTACAATAGTTTTCATAAGCAGGTAAGTGGTAGTAAACAAATATGATTTTTGTTGTTGGGTTTCAAAAATTAAATAATGTTTGAATATAAGTTTAATAAATGTGTACCAGTTCTTTAATGTGGCAGCAGTTAAAGTTACTCAAGTTCACATAAATTTTGGAGGGTCAAATATACCTGTGTACCTGCTTCAGAAGCAAAACTATTTTGAACTATTTTACATCTGAAAAAATTAAGTGTTTACCACCTAAGTATCATACACACTCCACGTGACTGTCCTACAAAAGGTACCTGCAGCTAATCAAACAGTATCTAAATAAATAAATTAATTTTTTTTAAAAACATTTTTTGAATCTAAGTTTTAAAAAATTACCTTAAGAGTAACATGTTCACATTTTTTTTATTAAATAACTCATATACCCAAGGGGTCAAAAACTAGGTTAAAATGTGTACACCAATTTCTTTTTTGGTTAATTTATTTAAGTTACAGTGATTGTTTTATAGTTTGTGTTAGAATAAAATATTTTTAGGAATTTTCAAAGTTTTTTTTTTGTAATTTTCAAAGATATTAAGCAATTTTTAAATTTTTTCCTTGCAATTTTCAAATATTTTTTATTGTCTATTGATTTTCAGTGCTCCCTTAATATTTTCAGTGATTTTCAAAGATTTGCTAGTGACCTGCGAAAAGTTTTTGTATCTGCAAATATAATAAAGATAACTAAAATTTTTTTTTAACCGTCTTTAATATATTTCTATCTTTAAATTTTTTATCTTTTCAAATTTTAGGGAATTTTTAATACTTAAGGGGTTTCTTAAATTTTTTAAGTGATTTGCAATTAATTCTCTTCTGTTTGAAATTTCTTCTAAAAATGTTTGTAATTATGGATTAGATTTTGGTTTTTGGGATTTCACTTAATTCTGGATTATTTTCAAAAGGTTTTTGGGATTTTCAGGGATTTTCGTAAGATTTGTTGTTTCCTGCAATATATTAATTTTTACATAATCAAGATTTTTGTGACTATGGAGTCCCCTGCAGCATTTTTGGAGAACACGGCAGCGTTTCCTTGTAGGCCAGGAGGCAGTTCTTGAAATTTCTGCTGTTATGCAGCACATAATTAGCAGAATGTTCACATTGTTTATGTTTTTTTATTATTAACTTTTTAATGGGTTACTCATGGCCCAAATTCAGTGCGATATAATTTTGTATGCTAGAATGCATTATTTACTTACGTAAAAATATAAATCATAGGAATTTCTAATTTTAATAATTCTAAATTCATTAGCATTTTCTTAGAAAAATTAAAAATGTCTGTATTTCAATATAAATAAAGAGCCTACGTACATACATTTTAATTCTCATGTTCACTCTAGGAGTGAAAATTTATAAGACCCAGTATAATGAATTAATTATAAAATGTGCTAATAGCCAAAAGTTTTGATCATTTCCATTGTTGCAACCATTTCTAGTTATGACTGCATAGACTAAAGGCTGCGGAGATGCGAGGGTGAAGGCTACATCTCTGAGTTTGAAAACAAGAAATGCATACAAATAGATACAAATTATATTAAAATATCTGGAAAATAGACTGTGAATTTATGGTACTACACACGTGTAACACATTCAATATGAAAATAGCATGAAACTTTGCACATATCAAAATACTTCAGTNGCTCTGATGCACCTAAGATTGTAAGTCACTGATCAATATCAACATCTTCATCCAATGTGCAAGTACAGTAAATCCTTTGTTTACCGGACCAGTTGGGGGAAGTATAGTCCAGTAAACCAGAAAAACAGGTAAAAGGCAAAGTGCCAAAAAATGCAGTTATAAATATATTTGTGGGTCACACAAAAATGTTTGTGTAGCCAAGAGGGACGCATGTATTTCTGGTAATTTAAAACCAACTGTTTACTGTCCAAGGGGAAAGGAAGGAACAGCATGACATTGTGTAGTTAACATATTTTCTGGGTCTTGGCTGAGTAGTATTTTCAGAGAGCACGTTAACTTGCACCGTGATTTTTTTGTCCACCTGACTTGTAACATTTCCACTCCTGTGCCTTTCTGTTCTAGTTTTATAACTTCCTCGGTCTTCGATGATAATCTGGAAATGGCAGCATACCATTCCTACCGCCTGCTGTGAACGTAAGTGTGACAGATAAATTCCATACTTACCCATTTACAACTTGCACATTTTTTCTCAGAAATGAGAAAAGTACTGGTCCAGGTCGCCCTTCAGCGACAAGAATACGCCAATAAGCATACATGTACATCATATGAATAGCGGCACCATCAGCCATGTGCAATGCTGTGCCACACTTCACCATGCTTGCTAAGCTCTGGCTGATGTTTACGGTTGTTATCGATCGCCTGCCCGGACTTTCTCATGCCTCACACAGCTGCCAGATGGCTCAAAATGACGCATCACAATAGGCAGACGTTTTGTCTATATCATTGCTCTCTTTAAAATTAATTTTAAGCACTTTTTCCACTGTTCAATAAATTGAGGCATTTCGAGTGCTGTGATGTGACGTGTAGCCTTGCCACTGAAACACCTGCTTCTAATTTTTCTCCCAAGGTTCAAGCCATTTCACACAACAAACATGCACAATCTTTAACTTGATTGACTATAATATTGTCACGATGCAGGCTGTTTCCCCTAATCATATCCATAACTGCAACCCACATCGTAATGCATGTGGAGTAGGATGTAGCTCCTTTTAGCACTCTCTTGGCAAATTCATACTTCACTCACTTTCCTGTGACAGGTTTTCGTGGGAGTTGCTTAGTTAAAAATGTATTATCATATCTTTACAAAAATTTACTTATATTTGGAGGAGGGGGAGGGGGTCTAAAACTATAAAATAATGTATGCTACTCAACTTCAATGTAAATCTTATTTAATTGTTTAGGGCTTTAAATAACACACTAATATGATTTCTACATTAATACATTATAAATCTTGCACACTTATTATCTCTCTCTGCGCCAAAACATTAAGTAAATAGTTCAGTGAAAAATCTAAATTAAAGCATCCGTTAAACAAGAGTATTGCTAATCTGAGTATCACTTAGCCTGAGTGCCGTTGCAATTTGGGAGCTCGTATAAGATAAACATGTGTTGGATGACTACTTAAAGGGGTTATACATTTAACCTAATTTTAACCCCGCTACTACATTACGGTTGAGCCGCCCCTCAGTGAACCACATCCATCTCCCCCCCCAGTGCTCTCTCTCTGTCCAGCAGGGGGTAACACCTTCCATGGCTGGAACGATCACACATTTCAAAACTCACTGCACTTCGTCCCAGCCACTTTCATGCCCGCACCAACTTCCATGCATTCCGCGGTGCACTCATTGTACCCATAATTGAATAATGGCACCCTAAGACAGGCCGAAGCCAGACCTATGCTTAAACAGTGCTCAGTCTTAAACCAGCACCCGAGCGCCCACACTGGCTGGTGCCTGATCAATGATTATCCTTAAACTCTCACTAACGCCTGCTTCTGCGCCCCGCACACACAACTGCTAAGTTACAAGACCCCAGCCGGTGAACTTGGAGACGGACGAGTAGCCCTTAGTATACACATTTCATAATAGAATGGGCCGAATCGCACCAGTTAAAACTGCATGTTTCACAGTATAGGCTATTCGCTGTAAAGTGAGCACTTTTGATAGCCCTCTCATTTGGAATAATAGTTAATAAATATATTTTATTTTAGCCTTAGTTTTTAACTTCAGAGTGTGGTGGAATATACATATTGTGTTTATTACTTACATGGCAATATTTATTTAAAAAGGTGGTTAAAGGATAAAACATTGCTGGATGAGTCCCAATTTTAGTTGGTAAGAGTTGATGGTAGGGTTCGAGTGTGGCGCAGACCCCCTCGAATCCATGGACCCAAGCTGTCAACAAGGAACTGTGCAAGCTGGTGGTGGCTTCAAAATGGTATGGGCTGTTTTAACATGGAATGGACTGGGTCCTCTGGAAACCTTCAATCCAACTGAACCGATCATTGACTGGAAAGGGTTATGTTCAGCTACTTGGAGACCACTTGAAGTTATTCATGGACTTCATGCACCCAAACAACGATTGAATTTTTATGGATGACAATGCGCCATGTCACCGGGCCACAACTGTTCGCAATTGGTTTGAAGAACATCTGGACAGTTCCAGCGAATGATTTGGCCACCAAGAACGCCCGACATGTATCTCATCGAACATTTATGGGACATAATCGAGAAGGCAGTTCGTGCAGAAACTCCTGCACCGGCAACACTTTCGCAATTATGGACGTCTATAGAGGCAGCATGGCTCAATATTTCTGCCGGGGACTTCCAACGACTTGTTGAGTCCATGCCACGTCGAGTTGCTGCACTTCGCCGGGCAAAAGGAGGTCCGACACGATATTAGGAGGTATCCCATGACTTTTGTCGCCTCGGTGTACAATGTAGAATAAAATCCCTATACATACTTCTCTATGATTTCCAAGAGCAATGCTACTTTAAAAATAAATTTGCATCCAAAGAACGCTAAGAAATTATTTATAAAATCGTGCAACTGCATGGTTGTATGGTCATTGAGCATGATGGTGTTCCCGTGTAACATAGTTTAGGTTTTTATTTTTTTTAGCCTACCGAGCATTTGTATTTTGTTTTCGCGGTGTACAAATTCACCTGCTAAGGTTCCTTAATCTGCTTCGTGCCCTAGAAAAGAGCTTAAATGTCATGACACCACTTTGTTGCTGTTCAAAGTCATGACTATGGTGGAATACACCCAAAAATAAGTCCTTCAACCAAGGGAACATGCGATATCCCTTTCACATCCCCTAAATTGCCTGTTTCGTTATTTAGCTGTTAATGGCAGTTTTCCAATAACGATCTCTTCTCCCCACCAGCTTTTAAACATACAAGAAATTTTCAATGTAAGTCACATTAGAATTTCAATTAATTTAATAAATAATTTTTTTTAAACACAATATTTTTCTGTTGGTGTAAAATTGTTTTTTTTTTCCTTCTGAAAACTAAAAATACCATAAACTCTATTAACCAGTATGTTTGCCTAAATCGCAAAGCTCAACCCATATTAAAATAGAAACTAAAATAATTCAGAATGAAGATCAAAACAACTGCAAACCAAAAAAATGTTTTATTTGACGTTAGCAAATTTAAAATATAGAATTTGTCGAGTACACCACAAATAAAGTTTTTTCTGTCATAATCAAAAATCATTCAAGGAATTGTTAAGTCAATGTTGATATAATATTCTATACAGTGCTCACTTTTTACCTGAGAGTTAATAACAAGCTTTATGTATCGGGTATAACTTAGTCATCTATTTAAAAGAAATTACAAAATTTTTTAAAAATATTTGTGGTTTGTAATGTTATTTCGTTTGTGTGTACATAATAAAAAATTGTTATAATATAACATTTTTCAGAGCACAAATTAATTCTGGTTCATGCATATTGTTTATAGTAAAATGTTACTAAGGCAATAATATTATCGATTTCATAGAAGTGGGGTAAAGTTTGACAACGTGACCAACCTACACAGTATGTAAATAGTAAATGTTCTCATTTGCAAAGTATTCTACAAGTTGACGAATTGCTGCGAGATGTATGTTGTTAAGTTGGCAATGTTGATAATGACTAAGGAAGAAATAGTACTCAAATGTAAAATTTGTAGTTTAAAACTTTAATTTTACTCGCAATATTTATGGTTTCAATTATGTTTAAAGCAATATGGAATTTTTTTTGGCTTTTGGTGACTAGGCTTTAAATGCACATTTTAAGCAATTATAACAGAGCATGCAACAGTTACTCTCAGTTAAACGTTTCCAGCCCAGTGAACGCCATTGTGCACGTCACCTTTCTCATCATTTTTTTATGCGAGTACCTTGTTGGTTTTGTCAGAATAGTTTATCAGTAGTTAATAATTTTTGTATTTGCTTTCGTTTAAGCACAGTTGGTTGTAGGTAGAGCTTTAGAGTGTTGTCTCAAGTGAAATGTACGGTAATATCGGTAGTGTTTACCGCTTTGTAAAACAGCTCGTTCTGCCATTTTCCAACTAGTGCTGGGATCAGAGCATTTTAATAATTATATAAACAAAATTTTTTTCCGGAGTATTGTTGCGCAATCGGAGTAAGATTCAAGTGTTCTGGAAGGCTTTGATCTGCAGATGACAATTTGGTACACATTTTCCTAGTTTAGAGAGAGACAGAGTTAGGCAGGTGCACATTCAGTTTGTTTTTTGTTGGTTGGTTGTGTACGGATCACGAGATACCTGGATTAGGCGAGAGAGATGGTGTGAGCCCAGTGGCCTATCAAGAGGGGATGGAGTAATAAGCGCTCTGGAGGTGGGGAGCTGGCTGCCTAGGACAGATAACAGAAACGTTTGGAACTTGTAAGTGTGAAGACATGCGCCCCAGCATGCCCGAGTAACTAATTTAACCTGCATCGGCAAGCGCCAGCGACCGATCTCTCTATTCATCTTTTTAGGATTGATCACGAATACTAGCTAAATTGTTTTTTACACCGGTGCAGGAGGTTAGCAGGGTGACAAGAAGAGACTAAGTTTCCCTTCCTGCCTTCGTAAAGTTTTGTTTGTCAAGATAGCGTAATTAAAAGCAGCATAAATATTCATCAGTGTTGGGTCGCCAGGACTTTGTTTCCCTGTATCCATCATATCGCTAGTGCTGTGTTTGCAATCCATTGGCTGTAATAAGAAGTGTAATGAAAAATATCTGGAACTTAATAAACAAAGAGTACACGAAGAAAAATGTTGAGAGTATAATTTCTCATGGTGGCCCAGGCATAATCATGTATCACATGAATCTTATGACTACAGACTGAGTTGAAGGGTTAACGTTTTATCTACCCATGTGAAATGTAAAATAATTAATCATTCAAAACCATGTCCTCTGATTTTCCCTGTCACGAGTAACGCTGCACTTGGGGTGAGTGCTTACCCACTATTAGACAACAAAAGGTGTCGATTAGACCCTTACAGGATATCCGGTTATTCAATAGATACAGGTCTAATGAAATAAATTAATATAAATCCTCAGATTTCCCTGCAGGAAGTTACTGAAAATGAACTTTACACTTGGTAATACAAGTAGTTCTATGTTCAAACTATTTTTGGCGACAAGAGGAGGTCAAGTATATGCTTCTAGGCATATCATTTTATTCGCAAAGATGCTGTCCATTGAGTTAAAATAATATTTTGTTTTAAAATCATGTTGATTTTAGGCAAGATACAATTAAACACCAAATTTTACAGGAAAAAAACGACCTTACATCACAAAAGAAAACATCTTTGCAAACAATAATTCCTTGCTAAAATGTATTGTGTGACATTTTCAGGCTTAACAGTTTACTTTAAAATACTAGTGATGATAGGTGCAACTATTTTTTACAATGGAAAATCTTGATAAAATTTCTACGATCACCAGGAGCACTTGCACAGCGACCAGGCGTATAAGGGGTAACGGCCGAGAGAGAGGAGGCACTTTTTCTTTTGCTAGGCAACCAATTTCCTCTCTCGAAAGCATGTAAGGGGAGAAAATTTTGTATAGCAGTCTGCTATAGATGTTCAAAAAAGTATATTAAACACTGCTTGGTACCAAGGGGATTGAGCATAGGGCACTTCACTATTACGCTAAACTGAGTACTTTGTTGCTGGCAAATACAGCCTTCCTGGGTACTCCTTGGCAGGAAAGTGAGCAGTCTGCCCTGCAATACAGGCACTTCCACAAGGGGTTTGGTTACTGGCAGAAATGCTGCCCTCCTGAACACCACTGGCTGATCTGGCATTTGTGAACCTTCCATAGGATATTTAATTTCTGGCAGTAGCGGTGGCCCTCCCCCCACCAGACAACCATGGAAGGAGACTGAGGCTCCAAATGCCATGGAATTGGAAAGAGGTTCCAACTCTCCATGAAGTTACCTCAGATACCTCCACAATTCGGCTTAAAAAAATTCCAACCAATCTGTGCCATGGCCTAAGAGAACAACAAATGTTGAAATAAACTGTTTTACTGTCACTCCTAATGCTGCATTGTTAGGCCAAAATAGCATTGGCCACGCTAGGCATGGTGTGGAACAGGGCCCAAGTACACCAAGGATCTACACCACACTTAGGAAAGAGGCAGCGAGAAGATGAGATACAGCCACAGCACACCACGCACCTCCAACTGGTTACACAGCTATATACCCATGGTGCTTTAGTATGTCATCTACAGTCTCTCCTCTATCTCCAACACCGCCCAAACCCCATTTTACTGTACCTCATCAGCCTATACCAGCCCACACCACTAACCAACTAAATTTCTCTTCAACTTTGAAGGTCCCGCCAACAGCCAGTTATTCCACAACATAGGTATCTAACAAGCAGACACTGAGCTAGCTCCATCCAGGGCCATCCTACCCCACTGAAATCTTAGTTAATAGAGCATCTGCTTCAAAACCTCCTTCAATTGCTTCCAACATAATTTTTAGCAGTTTTCCTTTCTTGACTGCCTCAACGTGACCACTACTTGAAATGTATACCTTGATGCTGTCTGAAGTTTCCCATCAACTGTTTTTTTTTTGCAAAAAGTGCATATCATGATATTTCCTGATTTAACCATACAGTATTGAGAAGCAAAGGTATGTATGACTCGCTTATCAGATGAAAAACTGCTTTGCTCTTTTTTCAATATTTATTTTTGGTGGCATTGTGAAACAAACCAGATATATTATATCTCCACAACACACAACTGTCCAACCATGACTGAACCACTGGGATACTAATTCGTTTGTTCATCTTCCACACATGCTTGAGTGAAGTGCAAAACACCACTCCGCATCCGCACATACAGTCCGTGATTATTTTTAAAATGTATTGACATGTATCCGAAAATTTGTTAATATTCGTAACTACCTATAAAAATTTGTGAATAAATATAATAATTAATATATTTGCAAGTGATTCGCTAGTCAAAAAACAATTGAATGAACTTAAAATAAAAGCCATTTATTACAACTATTTAAAACTGTTTTACAAGTTTCCATGAATTTGTAAGTTGTGAATTTCCTACCCAGGTCTCTAGCAATAAGACTGCATATTGGGCAATAAGACTTTATATCCTTCCACATAGACCATTTTCTTCAACAGCAATGGCATCACCGCTACTAATTCCTGATGCCAGCATGGTTCACAACGGCAATGTGGTAAGTTCACTTGTGAGCATGCCCGGTACTATATATATGCTCATTATAAATGTTTTAAGCGTAGTATTATTCTCTCAACACCACATCTGCTGATATATCACAACTTTGTACTTCAACATTGTAACTTCCTCTGTGTGTTAGAAACAAAATTATGTAATATGCTTCGACATTCCAGTGAACTCATTAATTTGTTGCAGTCCCAATAAATTTAATTGCTCAGAGCATTAAAAAAAAAAAAAATGAACGTGCACACACATGCGTGCACGTGCAATGCACACACGTGTGCATGTGAACAAGCGCGCACACACACACAAAAAAAGCAAAATAAAAATTACAGTATTAGTGTACATGCATGAAAGCTAAGATTATGCGATAAAATAAACCCCACAAATTGTATCCTTGATTTTTTTGTCGTGTTGGATGCTTGTTTGTTTTAATATTTATGTGCTCCATTAGAGTAACATAACCCACATCTGTAACGAGAGATTAAATAAATACAGTATCTTGTGTACAGTTTTCCCCTAAAGCTAAATAGTTAAACACAGTCACTGCAAAATATTAAAATGTAAAATGTGTAATGTGCTACATATGAATTACACAGATATTTTAATAGTCTGGAAAATAATTATAACTGAATAATTATCACTAAAATAACATTGTTAAAAGTTACAAAACCAACCTACAAATGGTCAAAAATTGTGAACATTTATATGTTACACTTTTTGAAATAAAACAGATTTTTTTGGACAGCTGAAGAATATAAACAAAGCATTTGACAGTTGAAACAAGAGATGTCACATGATAATGTATTTGTTTACCTCTAGTGCAAGACACGTAATTTGTACCTGAAATTACAACTACAGCAGGGCTTCATAAAAGTGTGAACTTACAGTGAATGGACTTCATAAATTATATTCACTCATCTCTACATTACTAAATTACACATACTTGGAGATGATGTGGAAGCCACGCTTCATATCCGCCCACACGTGATTACCCCCCGTTGCCCAGAGGGATGAAACATGTGGTTCCGTGGCCAGAGATGCTAACTGTGATCCCAACTCTGCCATGTCTGCAGCATATCTGCATCATCAAAACAACACAATATTTATTAATTTTTTCTTGTCCATTAAAAACAGTGCTTAAAACAAAATTTTTAAAAATAAAAAAAAAAAAAAAAAAAGATAAAAATAACTGGACTTGCTTTTGGAGGACACAGAATACCGAAATTTTCTTCATACAGAAAAACTATTAGCAAAACTGTTTTACTTACCAACTTGTTTTTTAAATAACAAAGTCCAATTTCCTTACCCATGGGAACGTTGAGCAAGAACATCTGCAATCTGTTTGAGTCGTGAAACACCATTTAGTATAATCCTTATTTGATCACGACTGTTAGCAAACTCCATGTGTGTGTCTCCTGGAACCAGCTCCTGCAAAGTATTGAAATCAAATTACACAAAATCACTGAAAATTTACCATGTCCTTATCACCTTGTCCGAAACAATAATAGGAACTCATAAAAATGAAATACAGCAAACAAATTTTGGACTGCCTGTGATACCAGCTATACACAGTATTTGTTTTTACAGTCCACTCACCAGGTGTCTGTCCCTGCTTGCCATACATTATCATGTTGTGCAGAAACAAAGAGCTGATGTGTGGACTGCATTGAAGAAAAGAAATAAAATAACATTATGTTGTTATGTACTTATTTGCTTTCACATGCAAGGCACATTTGCAAATTTAGAAAAAACCATAAATCTAAAATCACCAAAATTATAGTGAACACACTCAAAACTTCAAATCCTTACACAAACCTGGTATACAGGCCTACTGTAAATAAGATTAATTTATTATATAGGTACAACCCTCATGTACAGTGGAAACTCAATGGAAGTAGTGTATATATGGGGATTCTGGCACAATGTATTTTATATGGGAGTGTGTGGCTGTGGATGTGAGGCTTCGGCTCGACTCGCAAGTGCTCAGAAGGCCTCGGAAGATCTGGGGACCCCCGCTTCGGTTAGACACTGGATTGTTGGCCTACCCGAAGGAGCTCAGGGGTTACGCCCACTAAACATTGAAGCATATGTCTTTCATATGTCTTTTATAGACAAAGGGTATGACAAATCAAAAATCTGTATTTATTATTTGATTAAAAATTTTTTTTTTAAATTAAATTTATTTCTCCAATTTCTACTGAAACTGTACATAGAGTATAGTCAAAGCATGCAAAAGTGTCTCAACTACATTTCTGGTCTCCTCTCTTGAAGTCTTAATACACAATGTCAGAATCTGCAAATTGTTCATTGTCTCAACAGTTTAGTAGGCATAAGTATGCTACTCGTATTTTTTTTTAATGTTTGTATATGTTACCAACTAAAGCCCATCATATGATTAGCAACCACCTGCCCAAGTATGATATAATCATGGTATTGATCAGCATTTATCAACACTTTTATACACATACTTGCCGTTAATTTAAATACCAATACTGCCAGACCCTTAAGACTTGGAATTTGCGAGGGCAGTTTGGGTGATAGTCTTATCTTTCGTGCTCTTCTCAGACATCAATACTTTGATCAATCCCAATCCTCCTCCACAATCCTTCGCAACCCTAACCAATCCTCCTCATTCCTACAAAATTCTTTGCAATCCTCACCAATCTTTTGTTCAATCCCAATCCCTTTTTCGATCCTTTGATCAATCCTTGGGTTTGTCCCCAACCATACGTATAAAATTTAAATTTATTAGCCAGCTGCCTACACACATTTGTACTTGACAACGGAATTAATGTTTTTGTAAGAAGTAACACTATCCATACATTTTTTACATTTAATTCTTCATTAATATTCTGCCTGTAATTCTATAATTTAATATTCGAGGGCTAATAGCACCACTTTAGAGTTGTGAGGGGAACGAAGTATACAACATACAAAAACACATAAAAACAATTATTTCATAATAAAAATTTGTTATTATTTTGTAATTACAATTCCAGAAGAAAGCAATTCATCACATCATGCTATATAACCAGTCTCCTTCAGTTCTCTAATGATTGAAGATATTTCGTTAATGTGTGAGTAATTTCCACCTTGCTGGAAAGTGATCTAATGTCAGAGTCTATCAACAAGTTCATTTGGGTCTTCGCATGGTCTTCTGCCTTCTTCATATCGCTCGTTGCAGCAAATGTGATAGAGGGGTGTGTCAGCGCATTGAGAAAATCACTATTGTCTTCAGCACCATAACTGTCTTCACGTTCATTTTCATCAATGCTGTCTTCATGGTCATCTTCACCCCCTGTTTAGTTTTCAGTATAAAATTGACTTTTCTTTGTAGCAGGAGTTGTGTGGTCATCAGCATTTAGAGCCGATGGTAATTTATTTTTAAGTTCATTGATTTAATGCGAAAGTCTCCCGAGTGTACATTATACACAAACAGACTCTACAGCATGATGCAAGTCACTCATTCCATCATTAACTGTCTCATTATAATCGCCTGTCAAATCAGACCCTTTCATGCAGCAAGGGATTTCGGAGGAAAAATTTGCTGGCTCCCAGTAGACAAATCCTTGCATTTCTTGATGTGATTCTTCAATGTATCGCCTTGCATAAACTGCACGGGACCAATACAGTAATTCTTCGTCATGTGAAAAGGACTCTTCGTACAGGTGATTCTCTTATGTCGCCAAGTATTTTGACCGAAGGTAAAAACTCAATCGCAGAATTGACACAGTCCGCAATCAGGCAGCGATAATGCAGGTCGCGGCTCCATGTTCCTTGAGGTCAAAAGCAGGTCTTCGCATTCGCAACTCATCTTCACTGTATAGTGAGAGAATGCTTCCAAATCGATGTTAACTTCTCAACATCTGAACATCAACTAAGGTATCAGCGTGTCACTGCTCTATATGTACATTCTCACATCACTCGTAAAAACTGTTAAGATTGTTTCTAAGACCAAGATAAAAATAAAATTTTTTACAATTTCAGGCTTTGAACTTAGGCTCCTACGCCATGCCTTGTGCATGAATACTAAACTGCAAAAAATTAATCTACAAACATTGCTAATACGCTTCCAAAACTTGTGTGATTAATCAAATTTCAAACCTCGTATCTCTCTTTTTAATTCCTATACTTGATGCCTAAAACTTACATTTCGCCTTTATTATATATTCCTGAAAATTTCCAAGATACTAGGAAAAATTACCAGGTTTTTTCTATGTCCAAAAGAGAATGATTATTTTTTATAATTTTGGGTCTCGAACACAGGTCCCTACACCATATCTAACAGTTACAGATTGCTTAAAAAGTTGTAAGAGTTGTGCATGAATACTAATGTACGAACTGCACTAATAAGTTTCTAAAACTAGTGTCATTACCCGAATTGCTAACCTCTTATATCATAACGACTACAGAATTATTCTTCTAAAACTTGCGTTTCACCCTCATTATATATTCCTGAAACAGTCTCCCATCACCGGGTTAAGGCAGTAAATATTTTATTTCTAAGTCTGATAGACAATTAATTTTTAATAGTTTTGGGTCTCGAACTGAGGGCTCTACAGACAGAAAATCATGTATAAAGTTAGTTAAAAATGATCTGAAACTCGTGACATTAATAAAATTGCAAACCTCTTATTGCACCCTAACTCCAGAATTATTCTTCTAAAACTTCCGTTTCACCTTCATTATATATATCTGAAACATTCTGCCATCACCGGGTAAAAAAAGCAGCAGATTTTTTCTAAGTCCTATAGAAAATTAATATTTTTATGGTTTTGGGTCTTGAACTGAATGCCTTACAATATGCCTAAATTTATATATTAGGTGCAAGTGAGTACGTAATCAGAAAACAAATAACAAACAAAGTTAGTTGAAAATGATCCAATGCACAGGTCAATATTCAAACTGTGGACCCCATATTACTTTTATTCTTCACCCAAAATTTGTCCAACAGCCTACATTATAGGTTTCATACACCATACATTTATAGAGAATTTATTCCAGAGATTTTTAGTAAAGTGTCACTTAGGTGGTACTTCCATGGAAAATAGTAGTGTGCTTATGGAGATTCTGGTACACAGGCATCTGGCATTAGGATTCAGGATTTGTCTGCATTGACATCACAGGCACGGCCAGCGTGTGTCTTGACGTAATGGTGGACATCTTTGTTACCCTGTGCCCCTGTATTTTCACTGGTATTGATCGGGCATAGCACTTTCACATACCACGTTTTAGGTAAATAATTTCATAGTCCGTTCACCAGAATGCAAGCAGGACTCATTGACAATATTAGTTCAATCTAATATTTGTTGAATTCTGACTTTTAGCAACCAATTTTCTTAACAAAAGTGAAAATAAAAGTTGTTATTTTTTGTTAATGTTTTGGTATATTGACTTTGCACAGCCCTACAAATATTTTTTTTGCTGATGTCTTACTGCATTGCATTTATCCTAACTATGGTATTTTCCACTTCAAAGTAATCTATAGTTGCTTTTACTATCATGTCATAGTAAACTCACATCCCTTCATCAAAAAAAATAAAATCAGTAAATATTCAAAGTACACATCTGAAATTAAATTCCACGTGATAAGTAAGAAAAATATGCATGTCCAAAAAGTATCTTACAAAAGTAAAAATTTTTTTACTAACAACAAGGTTCATAGAGGAAGAGTTCAGCGATGAAAATAATTTTTATGTCAGCAGCTATGTTAGCAGCAGACATAGATAACAGCCATGTGAAACAGCAATGTAATATTTTTGATATAAAGTAAAACCTTGATGCATCTTTCCCTTTCCTATCAACTTCCCACAACCATAGTTTATTCTGTACATGCTGGGGAAACTTCTCTTTCGAACAATGTTAAGAGAGTCCACTAGGAGAGTTTTCTCAAGTGTAATTTTCCCGCCTCTATCAATTTTTACCCCATCGGGACTCTATATTCAGCTTTTTCTTCCCAGCTTGCCTTTGCCTTAGCTGGACCGTCACAAACCAGTCGCCTTTGAGATGATGCTTGTCCTCCGCGCCTGTGGCTCTGCTAAAGGAAGGGAGGGGCTTGACGTGCCACGGGCATCATCATTAACCTAATCTAGCCTCTCCATAAATGCGGACCCCTTCTAAGAAGAGATGTTACGTCACACATGTCACAGCTCGCCTTAAAGCCCAAGGTTGGCTCGATCAGCTAATGCATTCTGTTGGACTGCAACCCGCTTTGCACCACGGCGCGACCTCTCAGCCCCTTCGGACTTAAACCACGTAGGAAAAGGAGTCATCAGCTTCGGCCGCCTTTGACCATCTCCGCCATTTCTCTGCACCTCCTGCGCTGCCCATGTGCTCTGGGTATACATAGAGCTCGCAGCCCACAGTTCGAGGCTGTCTTGCGTCAGTCTGTTATAGGGCGTTACGCTGCCCCAACGCTTTCGGACATTTTCAACTGCTACTGTCTTGCAGTGTCGAGTTGTAGATAGTTATTCTACCTTAACGTCTTCTGATTACTTCAATCATCATTACCGCTAGCTGATCACCAGCTCACTGAAGCCTTCTGTACTTCCCAGCTATGTAGTAGCTCCGTCATTAACATCAACAGTCCAAGTACCGTTGACTGGGGTCACCCTCGCCGCCACATCTACAGAGTCTAGGCGTCACTCTGGTTGGCATCCAAGCCTTCAGACCCTAGTTGGGTACAGGATGGTGTTTACAATAAACAGGCATAATCCAAACTTGGTTGAGTTATCACTCTCAGCACTCTTTACTTCTCAGCCTTGCTCCCGCTATCTCCTGCTTCGCCACCATTCCTCTCAGATTTTTGCAGTAGTCACGAGCCAGAACACTCATTCCCAACCTTAACCTCCTGAAGAATCATCTTGACGTGATGCTTAGCAAAAACCCACCTTCCTGATTAGCACGAGAGTGGTTTTCTTCATTGGGATATTATAACCTCCAGTACATCCTTGGGTCTGCCAGCCAAGTCCCGCTCATCAAGTTACTTGCTGAAGGATGATAGGCAAACCCCAGCCAGTGAGCCCCGTCTCTCCATGAATGCTTGGATGTGCCAGTGATGTCCCGCTCCCCAAGTTACTTGCTGAAGACCAGTAGTTCAGGTATACCTACTCCAACCAAAAACATCACCTTACTTCCTTCAGGCTGTGTCTACCCTTATGGTACACCCGCTGTCCGCCTCTCTATTCTGTCACCCCCCTACGTTTCATCATGGAACTGGGCGGGAGAAAGCAGTCAAGCAGGAGCTAGTCCTGATTGGAGGCATGGAGAGTGTGTAACTAGGTGCTCACCGAGTCTACTTCTGGAAGGAGGAAGCTGTCCAGCAGAGGGGTTTCACCACCCACACAACAGCAGGTCACCAGAGCCTGAATTGGCACGTACCACGAGCTCTGTCACCACTGCCTCCCACACCACCTAAGAAACCAGCAGCTCCAAGCCGGCCCTCAGCCGCCCATAGGGTAGTCAGACAACTGAGCTTAGCTGCCGGCTACACACCAACTAGTATACCAACCCAACCTACACTAGCCAGCGCACCTCCCCAAGCATAATGTTGAGTGATCGAGGTCCCAAAACCTGCTGTTTCCACCCATAAAAGTAAACCCGCCAAAACGATGACTCAAACTTCCCAGTCATTGGGAAAGCGCGGGGGGAGGGGGGGACTGACGCCTGCCAACGACAAAAGAACCCAATAGGCAGGGCATCAAGTCTAATTAAAAAAACTATCAGGCCAAACTCACAGGGTCGGCATCCTACCTGGTGGAAAACAATACGGCCAAAACAAATCTTTTCAACTTACATACTCAATCACACCAATCACAAGAGAGCTATACCACACATTAAAAAATCATATCATGTGTTACCTTCACAACCAATAACAAACTGTGCTTGGGTCCATTGCCTCTGTTCACAAACCACTTTTCATTATTTACAAAAGACTCCCAAGTACAATCACAATGACAAATAAAATTTCTGATTAAAAAACCCGTGCCATTTAAATAAAATAATAAAAATAAAATCATTAATACGGTAGCTGTAACATACAATAAAACAGTAAATAGTTCAATATTACGTGTTACAATCACTGAAAATAAGCCAGAAATGGCAAAAGGCCATGTTTTAAGTCGTTACACCACCTTATAACTTTTAAACCGAACAACCAAATTTCACCAAACTAGGTCCACAAATAGTATTTAGAAAGAAAATCTTGACTTTTATAATTTTAGATCATTGGGTACTTATTTTCAAAATGGCGGCAGTTTTCAAATTTAGGACACTAGGTTTTAGGTTTATTTGCAATATGTACCATACTGTTTAACCAAAACTTGTTATGCTAAAAGTATATTTTACAAGCATCACACATGTCAACACATTGCTTCTTTTGTATGCCACATAATAAATACAGTTTTAATGTAATCTCTCAGGAAACAATCAATTGATTCCTACCAAAATTTACACACAAATAATATTAAGGTAGGTCTTGTAAACTGACCTTTTTTAGTGGATCTAACTATTCTTTTCAAAATGGTGGCCATATAAACATTTTACACTACTATGCTATATCTATGAAACCATGTTACCAATTTCAACTTAACTTTGTATTAAATGCATCTACGTGCCACATTAATAAATCACATTTTGCCATATATAAGGAAACAATCAACCTATTCCTTCCAAATTTGGTAAACAAATAGTACTACAGTAGGCCATGTAAATTTCCATGTTTTAATTGGGCGAGACTTATTTTCAAAATGGCGTTAATATAAATATTTTGTTTTAGTTATATATTTACAAAACCAAGTAATCAATTTTAGCTTTACCATGTATGCTGGCATTAAATTTTACAACAATCAAATGTGTCAACTCACAGCCTTTTTGTCCATTTTGTAAGATAATGCCACATGAATAAATGAAGTTTAGTCTTATATCAGGAAAAAAATCATCAGTTTCCTACCAAATTTGACAAACAAGTAGTACTACAGTAGGCCATGTAAAAGGATGTGTTTTTTCAAGTGTGTATGACTATTTTCAAAACGGCTGCAGTATAAAAATATTACTTTGTATGCTGGCAATATCTATACAATCATGAAAATAGCTAATATATAAACTCATTTGTCAGCCTTTTGCACGATAGCACCACATGAAAATTAAGCTTTTGTGTCCTATCTTGGGAAAAAAGCATCTGATACCTACCAAATTCAGGCGACAAGTTGTACTTTTGTAGTCCATTTAAATTTATACGAGTCTAGGAGGATGTTCATAGAGATCATATTTTACCACCTTTTTGTAACAGTGTCAGGTAATAAAATACAAACTTTATGACATCTCAAGAAAAAATTATTTAATTCCCATAAAATTTTTTCACACAAGTAATACTACAAATGGGCTATGTAAAACTACATAATTAAAGAGGATCAGACAATTTTTCAAACTGGTGGAATATAAATTATTTATGTAAGTATCATATCTATAAAATAATTTGACAAATTTCAAACTAACTTTTTATACTCATGGCATCTATTAGACACATCATATATAAGTCTAAAAAGAGCCTGTTTTTAAGCATCGTCATACAATAGCACCAAATAAGGAACTACAGCTTTAATGCCATATTTCATGAAACAATTAAACTATTTCCATAAATTCTGCACGTAGGCCATGTAAGCTTAGATAACTTAAGTGACTCACACACCTGTTTTCAAATTGATGTCTTTGTAACATAGAACAGCATCTTATGATTCCCCAGACCATCTGTCATGCCATGCATACCCTCACCTCCATCACTACAATGCACCACCATGTGTCGGGGGTGGGGGTGGATAGGCAGGTGGGCAGGCGGGTGAGTGAGCGAGTCAGTGAAGATATTTGGGCAGCTCTTAACAAGGATGTCTTGAGAGCCGATAAGGGTCAAGTGAGGCGAGTATGGAGCAGTGCCAGAATGAAGGGGTGGGGGAAATGGGAGATCCCAGAGAAAACCCGCCAACCGATGGCATCGTCCAGCAAGATTCCCACTTGCAAAAATCCGGAGTGAACCTGCCGGGGATTGAACCCAGTTCGCTTTGGTGGGAGGCAAGCAGTCTAACCACTCAGCCACCATGGCCACAACACTCATTCTACATTGCACCCCCTTCCCGGTGATTTGGACTCTCCGGTGAGATGCCGAACGAGATCCTGGAGAATGTACCTGTGATATTTTATAATCAATTGCAGGGCAACATTTCATTTAATCAATTAATAAATTAAAACAAACTCGTGGGCTTGCAAATAGCATGAGAAGACCAGCCCTTGCAATAGTTTTACCATATTTTTTTCTTTACATTAATACCCAGTGTAGCTTCCAGAAATTTATGTTTTAATCTTATAATTTTTATATTGCTTTGTATTGGTACGTTAGTGTTTTCTTGATTTATAAGCATTGTTTTACTGTTTTGATTCATCATCCTGTCACAGCAAAGTACAATAGATTGTAGAACAATCTAGAATGTTAGGGGTGTGCGGCCGCCTGCCACCTCCCTTATAGGTGCCTGCGTGTGCCGCCGTGAGTCAGTCCTCGTCCAAGAGTCAGAGGGGTTGGCACGCGCCGGGTCGCAATACGTGTGCGTTCATATCTTTTGTACTAATCACTTAGTTTTCCAGTTATTTCTTAATGCAATGGGAACCTTTGTTTTCATCGCACCAGGAGATACCACCCCTCCTTCCCTGGGAAGCATAACTTTTTCACTTAAATTTTTCATGTTGCGGTAACGCGTTATTAGAGCAGCTAAACACACCTGGCGGGTGAGAGTGACCAGGGCCTGCTTATGTTTTCACATTGAGATAAATGTAGAATTTTCTGTGCAAAGGAAAATATGCGTGTGTGTAAGTAAACAGTGTCATATTATTTCTACGAACCGCCTTATTGGCATTTCGGGGCACGAGTCACCTACAACCCACCTTCCAGATGTTTCATCATCAGCCTAAATTTGCACAATCTCTATCAAATTGCATTCAACAGCAGTTTAAGGCGTGTGGGTCAGCCTAAGTAGGCCAACTACACTCCACAACGCAGGTATCAGGACAACTCAACAATATCCATCACCGAGGGAACGGCGTACGTCCGGGCAAACAACCCTACAGCCCTGAGAACATCAGCATCACCATCTTGACTCTGCCTCTCGATGGGGTCTGGCACCTAAGTCTGGTTACCAACGCCTTCATCCATTCATTTCCACCACGTTACCTGTAAATATTTTAAGTTGGGAAACCCACTCCACCAAACTTCAGACAGCTTACTACCAAAATTTTTGCTCCAAATCCTACCTCCATAATGTAGTTGGTTGCACACCAGTTTACAGTACGAGGCATTTTGAGTTCAAGTCCCAGGTAAGGCATGTTGGTATTTGTAATTTCTTTCTGGTTGCATCTCCAATGATATCGCTATAAAAGAGATGTACCACCTACCATCTTAACTTTTAAGAACTTCAACATTATTTGCATTCATGTAAAGGAAAGTAGGTTCATTAGATATTACTTTTTTCATTTACATGATTTTTCAATAAGGTATTTTTAAGAATGTGGTAATTTTTCTGTTAGTTGACTATTGCTAAACATTGTTGGACAAATTTAAGCAACCTGAATTTTTCGTTATAATTTACAGGATTAATTGATGTGTTCACATTAGAAAACCACTCGGTACAAGCACGGCACTCAGATGACTCACTTTCATATGACTGATACAAAAATCCACTAACTCCATAAACTTCAAGTTTGTTCACTGCTGAATGTAATAGTGTGGACTCTATTTCTACTTTTTTTCCTTTTTAAGTAACTTTCTCCTTTCTAGCCTTACCTTTGATGATGGACATGACCATGGAAGTTTCAAATGTAAGATTCCAGTTTCAAATATTTTAATGCTACTATTTATAACACTTAACACAGGATCACTAGAGATAATTGTTGAGTCTTCACATATTTGACACCTCACCAGCTAGGTATTCACATAGTTCAGCCCTTGTCTTATAGAATGCAATGGAGTTTTTACAAAAATTGTCAGTACTGTTTACTTTAATAGCTGGTCCTACAGTATCTTGAATGGACTGAGCTTAATCACCTACACTATAAAATTGAAATCTGGTTGTGTTGTACACAATTTTTTTTATTTTATGACTTTTAACAAAATTATTATAGTACAGATGCATACTCCGTGGACAAAGCAAGCAGACTGAAGAGCAAGGTCCCTAATGACTTGCTAAAAAAGAGCAGATAGCGCATGTTGAGTTACAGAATGCTGTCTCACAGAAAGAGGGTTGCTTAACTCTCTTGTCTAGATCAGTGATGGCTTATTATTGCTGCCCACATCGACATTCACAAACACACCAGGCAAAACAAAAAAATTACCCCCCAAGCCACGTAGTGCTACGTCACCTGAACTTCCAACATGATGACTGTTTATACTCAATGTTATTTTAAACTGTAAGAAAGAGAAGGGGAGAGGAAGTGGACAAAGAGTGGGTAATTTACACTTTGCTCACACTCAGTTTTCAATAACCACAAAACCCTATCTTTTCCTGTTTGCACATAACTATATATTAAGATCTGTTCCAGCTAGAGACAATGGATATTAAGCCGGGCAAGTAGCACATAATGCCTCACTTTAAAAATTCATGTAAAAGTTACATGGCAAAATTCTAGTATACTGTTTTTACAGCTTAAATTCATATCATTAGGACATAATTTAATAAAATTCTCAGATTTTTTAAAACTGGTGATTTTAAGTAATTCTTCCCTTTAATTAAAAAAATTTGCATTTTTTTTAATTTGATGAAAAATTTACAGAAATGCAATGCATCTTGTACGAAGGAAAAAATATGGCTGGAACCACTAAATTGCTTTAATCTTTGTCTTTATGTATGGAAAAAATTATTGGAAATTAAAAAAATTTTAATTTCATCAAATTTGCAAATTTTTTAAATTACTTATTTTATGCAACTTAAAAGATAGTTCAATCCAATAGCAATTGAACAAAAAATTTTAGCTTCCTGAATGTTATAGTTTTTAAGAAACATATATTTGAAAATTTGAGATGTTTGGCATATATTTCTACTTGGACACATTTTAAACAGATTTTTGAGTTGCCCTAAAAAGAATTTTTTTTAAATATACTTTTGGTATTAGTAAAATAAATATTTTTCCAAAAAAATTGGAGGTGCTCAACTGACACACTCTGCCTCATCTGAGTTGGAAAAGGTCAGCTAATCATAATAAACGCAGGGTTTACTGGGGCGGGGGTAACCCCTGTAGCTAGACTTGTTGCCGGAACATGTAGCACTCAAGTAGTTGTACATCACAGTACAGTGAACTAGTAGAGTGCAAACTGACTAGCATGAGTGCTGAGGTGCGACTGAGAGACCGGCTAATGACAGACAAAAGTGAAAAGGCTGCTCAAAGCCGCTTATTTACGGTCCGAGCGAAGATGAGCAAGGGGTGCAGGCAGAGAGAGCCTGCCACCCTTCTGCGTGGCTGGGCTGTATGTTTGTGTCCTCTGAAGACGTGGTCAGATGGGAAGATATACACACTTCCAGGTAGGGTGCGCATGCTAACTGCGCAGGCATGCATGGATATTGGTGGCAGACTCCGTGGGATGTAGTGGAGGCTAAAATGAACCCAACGTTGCCCATGGCACGTCAAGTTCTCTTGGACATTTTATTAACTGTCTAACGAACCCCTGTCCGTACTGATTTCTTTCTATCTTGGGAAGGTGACAAGTTTTTAATATCAAAAGCTTAACATTAGTTACTGACTGAGTAAATTGTTCAAGCACTTTATAATTTTAGTGCACTCTGAATGAAATTACCAGTGTTTTATTATGGTTTAATTACACTTGGTTAGACTTGCATCAACATCAACTCTGAATATTATCAATGTTATTTGAAGGAGAAAACCATTGTCTACAAATTAAATTTTTTGCTTAATTAAAAATAATAAATAACACAAGGGAAAGAGAACCTCCTTGTGACACCGGATAATCTGGAAAGGTAGTGAGTTTTTTTTGTTTTAAATGCATACCACAAAATTCATCTTCATTAAATACTAAGATTATTGTAATTGGTTAATTTTTCCTCTAGCCTTTCAAATATCCACTGTAGTTACTCATGGGACAATTGGATGGAATATATTACCTATTAAAATATTCCTATTTAGTACAATTATAATTTTCTGCCTAAGCTGCTTCTATCGTAAATTAAAACTAGTTTTTTTTCGTAGAAAATATTGTTTTTTTATTCAATCTATCACCTTTTTATTTATTAGTAAGGTTAAGGTTCTCGTCTGTTCTAAATACTTCAACTGAACCAAATGGAAAGCCTAACAAATTTTCATCATTCTGGTGTACTAGACAAGATAATTTTTTTCAAATTTCTAATTCTTACCCATTTACTTTAGCAGATAAAATTTACATTCAATTTGGAAATTTTACCATTGTAATTGATAGTGTTTACTTTAAAACAACTATCTGCACATTCCTATATTTTTGTGATAGTCACTGAAAGCATCTTGGTTGCCGTGTGATTCTTCTTCATTCATTTCATAACCATAATGCAAAATAACAAAAACCAACACTAAAACTTCAGATAAACAAGCTATCATGAAACTTTAAACCTTTTCCAGATAACAAGAGACCATGTGTACCAGGCTCGTAAACAGATGTCTGCAGACTGATAATGCCCAAAAACACTGCTTTACTCTCTACTACTCAGAAGGTTTTATACATGCATTTCATAACTTTCCTATCTTATGTTACCAATTAATTAAACTCAATAAAGCCATTAGTGTTACAACCAGTATTATATTTTTTAATGCAAACAGCATCTGTTAAGTTGTAGTCTAAAACACTAATGTGTGCATGCATATGGGTATGTGTGTATACAACATATATTCTGAACGAATTAAAATAAAATAAAATAAAATAAAAACTTCTGTAACATTTGTTTAAATGATTGTATTAAAAATATGTAATAACTGCACAGCAACACTAACATCTGTAGAAAACATGTTCTATTAATGCAAACATGAAAACCAACAAAATAATAATTTAAAAACTTTTCTACAAGTGCCTTTTATACTTTTAGCTACAAACTTATTATTTTTTTTAACTCCAACAACAGTTGAGACTCAATTTTATGAGTCAGTGATTTAACCAGGCTAATGATTCTATGAACTCTTTCTCAGGAAGTGTCAAATTGCAAACATTAACAAAAAATTCCCTGCAAAAATGCAAGAATTAGCAATGAAAATTGATTTAAAATAGGTTTGCTAGTTCACAGTGATAACATACATGGGTTGTAGTGTTGCTACTTTAAACTAATATGCCGCAATATGAAAAACAAAAACCAAACATAACAAAAATCCATAAAAAAATGTGGCAGTGGTGGTTTGGAGTGATTACGCCGCCCAGCGCCCGCAAGCCGGCCTGCCCCGTGCGCGACCCACGTCACGAAGGGAAGCTTTGTTCTACACCCATCCCTCTCCCCTAGATACACTCACACGCACAAAGCAACAAGGCTGGCCAATAACAGCACTAGTTACACACCCCCCTTTCCCACCTTAAGCCCATAGTCTCGTGATCGCTTTGCCATGCACACGCCATGTTAGGTTTTCATATAAGTTTTGTGATATTGCTGTTATAAGTTTGATTTTAGCTTCTCTGTTTGGTTTTTGAGTTCAGATTGCATTTGGAATTGAATGAATTGATTGTTAACAGCCTACTTAAACAGTGTTTAGTGTATTACAATTTTTTATACATTTTCGGATTTCTATTCCATCTTATTGATGACTCATTCACTCATTATATATGCATAGTTCAACTCGTGTGTTTACAATTTACAGAAAAAAAAACCAGCCTACAATGCTTGTAAAATCCCTTTCCTTCACCTTAAAGTTTTCTTAGGTGCAGGGCTTAAAATGTTACAGTGGGTCAAATTAAAAGCCAATATCTCGGAAGGTGAAGCAGAATTTTTCACTGCAGAGGAAGTTGTTAAAAAGTTATGCCACCATGTGTTTATTAAACTTCTTTTCTGACATCAACTGGAGGTCACATGTATTCTTCTAGGTTATCATTTAATTCTGAAGACGTCTGAATACTGAAGTAAATTTGTATATTTCTAATAAAACTGTTGATTTTTGCATGAGAAGCAACAGAAAATATAATTCCCACTTCCTGAAAATTATGATGTACTGCGATTAAATTTAATTTTTGGCATTAACAAGTGATTGTACGTAACTTTCTCTGGTATTATTTCATTCTGAAGATATCTACATATTAAAATTAATTTATGTTGGATGGGAATGTCAAAATATAATTATTTATCAATTCTGATTCATGATTTGATTCCTATTCCGAAACCTTTGACCCGATCCCACCTCGATTCCAATACCATAAAGTATGGTTCTAAAACTATTTTGATATGGCAAATATGAAAAAAATTCCTTTAAACATAACTGCTACAACTTGCATATTGTTTTTAAGTTCATACGAACCTAAAAAAAGATTCCACTGAATAATTAGATAGTATTTATTTACGTTTCCCACCATACAAGCATTTAGTTTGTGAGACTGCAACTGTTACAAACTTGCATGCCTTGTGTGATTGCACACAGGCATACTGGATAGCATACCTTCCACTTCTTCCAACCTCGACTAGCTCTTGTGTTATCTCAGGGCGGTTCAATTAAAAGCATTGAGTATTGCTGATACTTCTAATTGGAAAACCACCAGAAAAAAAAAAAAACTAAATCGCCTGACTTCATTTTGAAGATGTATTGATTATTCTTCTGTGTCACAATTTACCAAGTCAATTTGTTAGAATGCATGGCAGGAAGCGACGACGTTGTGGCTACCGGTGAAATTTACATGAGAGTTAGAGACGGGGCCCTTCCAGGGCCCCGTCTCTAACTCTCCAATACTTCCAAGTCCTCATCTCAGTCGCCAAAAACTTGCTTGCTTCACGAGTCACATGAAACACGACCTCCTTCACTCTGCCATTTGCAAGAACAGAACCAGTTGTACAAAGCTTCACTGCTTTGCTTCCTACACTACGCTCTTGCTGCCTCCAACACACTAAAATTTAATTTTTCAAAAAATTATTATTTTTTTCAATAAAATGGAGAAAGTTACTAAATACCTTCAAACATTTAAATGTTTTATTACAATATTTTCTTAATTAATATCACGATAAAATATAAAAAATTAGAGGTGTGCAAAAATTTAAAAATTCGAATAGTTGCAAATAATTATTTATGAATTATTCACATTCGAAATTCGGATATCTTATGCGAAAATTATGAATAATTTGCATTCCCGTTTCAAGTAGTTTAGGAGTTGAGCCAACTCAAATCTGCTTCTGCCAAATTTGTCGATGTTGACACAATCGACGCTTTTGCTGATGTATAAATTGCAGATCATTTTTGGCCGATTTGACAAACAAAATTAATTGCCTTATTCTTCAGTATAAATAATTGATGTCTTGCCCTTATCAACTTTGAAAGTTTTCACTTGTAACAAAGGGCATCAGGAAATGAAAGCTTCAGTGGAAAAGATGCTCTGCTTTCACTGTTTTTCCAAACACAGTTTGTAGTTTTTGTCCCAAGCTCCACCCTGCTAATCAAAGACTCAGCAACCCCCCGTGCACGCGCACACCCACACCCACACAC
>NQII01000051.1:656173-678673 GCA_002778355.1 Clitarchus hookeri
CCCACACACACATTACATTACATTACATTACATTACATTACATTACATTACATTACATTACATTACATTACAAGGACCCTTAATTTGCCTCTAATGCAATGTGTCGACCCTCTCTTCATTAAATACAATCCACAAAATGTGCACAAAAATGATTAAAACATATTGCAACATTAACTAAACAACACTTTAAGGGTAACCATACCCCAATGTCAAAATACCCAAACAGGTTTGAGGCCTGCTGACTGTCAGAGCGCCCACCGGCGACCTACCTCCCTCTTTCACATTTTTTTACAGTGGATTCTAATGATCCCTACATGTGAACCTGGAATCTTCCTAATAAGACTTAAGAAGAAACTGGTTGTACACTCCTTCAACCTCGCCCATCCCGGGCATCCTTCAGCTCCCAAGCATTGCGACCACCAGTTTTATTTATTTGATATGGTCAATCGTACAATAAGAAAGAAAAACTTCTTAGTATTTTTGTGAAGAAAATAACTGATTGCAGAGTTGGATTAACACTAAATCTCCAACTTTAAACCTACAGTTTGAATTTCGTAGTTGCTTGCTTCGAGCTCTTGTCTTCCTTTCTATAGTTTCCATCATTTCACTAATAATATCTAACTTCATGGTAGCCAGTCCAGCAGAGAACTCCACCTAACAACTCAGATTGTCCCTTGGCACTTGTCCTGTGACTACCCTGTGCTGAAACTACCCAGGGGAATACCCTGTGCTGAAATTTGTACGAAGGTTAAGAAAATGGTTGATGTGTGGTATCATCTACGCCCACTTACTGTGCTGCATGTGGCAGTATGTCCGCAACAACCTCCCAATCTCTCGCATACAGTGCTCGCTGGGGTTTCCTTGGGGGTGTTGAACAAACGAATACACCACATGAACACACTGACAGCCTAACTCTCGTTTCCACAAAGCTGCAGTTAATTTAGTGCCATGGTCACTCAGAACATGTTTGGGAGTATCAAACCTAAGAAAATAGTCCCGTACTAACGTATCCACGCATACAGCAGCAGTTGCCCTTTTTAATGTGTAACTCCATACACACTTTGGAAAGACATCAAGAACTACAAAAATGTATATTACTCCACCTTTTGACTTGGGCAACAGACCATACAAATCCACAGCTAAAAGATCACCAAGTCCATTGAGTATTATGGCCTCCCATGGTCCTTCCCTTGATTAATTGGAGAACTTTGCCTTCTGACAAAGATCACAACACCCAACCACCTTTCTCACACTTCTCTCCACTCCTGCCCAGTAGTAGCTATAATGTAATGGCAAGAAACATTGTTTGCACCAAAATGACCTGTTGATTTAATGCACATGCACAATTATCTTATTTATCCAAACTCGCAGTACACAAATCTTTCACCACCCAGCTTCCAAATTTTCCTTCCTAAATAATACGTTCTTGTGTAAACAATACCACTCCAAAATTTTCTTTAATTTAGGATTATCCAGATCTGGAGTTTTATATTCTAATACTGAAATCACACTAGTTTCCACACTTCATCCTCCCTCTGATACCAATATCATTAAATTTTTGTAACAACTCCTGATCCTTCTCAATTTGAATAGCTGCCATTACTGGTCCAGTAAGAGTTTTCTTCTTCATCATGACTTCCTCCCTTTCAACACCAGTCCTACTCAACAAATGTGCATCCACATTATCCCTACCTGGAACATATCTCACCACTAAATTTTATTCCTGCAATACTAGAAACAATGTCGTCAGTCTGCTACCCATTAGCTTATAGGTCTTCAAAATGGATAAAGAATGGTGATCTGACAAAACAATAACCATCTGTCCTAGTACCAAATCTCTTAACTTTTACAAACTCCAACCATAGACAAACGTTCTCTCTCGGTTACTGCGTATGACCTCTCTGCTGGTGCCAGTGACCTACTCAGCAAAGCCAACAGCTTCTCCTCACCATGCTTGTCCATTTAAAACAGTTGGGCACCTAGACCACAGCTAGAAGATCAGTACTAAAGATAAAATTCCTTATTGGAATCTGGGTGGTAAACAAAAACTTCTCTCATAAATACTGACTTTGTCAGCTGAAAAGCTCACTGACATTCTTCATTCCAAACCCAGGCCCCATTTTTCTTTTATAGCTGAAATAGTGTTGCAACCACTTCTGAAAACCTATCTGCAAATCTGTGGTAAAAATTACATAGACCTTGAATACCCCACAGATCCCTTAAATTTCTTGGAACAGAAAAATCTGCCATCACTTTTACTTTTTCTGGATCTGGCTTTATTCCTTTTGCACTTAATAGAAAACCTAATAAAAAGCACCTCTTCCCTAAAAATTTTTGATTTGGCAAATTTTAAAGTTAGGTTAACTTATGTCAAACATCCAAAATTTGCCACAAATAATTCAGATCTTTGAAACTGTCACTTGTAGCCAAAAAAACATCACCTACATAGGACCTTGCAAAATAAGTGATCTCTGGACCCAATGAAACGTCAATTGCCATACAAAATTCCCCCACACTGTTGGTCAGTCCGTACGGAAGTACCTTAAACTGGTAGGACTTGCTCTGATACAGGAAAGCAGTGTATTTTCTATCATCCTGATGGAATGGCATCTGCCAGAACCCTTTTACAAAATCTGTTGAGATAATGTATTTTGTAGCCTGAAATGTAACGAACAGCTCATTTGGCTCAACTCACTATCAGGCAGGATGCATGAATTTAAATGTCTGGCATCAAGACACAACATAACTATTCCATCTCCCTTTTTTACACACACACAAATGGGTTCACCAAAGAGCTGTTACATCTTTTCTCTAGTATCCGAGATATCTCCAAATTCACCTCCTTCCTAATCACCCAAGGTATGGGTAAGTCTTTAATTTGAAAGGAGTTGTATTATCAACAAGGATATAGGCAACACACCCTGTAGTGAGCCCTGACTCATCTGAGAACGCATCCCAGTGGCTGCTGAGCAGTTCCCTTAGCTCTCCCCTTTCATTCATATTAGAAACATCACAACCATCAATCGCACAGTTAAACTCATCCTCCCAGTCCTTAAATTCAACTTGATTTATTTTGACAGATTTAGTTTTGAAAATTTACCCCAACATTTGAATTCTCTCCTCAGGCTCTGTCACCTCAGCTATCTGTATTCTCAGGGCTTCCATTCCTACTCCCTCTACCCGCTTTCTTCGGAGCATGCTCACAACCACATCTCGCACTCTTTCTCTCAGAGGTAAAATCAATAACCACATTGTTGGCCTGCATAAAATCAGTACCCAAGATAATTTATTTTGTCAAGTTAGGTATTTCTAAACAGTTGGCATGAAATTCTGCATTATCCAACCATAGGTTTATGAACACCTGTATATTGACCTCAGATCAACCTATGATGGAACCAATTATGGCTATCTGTGGTACTGGTAGAATGGGCAGCTCAATTCCTCACCGAATTAACGTATTCAAAAAGTGTTCCAAAATTCTTGATACCTTTGCTTCTGAATCAAATAATACAGAACAGACACTTCCTGCTGACCTACACTAAATAAAATTTCTGGAACTGCTATTGCTTCTACATTTACCTCCTCTTCACCACACACAAACTCTCGTATCATCTGTGAAGATGGCCACTGCCATATGGGCTGTCATCTCTCTTTCTGTCGCACTACAGCGCCCATTAATGTTGTGCAACGCTCGCAGTTTCCAGACCTCTACCCTACATTATTATTCCCGTTACTATCGCAATCAGCTGCTGTGCTTTTATCATTATCAGCTTGGTGGGACACATGACCATCGTTGTTACTACCACTTTCATCAGTTCCACTGCGGTTATTTCTAATGAACCTGTGCCCTGATCAATGACATATATTACCACGGTGGTGAAAATTATTTTTATGGTGAAACCAATTATTATCAGTTTGGCCCTTTTGAAAATTTTGGTCCAGACCTGGATAGTGCGGTTTGAAACTATCCCCTACTAGTTCATCCCTATTGGTGTTCCCGTCTATTGTGTGGTCCAGTTGACTGTAACTACTAAAATTTGTAAACTGTAATGCCTCCAATTTTGAGTGGTGGATACAATCCCATTTCTTTCAAAACTCTACGAAGCTGCACGACAGAGGTTACCTCTCTACCAGGCAAAAGTTCCTCTACTATAGATGTTTGTGACATAACCATAATGACCTCTTCCTCAGTTAGTGGGACATCATAGTACTGGGAATGCTCCTCTAACCTACCTGCCTCACACCTGCCTTGGTACAACATTGTCCAGTCTATCCCCTGGATACAGCTGTCCCAGTATTCCCTCACGCATTCTGATTCTAAATCTGATTAAGTTTTAATTCTATCACCACACTGAATTAATCAGTGCACACAAATACCTGTAACAGACCTCTTTGCAATTAACAACTTTTCGCTCTCAATACACTCGTGCAAAGCAAAAAATTCCAAGTGAAAGTAAATGCAGCTTAGGATGTTAACAGGGAGATGCACCATACCTATAAATGCCCTTATCCACATAAGAATTGACTACTCTCTCATTGCGGTTATGCCCTAGACCTAGCACAATACAATCATGGCTAGGGATGATTCAATACCACATTTTCTAGATACTCAATACCAGTATTGATACCAAACCATTCTCTCAATACTCAATACCAAATTAAAATTGCCATGAACACAAAACAACTTGGCCAAGAAAATTGCTCATTTTTCTGTAGTGTTGTTGACACACATTGAAACTATACAAACACCCACATTACACTTGAAACAAACGGTGGACGGCCTGTAACTGAAAAGTCCCTCACCAACGATAAACCAGCAACACCATCTCCTTTGATTCTATAGAATCTCATATCCACAGTGAAAGCTGTAATAAAACTAAGTAAAATCATAGCTTAGTACACACTTATTTTGCGATTTTGCAGTTTATTTTATTCTGAGACTTCAAGTAAATTAATATAATGTTTGTTTACAAAAACATTAGATAACCGAGAGTGGTTTGAGTGACAAGCGTGGCAACTTTCCTTCCCTCTAGTCTAGCGCTCGGGAGCAAGGTGTGGCCTTGCTTCTTCCCCTTGAACGCCTGGCGAGAAAGGAAGTGGTTCCCTAGCAACTAGCACTGCATCCTCTCTAGGTCGGCAGATGTTTGCTACCCTCGAATATGCATTGCTGTAATTCGTCATGGCTAGGCTCAATGTCGCTTCCTTCCCTTACATGCGTGTTGAGAGAGGAAATGGTTCCCTATCAACTACCATGACACCCTTTCACTATCGTTTCTTCTTGAGGGAGGAGAACTACAACTCGTCACATTACTTCCAGCTTCGGTTCTTCCCCTCCCGTATGTTCCACATGTTGTGAGCGACTGGAGTTACAAAAAACTCTTTTAAAGACGATTCTTGACTTTTCAGAATTTAAAAATTATTGTGCGACAGTTACACGGCGACAATAATTATGTGATAAACCAAGTATGCAAATATTAAGCAAATGTTGTGGTTTTGTGGTTCATGAAAAAAATGTGCATGGTAAATAACATTAGCACAATGTTAAAATTCAATGCTTTTGGATATTCTCAAGCGATACTAGAAACTATAAAGTATTGATGATATCGAGGTATCACAGTATCAAGAATCCCATCCCTAATTGTAACCTCTGTCTCCTTGGCACCTCTGCTTGGCTAACCTGGTTTCTATATTACTTAACCTTGGCAATACCTGTTGCAAGACCTCTTCCCTCACAGCTGATACTGCATCAACTCGGGCAGCTTTTTCCTCACCTTGAGCTAATTTTAATGAGCCTACCTGGGTACAAAAAGAGTTAATTTCCTTTTCAACCCTAAAACAGACTCTGCAACTACGTCCACCTTATCACTTACTTGTTTTAAAGCATTTTCCTGAAATTTAATTTTAGCCTCTAAAATGTCACTTTGCCGCGCCAGGCTCTCACCCCTCTGCCGCAGTACACTCAACTCTCCCTACATGCTACCCAGTGTGTGCATCCTGAAATTTTTTTTCATTTTGCATCCAACTCTCTTGCAAGTGCAGTTTGTGATACCAACAATTGTGATGACTGACCCTGTAAGACCCGTAGCTGAATTTTCTGATTTTGGAACTGTATCTAATTCTGAGAGACTGGGACTACCTGCAACATTTGTTTTATGGTAACATGACTACCTTCCACAGTGGACTGGTAGTCCTGGTGGGCACCCCTATGCTATCAGTCGAGTCCACACTCACTTTTGACATCTTACTGTTTGACTGTGACAAATGGTCAGATTGGCCTAATGTATGCTCTGAATAAGACATTTTTAAATTACACAGAGAATGAGCAGCTTGTTTGACTACATTGTCAGCTATTCCAAAACTACTGGCACACAAGAACAATTTTTAATTTTAATCAAAACCAAAATAAAATGTTTACCAAATCCTTTGTTAACATATGCAATGAGTGCACTTTCTTGCAGGGTGCATTTAATAATGGAAAATCATGTCAATATATTATGTTTACTTAAACCCTAGGACTGTGAAAGATGAGTAAAAAAGAAAATTATATCACTTGCCTCAAGATTACACAAAAAAAAAAAAAAATCGGCAATGTAATGTCAGCAAAAAAATACAAATCTATTTACAATATTGACACTTTATAAAAAACCTGGTAGCCTGATTATAGTCATCATCGTTCTGTCTGTGTTGCAGGCGATCCAACAGAAGTTCTAGAAATTCTGGAATTGTGGCGCTGTTACCACATTTTCATTTTTGGCGACTAACATTCCCCAAGAAACACAGGTGCCACTACCTCCACTCGCAGCATGGCTCCACGCTTGTGCTCCGAATATGTGAGGCGGCAACTGCTACCAACTTACATGCCTCGTATGATTGCATACAGGAATGTTTGATGCATACCTTCCTCTTCTTCCAACTTTGGCTAGCTATTGTGATATCTCAGGGGGGTTAAATTAAAAGCATTGGGTTCTGCAGACACTTCTAAATAGAAGCAATCATAAAAAAAACTACGTTGCCCGACTATTGATTTTGAAAATTTATTGATTATTCTTCCATGATACAGTTTACCAAATCAATTTGTTAGACCGCACTGCAGGAAGTGACGATGATGTGGCTACCAGTGAAATTTACATGATGAATTAAAAATTTCCTTCTAGGTACCTGCCGCCTCTCCAACACTTCCCAAGTCCCCTAGTGGGGTGCAATAGTCATCAGTCAGTTAAAGTTTATGCAAAAGTTTAATTTTTGGTGTCATCTTGTAGGTTAGTGTCTGTACTACGTTTTTGATCTGAGTGTACAAAAATTTACCCTTAGGGGTACCTTTGGTAAGGGAAGGTGTAATAAGGGGGTCAAAATTTTGAAAAAACATAATACCTGTGGGTTATCAAATGAAAGGTAAAACTAATCTAAAATTCAATATGATGTTTGTTTTTTTCAAAAACACACATTTTGTGGTGTTAAGGGGGTAAAAAAATTTGTAGAATTAAAAAAATTCAGAAATTTAACATTGCGTACAGTCATTTCAGGCAACTTTGTACCAGGTAGGATGACTTTGCCCTACATACCATACTTGATTTCAAATGCATGCTTCTAAGATTTCTTGGACATTATTATGTTCTTTAAAACATCAAATTGTGAGTCTTCCATTTGAACTGAATATTTATAGTACAAAGTCACTTTTAAATGGCACAAAGCACCTGAAATGACTTATCGAAATAAATGTGTGACCATTGATATATTTATTTTTCTAAATCACTAACAAGTTTATTTTTTTCACATGAATGAAATGATGGCAGAGAAAACAAATTGAGAACTCCATATTTTTTTGTCAAAAAAAAAATACGAGGAACTTGTCTGTCCCCCTTGACAACCCAGTTGCTGTGCATAGAGAATCAACCTAGTTAGCCAATTTAGACAAGTTGATGCATCACCACATCAAAGCTTAGAACTACCAGATGAACATTGTATGAAGATACACTGTACATCCTGACACAAATCAGGTCGTTAACAATACAAGGTTTCACTCTTCACTGTACGAAATGGCATCAACTAGCACCTCCTCCAAGAAAGAAACCAAAATGAGCTGCTAACGCAACCGTAATGTGTGCATATTCTGTGGTAATGAAAATTATGCAGCGGATCATTCTTTCTAGAAGCTGAGCCTAACAAAATAAATTCAAGAAAAAGCTATTTTATTGGGAGATGATTGATCATATCTGTTGCATTTCTTTCACAAGGAGATCTGATGGCAATTGAAGACAAGTATCATCGGAATTGCTACACTGGATTCAATAGGAGATACTGTAAGATTATTAAAAGCAAGGAACAAATAAAACCTGTAAATGCAGAGGTTAAGGTACTAAATGAGTTGCTCCAATTCATCAATAAAGAAATTATTGGAGGACAAAAAAATTTTTCCATTTCAAAATCTGACATATGATGGAAGAAAGGTTGGCAGAGCATGGCATCCAGATACAGTGAATCAAACTCCCCTAAAGAGACAAAGTACTCTGAACATTTCTCAGGTTTAACAGAAGATAAAGGTATTTAATATCATGTTTATCTTGTCTGGTCACAAACTGCCAGAAAGATAATTGCTGATGTGTGTCAAACACTAGAGGAAGAAACACACTTTACTGTTATCAGCATCAATATTGCATACAGCAGTTTTGAATCATGACAATCTTTTCAGTTTCAAAGGAGCATTTCACAAAGATTGTGAATATTTTTTTCAGTCAACTCCTTGCTGGACCCAAATCAGTACCCACAACCAAAAATTCTAGAAAGGTTCTGTCTGTCAACCAGCTTATCATGTTCAACATGAGTTCTCTTTCAATACACCTCAAGCGTGAACCACCCCTTGCATTGTTTTTGGCTCTGCAATTGCATTACCAAACAAGGAGCAAGAAACTGGTAGAACTGTTGCATGACCATTGCTTTAGTATTTCTCTTAAGGGAGTCCTTCAAACTGAAGCTATGTTTGCAGTGGCTATTGCTAAACAGGCAAAGTTCAACAATAGCATTGTGTGCCCTACTAATTTAAGCAAGAGTATTTTCACAGTTGCAGCTCTTGATAACTTTGATCATAATCCCACATTCAGAACCACCAATACATCCTTTCTTGGAACCGGAATCTCAATTTTTCAATTTCCATCTTCTGATAAAACTGGATTGCGTCAACAAGCTCTTCAATTCGACTACAGAGTTCAAGTAATTCACTGTAAGTCACATTCTACCCATCACCTATACATTTTTTCCACCTGTGACCAGAAATCTTGTCACTCAACTGCCAGTACAAGATATGCATTCACTGTAAATGAGCTCATACCATGATGAAGAACAGCTCGAGCAGAAAGAAATGTTTGAGGTACACGAAAACCTTAATACCAAATCAGAAACAGACATTGTGTCTCCGATCATGGGGTCGTCATACCATGCTTCTAGACCAGATGCAGTTGGGTCATCACACAAATTACTTGAAGCTCTCCTCCTACTTTTTCATGATAAAGCAACCACTCCAGGAATGATCCGACATGGAATGCAACTAGTAAAACAAACAGAGTATCTCAACCATATACAACCTCTAGTATTAGTACTAGAGCAACTACTTTTTGACACTGCAAAGGAACTAACTACACCAAAACATTTGGGGAGAGCAAGTTTTTAGTGATGTTGGGAGGACTTCAAATTGAAATGGCTCTGTGGGCAATTATAGAAGATCTGTTACTTGAATCTGGATGGCCTGAAGACCTAATGGAAGCAGGCAAAACCAAAACATTGGCAGCAGCCAATTTATTTCTAAAAGCTCACAATCTAATGAGAACAAGTTATGTTCACCAAGTTACTGTTGTGGTGCTTGATAACCTTCTTAGAAAAGTATATGACAAATGTGGAATGGAAATGTCATAACACATGCTACAAAATATTAGTTGCAACTATAATTATAATTCAGTGTGATAAAACTATAGACATACATAATTGAGTTTAGAGCAACACACAATAACATCAATCTTTAGGTTACTAGTGCTTCAAGATTGGATCTCTCTTGTTTCGAAAGACTTTCCGACAGAGCAATTCTGGTTACTTGTATACAAGTACGAGCAAATAATATCTGTGATCATACGGGCATATTGAGAGCGAAAGATCAGACTCGCTTGCACCTCGACTCTTTGCCATGGAGGACCATAATTATACTTGTTTGGTTCCTGTCCTTATTAGAGATCTACACACTCCCAGAAATGATCCCAAAAGAGTTTTAAACAGGATATTGGGTAGTAACAAGAAACAAACGTTTCTCATCAATACCAATTGATCAGCACATGAGCAAGCCCATAAAAGAGTAAAATCAGTTAGTGTGATTGGATTCACTAAGTCACCTGCATTACTGGAGCACTGAATTGCAAATGAACCAGAGGTTAGCAGGGTAATAGCACAATTTACAAATACAACTATGATGCTAACAGAGAAGAGCGACTTCATCATGAGGAAGGATTTGCATCTCAAATCTACTTTCAGAGACATTTCACAGACCTGCTAGATGTTCTGATAAGCAGAGGAAATCCATTGGAGGAAAACAGTACAGACTTGGTAACATTAGACAACACAGTATTGCTACAAGATGCCTGGGAAGCATATCTCAATTCGTGAGGGATGGAGGTCTTAATAGAAATAAAAGAACTAAATTTGATTTTAATTTATTCACACAGTTATTGTATATCACGAAAGATGAGAGATGTAATTATGCAGCTCGCCTGTTGTCTTTACAAACCAATTTCAGATACCTGCAACATTGACCACATTTGAATGCAGCAGTTCTGTCGAAAGAGACTGGATGTGAAGAGAATATCCCCCACTAGTGATGTATTTGACCAGCATCAAGAAGCATGTATCAAGCAAGTGTTTGGACCTCAGCTCATGAGCAAATAAACCCTCTCAAAGACCCAAGACTTCATGGCTGAACGAAAAAAGGATTGCAGGCTTGTGCCAATATGGACAATATTGCCTCTTTCTTGTTATGGGTATTTTTGACCATAATATAAAATGCATATGTGCAAGGGAATGTGTAACATGCAAATTCATTAAAGCAAAATTGAAATGCACTAGAATGTGTCAGTACAAATTTGGAATATGAAACTGCTAAAATAAATAAATATGAAGAACGTAAGCATTCTCGCAATATTGACTTACATTAACTACATGACTAATATATATAGAATTCATTTATTTTTAATGTTATTTTGCAATTGTATATATGCGAGTTATTTAGGTGGAATTTTATGTAAAGCGTTTACCTTTAACATATTCGCGCAATTAATTGCTAGTCAGTTTTTTTTTTTGTGATTTGATGCTTATAACCTTCTAATATTATACTCTATCAACAAACAGTTCGCATTAAAAAAAATATATAATGTTGAAGATTGGACGAATTTTACCATTCATTTCATACCCCACACATAATTATAGGATTTTCTCAAAATTCTACCTTTTTATTCTCCTAGTGCCCCAAAATATGTGTTTTTCAAAACCATGTCAAATTGAGGTTCACATAATTTCTGAAACTCAGAAATTCTGAAAAAATTAGTTTTTCAGGGCCAAAAAAATAATGTGGGACTAACATTAAAAATCTAAAAATTACTTCAATATAAAGTTTTTTGTATACCCCTTCAAGAAAAAAAGTTTGATGGCACTTAGAATATGATAAAATTTCATTAATGCAGATGGTATTTTATATTGAAAAATATTTACTGTTTTTGGTTTATTTTGTGTAAATGTACTTTGAATGGCTTTGAAAGCTTACAGAGTATACTAATATCTCTTGTTTATTAGCATTCAAAATCTGGCAGCAAGTATACTCAGCAATGCCTATATGTGAACTTATCAGCAGAGTGCTTGCCTTGCATGTTAAGGCTTATCTGGTGTTGGGAGTTAAGCCAGCAGGTCTGAGCTTGTTGATAACTTACTCTGCAGCATGGAGAGTATCCTCCAGTCTGGAGAGTAAGTGTGACTGGTGATATTCTAGTTCCTCCCCAGTTTGGCATTGTACAGAAATTTTGTGCACAATATACACCAATATATATCTTGCAAGTTGGACAGTGGTATTTATAGTGGTGATTAATGTTTTCTGTGAGTTTATTTATATATTTTCTAACAACATATATCAGTTTTTTTTGCCCAACTCCAAAGTATTATGTAGACTAACTTTTTTAAGCGGCCACAAAGTAGTCAGGCTGCAGTCATATCACTGTAATTTGAATGCCATAGAAAATATCTGGAACACTATCAAGTCTCGTGTAGCTGATAAAAATGTATCGCAAAGAACCGACCAGATAAAAATCTTTTACAGATGAAAAAACGTATGGTGCACTTTCAGGAGTCAAAAATTTTGCATAGAAAACCGCATGTTTTAAATGACTGTTATTTGATTAAGAGTAAAGATTTAAAGTTAGTTTTACTGGCGTTTGTTGTGATGTGTAACATAATGTGCATGTTTTCAAGTTGCGTCTTTTGAGGCATCTTAGAATCTAAAACAATTCACTGTCTTTGGAGACCAATTCCACGCCACAATTTCTGGACAGGTATGCCGTTATACACATCCTCTTTATTGTGATAACAGTTTCAATCATGTCTCAGTTTTAAAAAAGCCTACTTTCCTCAACATGGGTGCAGTTAATTTCTAAAAAAGTTCTTAAAAGCTGAGTTGGTAGGTAGGGCTTGTCTTCTCTTTGAAGGCAATAACATTAGAAATAAAACCACAAACGTATGCAACAGTAGTGAGATAATTACAAATACTCACGTGCCTTAAGCGAGACTTAAACCCAGAAAACCTCATACAATAAGCAGGCGTGCAATGCACTGCATTATGGAAGTCAGATTCAGAGAATCAACTTCATATTTAATCAGTCTCATGTTTTGGAACGATAGGGTGTACTAACGTAAAATATTTATAAGGCAATCATTTTGAAAATAAGTGACTGAGCCACTTAAAACATGTAAGTTTACATGATCTACCGTAGCGCTACTTGTGTGAAGAATTAGGTGGAAATTGGTTGTTTGGTCACCGAGATATGGCATAAAAAAACTTTATTTTCTTATTTGATGCTATCGTACAAAATTGCCAAAAAAAAAAAAAAGCTCTATTTACGATGCTTCTTATGTATACTGCCTTTATACACATTTGGTTGAATTTGGATAAATTGTTTAATATTTGTGGCAAACTTACCTAAATTATTTATGACACCACTATTTTGAACACTGTTGTCTGACCCATTTAAATCATGAAAGTTTACATGAACTTCTGTAGCATTTATGGTGTGCACACAATTTTGTATAAATTGGTTGAATTGCTCCAGTGTAACATTTGGTGAGAATCTGTTGATTGGTCCTCAAGAAATAGCATAAAACCTCCATAATTCTCATATGGCGATCTTCATAAATGTAGCATAAAAAAGTAATGTAGTAGCACATTTGATCATTGTATACTGCCAGTATACAAAGTTAAGTTGAACTAGATTACATACGAGGGCTGATTCAGAAGTCATAGCAAATATAGTTTATTTCCTGAAAATGATTCAAAACAGGAAATGTATTATGTACAGTTGAAAGTGTACGACCTGTAAATTTTAAAGGTGACATCACATGGGGATGGATGCAGGAATGTACGGCAAGGAACACAGAAAAATATGACTCCTTTAAATCACCATTTAATTAATATATTCCCGTACAAACTGCATACACTCATGTGAACAGGTATGTATCGTACGTATACGAGCTGTTTAACATCCTTCATAGTAGTCTCCAAGGTTCTCCACGGTTTGTTGCCAACAATGAGGCAGACGGGAAATACCATCGGCTGCATGAGATCCGTCAACGTGCACCACCTCTCGTCGAAATGCTGCAACGATGTCTTTAAATGTCCACCATTTTCAAAAAAGTAGTGTGTGACGTACTTAAAACATGAAATTATACATGATCTGCAGCAGTACTTCTTGTTTGCCAAATATTATATGAATTGGTCAAGTGTTTCCCAAGATAGGACATAAAAACTTTATTTGTATAGTGCTATCTTCCAAAATGGCCGACAAAAGTGGTTATGTGTTGGTATATATGATGCTTGTAACATATATTTACAGTATAAAAAAATGGGATGAAATTGTTTAAATGGAATGGTAGATATACAAAATAAACCTAAGCAATTGTATGGCCACCATATTGAAAATAAGCACCTAATAAAGTTCAATTACTTACGTTTACTTGGCCTACCATTGCATCACTTACCTACCATATTGGGTCAGAATTTGTATACAGTTTTTTGAGATATAAAGTAGACATCTTTATTTCTTCACTTGGTACTATTTTCCAAAATGGCTGACTAACACCAATATCTATCTCAAAATTGAATGCTTACTTGATGCTCTACCAGCATAAAAAATTTAGTTTAAATCGGTTGAATGTTTTCTGCGCATATTATTAATGCTGCTTTAGATTTGTAGCTTGTCCTCTCTCGTACTTATTGCTTAACACCATGCAGATGTTTTCCTGTCACTTCAACTAATCTATTTTATTCACTGAAAATTTAAAATTTTCTTTTGATATAATATTCTTATTCACCTCGAATGCACATTATAACAAATGTGACTGTGATGTATATGTATACTCGGGGACCATTAAACTACTGAAACCTCATATGCCATATGATAAATGTGTCGCAGACAGTCCATAGTAGTTTCCATTGAGTGAACTTTTCTTCCCCACCGGTCGCGCAAGGAGGGGAAGAGCTGCACCTTCCCGTCATGGGATTGTTTGTAGATTTAGTCGCACAATAAATACATATATAAACATTATAAACACAAACATATATATTATTGTTCAGTTGATCAGTAATATACAATGCAGACAAACTCATAAATACAAAAAAGACCAAAAATTGTATAAAATTATACAAATAAAGAAAAACACATACATAATTCTAGGTTACGAATAATGTTTATAATGTATTCACGGTAACTTCAAGATTTTCTGAAGCCCTGCTAAAGATCTACTTTCAGGGAGCCGATTATGTATCCTTCCGCAGTATGTATACAAAACATTGCCATGTGACACCTATCAAATGTTTTGTAAACAAACAGTGCCATGTGGGAACTGTCAAATATTTTGTTAACAGTGTCCATGTGGGAACTACCAAAATTTATTTTTGAAGAGAAACAATGCCATGGTAATCTTAACTGTCATATACTTTAATAAAATTCTCCAAATGTCTAAAAAATGCTAATCAATTTAGCAAAATATTGTAATACATACAAAAAGGTAGATTGAAGTATATATCGGAACTGTTAATTATATAATTTAATTAAAGTTTACTTATTATATTAAGATTTATTTACATAATTGGTATAAGGAAAAAGTTAAATTTTACATAATAAACTTTTGGAAGTAGCACTCAGGTTAAAGATTTCACTGTGATAAATGGGTACTATTTATTCTATTTTATTGCATATAAGTCACACATTTTATTTAAAAAATTTTATTGAAAAAACGGGGTGCGACTTATAAGTGAGAAAAATTCCTCCAACCCCGCACTAACGTTTCAGTTACTATGAATTCACGGCCCGCGGCTCGATTTCAAAACTCTTCAGCGAACAAAATCACTTTCATTTTGAAACCTGCGGTGTAGGTACATCGCTTTTCCGTCAAGATACTGTCTCACTTCACTGCCACAACATCAAAACAACACTACGTGTGGCACAAAGACGATATAAGAGAAATACGTGTAAGCCAACGCTAATGTGCTGCTCTCTCTTACGCTCCACAGAAAGCTTTCGAAAATAATCGATTATCAGTTATTGACCAAAAATCGATTCCTTTTCATTCTTTTAAAAAAAAATTTTCTGTTAAGGATTGCGAAGGGAATTACGTAACGGAAATATTCAAATGCCTTTCTATATTTTGCACGTTTATTTAAAACTTACAATGATAAACTGCAGAAATAACAACGCTAATACTAAAATTACATCTTAACCTAGAATTATCTTATAAGTAGAAAGAATGTGTTACGTTAGTTTTATAACCACAATTCAGCGTCTCCAATATCCAATATGGCGTGGTTATATTTCTGAAAAAAACGTGCTCAAACTGACAAGATGGAGTGTATGAGTCCGCTGGACAGACACTGAAATTTATTTAATTTCAATTAATAACAGTGAAATATTTACCCATGAGTGCTACGTGAAAATGTAAATATATAGTTTAGCAATATTAACTTTACAATTACGGCATTAAATTTATACATATTAATATTTAACCTACGAACTATTTCTTTTCAGCTATAACCAACATGTCCCTTCAAAATCTGTTGTTAATTCGTACGGACTTTTAACAAATTATTATAATTTATGAAAAAATATACTTAAAACTTAAAACAACCAATTTATATAGTGCTTCAGTGCTAAAAGCAAGACAAAACCTTTTTCCATATACAATTTTTTTTATAACCAATTCAACATGTAACTCTTAGGGTGATTTTTCAAAGGTTCTTTTCAAAAGTACCGAAGATACCGTGAATGGATTATACACAGAGGCCCCACACACACAAGTACCCCACACACACAAGTACATGGCTAAANCGAAGATACCGTGAATGGATTATACACAGAGGCCCCACACACACAAGTACCCCACACACACAAGTACATGGCTAAAAATAACGCTACATGAAAAACAAAATTAATTGCTCCACATTCCACCTGAGAATTTATTCCATATATTTAAGATACACTATTGCATGAACAGTTTTGGAAAAATTTAAGCAGATGCTTTTTGAACATATTTGTGCGCTTCAGAATTTTTACATTATTTGGTAGTCTATTAAATAACCTAATCCCCATATTGTTTACAGTTAAGTGTGTAGGCTTTATTTACAAACTTTTAAAATGGAAATATTGAGAATGAGTGAGAGAGCAAGAGTGTGAATGAGTGAGTGAGTGAGTGTGTGTGGTAAGAGGAGGGGGTGTGTGTGTGTCATTATTAATTAATGGTTAAATTAAATTTTGGAGCATACTTTTTAAGTTCAATAAGTAGAAAATCATATTTTAAAAATGATATACTGCATCTAAAGAAACAGTTTGTTGTGTGATCAGTGAAATAGTAGTTATTTCTATTTATATATAACTGAAATGAAATGTTTGCTGGTGGCTATTCAACTTCAAAACTATTCACATGTTATTCTACAATTTTACTATTTTAATAGAAAATATTCAAACATCAAAATTCAGTATTCGCACACACTAACAACCATGGTCATTTTAGTAAGACTTGCTAAATACGACTGGTCGCCATGTGTTTTTTTGGGGACAATGGGAGGTTGTATACACCATTTTGGGGACAATGGGAGGTTGTATACACCATTTTGGGGTATATTTTATTTGGAAGACTTATGTCCATTGAAAGAAATAAATATTTCAGCAATAAAATATCTAATTTTTCTGCAAGAAGTTACTGAAAATACATTTTGCACTTGCTAAAAGTGATTGGGAGCTAAGTGTTTACATATTTTTTGAGACAAGGGAAGATTGTTATACATTGTTCTGGGTTATACTTTTATTCGGATGATCTCTGTCTGTTGAAATAAACTAATATTTCAAATATTTCATTTTAAAGACTTGGTACTTTTGTACCAGAGACAATCAAAAACTGACAATGCAAAAAACACACTTTTAATGCAATTTTTGAGGTTTTTGGGGGTCAAAAAGGGTTTGCAAGAACTTTACAAGGTCAGTGAATTTACAAGGCCATTCTGAGGAACAATGAAACCTCGCAAAATCAGAACTGTACGCAACTGCACATTTTCATGTAAGCTGAAATACCAACACTCACCTTGGCCCTGGCAGCGAGCTCTGAGGTGGTGAACTCATCAGGCACCCGGCGGAACACTTCGCGGATCTTGTGCTGCACATCTGGGCCATTGTAGGTGAAAAAGAACTGAAGCAAAGGGTCCTTGCTGAGCTCTGGATGTCGAGCCACCAGCGTCAGCCACCGCCGCAGTGATTTACGACGCTCCTCAATGAAGTGTGACGTCACTGTGCAGAGCCCCAACACGATTAGCAAATAAAGTTAAAACATTTCATTCTTTCTGCACAGGGATGACGTATTATGTAGCTACAGAGGATTCACACCAATCTAAATGCTTCCAAAATTCTGTAAAGTATCAGTAAGTAATAAGAATAATATATCTGATTGATTTCTTGACTTATTTGAAAAATTTAGCACACACAATCAATACCACCATGTGCAAATAACCAGTGGGTATGCACAATGTACCTAACGAAACAACAGCTTGACTATTTTTAGCTGTTATGAATGAAGATAAGTTATGTGAGAGCACACCCAACACCCTCTAGGTTGCTAGTAGTGATTAGCAAGGTGCTTGAGTCAAATATGAATGCATTCCCTCCATTTTCTTATTTNATATGAATGCATTCCCTCCATTTTCTTATTTCATCTGCATGCAACATAATCATTTAACAAATGCATTTTTCATGCATGTTTAAATGATACAAATAATTCCTGGCATAACATCACTCTCTATTCCCGATGTGAACCGCTACAGGATTTGGTGTCCAAACATTTATCATTACCTATTAACAGGACTATTAGCATTATTTAAGTCAAGCATCCTACCTATTTTCTGCCGTGCTTCAGGCAGAGAAATGGAATTACAAATGCAAGTTAACGTAATTGAAGACAGCCTGATAATAGTCACAGTATATTAAACAGAAAGACAAATTCCATGATGGTATGAAATTATGTGTACAAAGCACATGTATTTCTTTTAAACAGAATAATATTAATTTTGAAATTAAATGAAAATATGCCAGCCCTTCATTAGATAATGTTTTGAAGTTACAACTGAATACATTTAATGAACAATAATGGCATGATACAGCCCATTCACGATTACTTTACACTTTTCTGAAAAACTGCTAATATTCTACTTTCGGTTACTAATTACGTATCCTTCCACTACATGTAAATATAAACACTACCATATGACTTCTATGTTTCAACTGTCAACTGCTTTGTTTACCATTTTCAGCTGTTCAAAGAATGCGGTCATATTTCAAAAAGCATTACATATAAATGTCCACAATTTAGGCCTACAACTGTGTTTAGGTTAGCTTTATGACTTTCGGTATTTATGACAGTTCTTATGGTTATTATTTTACATATTGTTAACATATTTGTGTTATTCGCGATATAGTACATTACACATAATACACATTAATATTTATCAGCGACCGTGTTTAACGTTGTTACAACTGTGGGGGAAAGAACTGTAGTACTTACTCTTGTTAATGATGTGTGTTATTTCACTAAAAGAACACCCTCAGTTGGAATAAATATTAAAATGAAGGAGCAAACAGTCCAATGAAAAGATAGTAAACTTCAGCACGCAGTTCAAGTCACTTATTTTTTGGACGTAGCGGCAACAAACTTAAAGGCTGGTGGTGAACATGCACACAAATAGGCCAACCATTACTTTTATTCCACTCATATTTTTTTGCATAGTTTGTTTTTACCAAGTTCATTTAATTATTTATTAAAAATTTTCTGGCTGAGCTTTAGTAATTTGTTGGGACTGTGGCAAACATTAAATTCATAGGAACGTAAGCATGTTATACAATTATGTTTCAAACACCTAGGGTAAGGTTACAAACTTGTAAGAAATAACCAGACGTGACTTTCATATAATTAATTAGCCATAAAAACAGTTTACGGTTAAAATGTATAAATCTTGCATGNAATAACCAGACGTGACTTTCATATAATTAATTAGCCATAAAAACAGTTTACGGTTAAAATGTATAAATCTTGCATCTCCAATATTTGGTACAACACACAGACGCAACGATTACCATTTTGATTTCATGCACATCATTCACAACCGACACGATGCATGTAACAGTGTATTTATTAGTGACGTAGTAAAACAGATAAACCTCATAACTTGCCTACGCAGACTGAAAAAACATAATACATACAAATTTAATGTATAAATTTTAAATATTTTTTGCACACAGAAAAATTAACATGTTTAACTAAAAGCAACATGTCATGTCGCCACTTCTGCCAACTTCCAATTTGTACCGTCCTGCCATCACATCTAAATATTATAATAAGTATTCAAACATTGGCCTTGGAATAAGATGTGGCGAAGAGCAATACATACATACACACAGATACAAACACATACTGTGGAGAATGGACTGTGTGATAGATGGTATCTTTGGTTATTTTTAGCAGCAGTTGTCATGCTAATTGTATTCAGCTGTTAAAAAGGTAAAAAGACTCCGTTGGAATTTCATTATTCAAGATATTATTTATTCCAGTTTGATTTATTTTTCATCATGAAGAGCAGTAAGTTTATAAAAAAGTTATTATAAATTTTATCTAATCATTTTAAGATCTTTTGATTTAAGAAACCATGTTGTTACTGAGATAGAGTCGGAGCTATATTTGATTTAAGAGGCGTTCCGTATAAATTTATAAGAGAATATATATTAAAATACCAGTCAAACATTTATTCTAGTTGACAAAATTACTATTAAAATAATTTAATTGAATAGAATAGTTTGACTTTACTGCTTAGCAGGGTGGTGATAGTTTGTTTTTTCCTATTTGTATCATCACAGAGATAGCGCCCATTTGAGGTAGAAGGAAATAGAAATGATTGGAGTATGTTATAAACTGGTCAGTAAAGCCACAAACTGCTTTTCATTACTGTTGTATGAACTGTAAAAATCTAAATAAATAGTTAAATCAACCAGTAAGGAAGCAGTTTTTAATCGTGACCATAAAATAATTTTATTAAGTGTATTGTAATTTTATTGCCATGGATAAAAAAATTCATAGTAGTGAATGTAGTTCGCTGGAAGGCAGCCCATCGCATAGAGAAATGCAGACAAATGTACTTGGTACCGTAAGTTACATTACTCCACCAGTGCAGCAGTTAAGACATAGCACCCATAGAGCAGCATTTAAATAATAATGAACCCCTAAGCGTGACAGTATCCATGTTGCAACAATTACAGTTAAATATGCAATAATTGCATACCAAAATGACTACAAACCATGAAAATTGAAAACAGAAGTAGCTGCAAGCCATAAAAAATTGCAATCTGATACAACGAGATTACATTCGGAGCTTACGGTAGTCAGGCAGATTTAGTAAATACTCTTCGCAACAAATTAAAATCTGTTTGTGCCAAAATACAGGCTCAGTTCAACTCGTTCAAAGCTGAAACTGTTAATTACGTTTCGCAATAGGTGGTACCACGTATAGACCACTACCAAAGAATGTCGGATGCGTAGCACTAGAACTGAAATGGAAATGGCAAAATTGTGTAACACCGTAGCACAATTACAAACCGCACAAGCATCTTCAAATTAAAGCTCAGGTCTTGATAGTGAAGTCGTATCTGAAATGGACCACCATATTCGCTATACACTTCAGTTACGTCTAGTACTACAATTCCTACACCTCCAGTCTGTAGTGCAGTTTGTGCCTATGCTAAGCCAAGAGAGATTGTTAGTACAAGAGTTGTCTACCTTTAAGAGTCGTGAGGTTGACACTCCAATAGCCTTTTTGAAAAGATTAGAGAAGTATTTTAAAGTGTGTAAAATTGGATTTGACGAAATGCTTCAATACGTCGACCTTGCTATAAGGGAAAGTACTAACCACGGGTGGGGGGATTGAGTGTGAACAAATACACTTTTATGAGCAGTTTTGTAAAGCCTTTCAGGAGAAGTATTGGAGTAAGAAAGTACAAGGCTTACTTCGGACTCAACTACACAACAATCGTTTCTACCCAAGTCGTAATTATTCTTTGGAGACTCATTTCACATCACTGTACGAACGCACTCGATGCATGACACCACCTAAGTCGGATGAGAAGTTCGTAGCTATGGTTCTTCAACTTCCCCACAGTTATCAATGAAACTGGGTGAGTAGATCTATCACTTCAGTGCAACAATTTTGAGATGAACTCCTACGTTACGTTCGTTTAGAAACACTGTCTCGAGGTAACACACATACAGATCTATCAGGTTCTTCCGGTTCACCAAGCTCATCAAACCAATACAGAGTGTCTACTTACCGCACTGTTCAGTCGCCTAGCGACTCACCTAAGAAAGGAGATCATTATAATGACCATTCCGATAAACCATTAAATGGAAATACTCGTCAGGACTTACCATTTTGGCGTAGAAGGCGCAGACGACAGCGTAATGACGAAAATAACCGATCTGATAATAGGAAATGAAGCAGATCAGATGGCAGCGATAATGAGAAGTCACTGCCAAGTAAGCAAACTAGTAACAAATATATACTCCAGAGCGACGTCGTGATTCAAGACGTGATTGAAGGCTTATCCACGATGATGACACAGGTGAACACAACCAACATCGTTACAATCATGGGAATACTCCGCCAAAAGAAACACAAAATAGAGA
>NQII01000051.1:686173-691173 GCA_002778355.1 Clitarchus hookeri
CAGTGTTAAATATTTGTGGCATAAAAGTTATTTAAAAAACAGATGAACATGTTACTCCTAGGATGATATTTCAAAGATTTCTTTCAAAAAATGTGAATAAAACTTGAATGGACTATATGAAGAATTGCAGTCAGAAATTTGTGATAATGACCTATTTACATCCACCAACAGTTTTATAATGCATACTTTTGAGTACAATTACCTAATTTAACATCAACTGTAACTATAGTTAACGTAAAAATTGAAAAAAAATTATATAATTTTATTTATTACATTCACATCAATAAAGTGGCTATATGTAAATGAACCATGACTATGTATTGAGCAAGTGTGGCCCACCAAGCATTAAAATTATTTTTTAAGTATACCAATGAGAAATTTAATTTAATAGCTCTGCAGTAGAGTGTACTTACTTCCAACCATCCGTTTTGGTGGTAACTTTGGGATGAGCCTGTACGGAAATCTGCCCAACAGCAGCTCATGTAGAGCCACAAAGTCATTATATCTACGTCGCACCTCACTCTTGAACCTCTAGAGCCAAAGCACAAAATAACACTGTCAGTAATAAAATACAACAGGAATATGTGGCAAAACACACTTAAAACTGTAGTAAAAAACATGTTTGCTTAGTATGTTAATTACTATTACATTTAAGAAGTAGTCTATAGCAAACCTTAGTATATACTGGGAATAAATAGCTAAAATTTCCTAATATAGGCTATTCAAGGTAAAATAAGCACTTTTTAAAGACCTGCTTAAGGTTACTTTTATGTGCACTGTGTAGTCTTCCACCACATGTCAAATGAACTGTCATGAGCCTGGCCTACTCACTTTATTCATGTGTTAGTCAAGTGAAACTATGAAATTGTTGGCAAAATGAATATTTTACAAATCTCATTCTTACACTAAAATGCATTTAAAAAACCAAAAACAAATGAAATAATTTCAGTATTCACAAATGTTTACCTAGCACTTTCAATTCAATGTTGAGACATGGAACTACTTTCCCTTTGTTGTTACTAACTTTACTGGGCACATGCTAGTCACTATGCCCAATAAAAAATATATAGTAGGTAGAGGCAGTGATGGTTTTCAAACACTGACTTCAAAAGTGCTCAATTAACTGTGAATGGTTTATACCATAAAATATCAAGTATTGGATAGAGGACATCTGAAATTTGAGCTAAGTATTCAAGATTTTTGGTAAAACGTAAATTCAGTTACAAGAATTAGAACAGAGAAATGTTAATTTTTTAATTTGTAATGTAAGTGTATCAATCTTTTAAAGTGGTAGTGCATCAACATTTCAGAGGAAGCAGTATACCACTATTTTCTGATTATAGTTAAGTAAATTAATATTTTTGAGTAAAACAATAAGGCGGAAAAAACAATGTTTTCACAGAAAGTAATGAAGTCTGGCTGCAGGTAATGTTAAAATCCGCAGCAGCACAGAATAGATAAAAAAACAAAAAGAAATTTGGGCATGATTGATAAGTAGGAGTAGGAAAATACATACTGTGCTGGAAGTGGGACTGATGCTTAAAACTTGATTTTAGTAATGGTTACACAAAACGTAGAACTGTAAATGCACAGAAAAAAGGTTAAAAAAAAAATTATACTTGATATCAACAAGCCAATAAAACCAAAAATATGATCTTCATGGTAATATTAACGGACACATAACTGACTAGAGCCTCGTGAATTTGTTCAATGTATGAGGGGGGTATCTGCTTACAAGAAAGTATTTGTCTACACTATCACATTAACAATAATTCCCTTGCAGAGCCATACAGTATTCTCTTCTGAAATAAGTTGTGGGCATTCTTCTTGATGTGTAAAGCACATTCCGCGATTCATGTTGAATCTCCACAATGGTGTCAAAACTGCAATTTTTTTAGCTGGATTCTCATTTTCAGGAATAGGGTAAAATCTGCAGGAGACAAATCTGGCAAGTAGGATGAGTGTGGAAGCACAACATATTTGACATAATATTTCAAGCGAGAAACTTGTGTGAATATAGCTCAGTGACAAGGTGCATTGTTATCATGGAGCATCCAGTTTCTCGCACACCACAAATCCAGACACTTTCACCAAACGTCCTCTCAGATGCTTTACAACCCGACAGTAGAATGCACAGTTGATGGTCTGGCCTCTAGGAACAAATTCTCAATGCACAATGCCACAAATGTCGAAAAAACAATGAGCATGCAATTGGTGGAGCTGTGTACCTGCTTTGGCTTTTTCAGCCATGAAGATGATGGGCTCTTTTACAGTGAAGACTGTTGCTTCATCTCAGGGTTGTATCTATACACAAATTTTGTCACCTGAAATGTTTCAACATTGCAGAGATTCAGGGCAAATTGCAGAAGGTGCTTGACATGCTTCGAGAGTCTTGCAGGACACATAGGCAATAGTAATTTGATATGTTGGGAAAATAATTTTTTTTTACTTTTGCAAAGGAATGTAATTTATTTAGTGTTTGGAACATTGTGAAAATAATAATTTGTATTTATTTAATGGTTTTTTGGTTTTCAAAATGTATAATTTATTTTCCATTTCTACTAAACTCTGGAAATGCAGTGGATTGTTTTAATCTTGTGCAATGAAGATATCAAGACAAGGTCAACATGACAAGGTTCACACTGGAGTTGTGGAAGTTCCAGAGAAGCAGTAGTGTGATTTGCCATAATCAGTCATGACTGCATCATATGATGGCCAGATTGGCCATTTTTGGTAATGTGGCTTGCTGTAGGTACAAAGATTGGATGCAGCCACCGCCTTGTAACAGAAAGTTTTGAGTTCTTGTTAAGTGAAGTAAGATGCGATTGTACTAACACCGGACGCACCTGTAACCTATGCTTCTTTCAACTTGTTTTTAGGCTGAAGTTTGAAACTGCTAATTTCTTTCTGCCAATGTTAGGGTTCATTAAAGATGCAAGGAGGGAACACCCCTCCTTTCTTCACAAATGTCCTCGTGATACAAGTGTTTTCTATCTGACCTTAATTAATAATGTAGTTGTGTCCTTGATTCTTGCCTTTCTTGTTGTTTCATAGTGTTTCATGCCAATGCTATGTAATATAAATACAGGGTGAGTATAAAAGAATACCCCAACTTTGAAGGTATATAATATCAAAACCTACAATCTTGAATGACCAATCAAATGAACCGTGGAACCGTGAAGTTTGTTTACCATACATTCATAAATGTTCAATGTGACTACCAAAAGCGGCCCGAATGACATCTATGCGATAATCAAACTCATTCCACACTCTTGTCAGCATGTCCGGTGTTACAATTTGGATGGCGTTCGTAATTCTCGTTTTGAGGTAATCAATGTTAGCCGGCAATGGAGGACAAAACACTTGATCCTTTATGCACCCTCATAGAAAAATGCATGGGGTAAGATCTGGACTTCTTGGAGGCCAGTGATGAAGAGTCTGGTTACCAGCTGCTCCTCGACCAATCCAGCATTGCGGCAACGTCTCGTTCAGGTATCCGCGAACGGCTAGGTGCCAATGTGGTGGCGCACCATAAAGGAAACATCACACTGTCCCCTTCACATTGGCGTGTCCCCCTCACCACCTCAAACCGAACGTTACGAACGTCAACACCGGAACTGCTGACAAGAGCATGGAACTAGTTTGATTATCGCATAGATGTGGTTCGGGCCGCTCATGGTGGTCACATTAAACATTTATGAATGTATGGTAAACAAACTTCACGGTTTCACGGTTCATTTGATTGGTCAATCAAGGTTGTAGGTTGTTTGGTTTTGATATTATACACCTTCAAAGTTGGGATATTCTTTTACACTCAGCCTGTTTAAATGGATAATGATAAACTTTATTGAACTGTTCGCCCAACATTTTACTATTGTTTTTTATAATGGTGCCTTTATCTACAAACTCAATTCTCTTTCTCTGCTCTGACTGAACTCAACGAGCTGACTCTTATTGGTGCCATATGGTGCGACTGAAAAGTTACAAAGTGGCAAGAACACTGGCAGCATGGTACTGTTCTGCAAGGGAACTATATTGAAGGTGATAGCATGTAAACGTGCATAAGTATTGAAGCTGATAGTGTGTAAACATAGACAAATAAACAGAGTTAATCTCAAAACTTTTTGACACCACCCATATGACCCAGTGAAAATATACAAGATGTATTAATGCATCACTACAAAACTGTAGAAAGATAACTGGACATTATAAATTTCAGGTTGGTTGGAACTTCGAGTTTTCTATATTTTCTTTGAAGTTGGCATACTCTGCAGAAAAACAGAACACTTTACATGTAGACAGGTACATTCACTGGGACTGCCTACCTCTAGGCTTATAAACTTCATATGCACATGCCTCACACTTGACTGCCTGGGTCATATTGCTTTGAACTACGCCACTCTAGTCACCTGGCTATTTACTGATTTACAAGCAAAGGCTGTATTACAACTAAATGGGATTTGTATTAAAGATTAAAATTTAAAAAAAGTGAAACTCAAAAAAATCCCTACAAAGAATACTAAAACCCAGAGATGTTACACTCTAATACTAAACTGGCGCTTCACACTCAAATTACATTTTGAAGTTTTAATCTCACATATTGGTATGCACAAATTAATTTTGTTGCTAGACATAGTAAACATATTCAGCAGCCTGCATTTTCTTTTGTAGCAGCAACCACAAAATTTGAGGTGTAGAACCCAGAACTAGTTTTGGTACTCTGCAAACTTGATGGCATATAGACAGGGGCGTACACAAGGAGGGGGAGGAAAGGTTCTGGGTTTGAACCTTCTCCAAAATATGAAGGACATATAAAAAATAAATACAGACAGTTATCAGTAAAATGAGAAATTAGGTGTAATAAACAGTAAAAGTAAGTAAAATAAACTAAGTAAAATAAAAAATACAAGTGTTCACATATAATGTTATTTTTCAGATGAAATTTTTTACAGGTACTGTTTTATTAATGAAGAAAGCAGCCCTCAAAATAAATATCTGCC
>NQII01000051.1:696173-801665 GCA_002778355.1 Clitarchus hookeri
TTCACATACATATTTATAGCAACTGTAGAAAACTTACACCACCCGCCATTGATGACATTCCCTGCACATAAGATCTTTTATTGCACTCTCCATCGCCAATAACCGAAATGTAAAGTATGCCATCCGTAGTATGTCCATTACTAAGGGTGATTCACTTTTCTTTCTAGCCATTTTCTTTCTTTCATCTTCACGAAAAGGTTCTCTTCCTATGTCTGAAACAAGAGTACTAGGTTATGAAATGTTGTAATAAAAATTAATCATTCTTACATTAAATTTTTTATCAGTCACCCAAATTGATATTGTAAACAATGTAGGTTAAAATGTTACCATTTATAAATAGATGGAAAAAGGTTATATTTTGCCTATTTATTGATGCAACAATGGCATATTATAGAGTCAAGTGGGGTGAATATGAAACAAAAAAAAGAAACTTTCTTCATTATCTCAAAAATTACTAGCCCTATTATATAAAGAAAAATTACACATAATACTTTATCTGCCTATTTATGTTCCTGCCATATAAAAAGTGTTACACCTTCGCTAATTTTTTTCAAAAATAAACATTTTATTTTTTTACCTTTAAAGAATTTAAATTTTTGACTATCACATTCCCTCCAAATCTTGACTCGTATCCCATTCTCCTCACTTGACCCTGTTATCTTCTGTATGATGTGATACGAACTTTATATATATATTATACAGGCCAAACATATATTTACACATTTAAAGGCCCAATCAGAGTTGCTTTGCATATGTTTCTTTTGAGTGTGAGAACGCCGGCATTACTGGTGCATCTGGTTCATGACTAATGTACGTATTGTTACATGGGCGTCTGAGGGGCGTATCTGAGTTTGTGAGGGATGGAGGTCTTAATGAAAATAAAAGAACTAAATTTGATTTCTAATTTATTCACACTGCTATTATTTACAGCATTAAATTATCTGTCTCCACCATTAATCTTATTTTATTTAACAGTGGGTGCAATATTTAATGTCTATTTCAACTCTAATTAACGTCCTCTGTTTGGTTACAGTTAATTAACTCATACTCATCATTAACATGTGTTCAATCTATCTATTGCCATCATTTGTAATGTCTTTCACTCGTGCATGTAGTCCAATAATCCTTGCCTGCCAGCCACACACTTCACTGCTTGATACTAGCAGTTGCAGATTTCCCTTCCTCTGATCACTTCTCTCACCGCTCGTTCTTCTATTGCTCAAAAAACAGCCACTCATCCATTCAACAAAAAATTCCAGCTTCGAGACATGTCACACTTTTATATAGTCGCCCTGACCATCTGGAAGGTTCAACACACCTCGAGTCACGCTGAGAGAACGAGGACGGTAATACAGAGCATTCTTCCGTAAACGCAGAAACTGAATACAACCAGGGTCAGCGGCATGCGACGCAAAAGGATTATAGTGTTTGCTTTCTTTTTGGTAATAGATAAGTGGCTCTTCGTATAGAGAGCGCCTGTTAATTCAAAACACTTCATTGACTTGCTGCCGCAGCTATAATTTAACTGCTGTCCTTCACTTCCACTTTCTCGCACGGGATGCAAAGCAGTGAACGCGTAACACTGCCTCCTCCTCAAGTCTGTTAGTCCCGAACAGACACTGCAACATCCGGATCATCATAGAGTGCCAGTCGGTCGATATGGCCAACCTTCAGCTTCGCCCGAGAGCATTTGACGACAAATACGAAAGACCATATCATTGATCTTTTTCAGAATACTGTAGGGGCCTTCCCAACATATCTGTATCTTCGATCAGTACCCTTTTCGCCTCTGGAAATTGCATATACACAACAATTGTCCTGACCATATCACTGATCTTTTTCAGAATACTGTAGGGGCCTTCCCAACATATCTGTAGTTTCGATCAGTACCCTTTTCGCCTCTGGGAATTGCATATACACAACAATTGTCCTCCTTGAAATACCTCGTCCGACATTCTCCTATCATACCACGTCTTCATCCTGTCACTATTTATTCTGAGGTGCTGTCGAGCAAAATCAAGAATGCCAACTAGTCTGTTACGTAATTCGGTGGCATAATCAGGGGCTGCAGCTTCCTCTTCTGTTGGTAGGCCAAACAGCAGGTCACTAGGGAGGTGTAGCTGTCTTCCAAACAGTATCATTGATGGTGTTACCCTTGTGGAATCATGAACTGCTGAGCGGTAAGCAAGGAGAAACAATGACACCTTTGAATCCCAGTCCTTTTGATAGTCTGCCACAAAGATCGATAGGTATTGCTCAAGAGTGAGGTTAAGCCTCTAGACCATTCCATCCGACTGAGGGTGTAAGGCTGTAGTCCTAGTCTTTTTCATCCCAGAATTTTCGTCACCTCCTGGAAGACCGCAGCTTCAAAGTTTCTTCCCTGATCAGAATGGAGTTCTAGTGCAACACCAAACCTCAAGAAGACATGTTCTATGATTGCCTAAGAGACAGTACGTGTTTCCTGGTTCGGGAGGGGAATGACCTCAAGCCCCTTAGTAAAATAATTTTGAGCCACCCACAGATACAGATTACCTCTCTCTGCAACAGGCAAGGGACCCAGAATGTCTACTGCCATCCTTTCAAATGGGGCTCTAACATTGTATTTCTGGAGGTGACCTTATATCCTGATCCTAGGGCCCTTCCTTGCAGTGCAGATGTCGCACATACGGCACTACTTTTCAACATCCTCCTGACAATGAAGCAAGTAGAATCTCATTCTAACTCTGTTGGGAGTCTTATTAACACCAAAGTGCCCACTGGTTGCCGCACTATGCAGTTCTTTTTCTGAAACCCTGCATTAAGGACCAACTGTAAGCATGTGTGTTTTCCATCATTATTTTCCCAGTTTCTGTGAAGTATGCCATTCTTCAGTGGGAGGGAATTCCATTATACCCAGTAAACTTTGACTGCTGTACTCGGACTAGATATCTCTCCCCATTTTGGCATACAGCCAGCTTCTTTCCACTTGCACTCACTGCAACATCCGGATCATCATAGAGTGCAAAGTGGGATCATTCAGCTGTGATCTTTTCTAATAACCGTATCACTCCAGGTAGGCATCTCATCACAAGATAGAGAACCTTGAATTCTTGTCCTCTGTACATTCAGTGATTCACCATTCTTTTCTCCCTGGAGTTTGCAATGATGACAGAATGGCTCGCATGGTCTCTAGACAGTGCATCCGCATCGCTGTGAAGGTGTCCAGATCTGTGTTGTATTTCAAAGTCATATTCTTGAAGATGCTGTATCCACCGGGCTATTTGAACCTTCGGGGTTCTTAAAATTTAGTATCCAGCGTAATGAAGCATGGTCGGTTCTTAAAATAAAATGTCTGCCATAAAGATAGGGGTGGAAGTAAGAAATTGCCTTCACCATGGCCAGAAGCTCCCTGCATGTAAAACAGTAATTCCTCTCAGGCTTATGTAATATCTTACTGAAGTATTCTAGTGGTCTTTCCTTCCCACCTTGAACCTGAGATAACACAGCTCCAATGCCTACATCACTAGCATCAGTGTCCAAAATGAATACACCCTCACTTTTCGGAAAACCCAAGACTGGTGGAGATATAAGAATTTTCTTTAATTTACCACAAGCGTTTTCACACTAGGTGGTCCAATTAAATCTCCTTTACGCCTAAGTCAGTTCATGTAGCGGCTTGGCGATTGTGGCGAACCAAGGTACAAATCTACTGTAATAGGCACATAATCCCGCAAAACTTCGCACTTCAGTTTTGTCAGTTGGTGTCGGACAATTTATTATCACTTTGGTCTTCTCGAGGTCTGTTTCGATTCCATGGGTCGACATTATATGTCCCAAGAAATTGATTTTCTTCTGGAACAGGGCACTTCTAAGGAACTAGATACCAGTTGGCTGCAGCCACTTTCTGGAATAAAGAATCTAAGCATGATAGGTGCTCTTCAATTGTCCTCCCTGTCACAACAATGTCATCTAGGTAAACATGACAGATATCTAAAGACAGGACTTTTTCCATCAGACACTCGAAAGTGGCAGGAGCATTACATAGCCTAAAAGGCATAACTTTGAACTGCCAGGTTCCTGATAGACTGAACACATGTTAATGATTAGTATGAGTTAATTGACTGTAATCAAACAGACACATTAGGAAGGACGTTAGTTAGAGTTGAAATAGACATTAAATATTGTGCTCACTGTTAAATAAAAAAAGATCAATAGCGGAGACATAATTTAATGCTGTAAATAATAGCTGTGTAAATAAATTAGAAATCAAATTTAGTTATTTTACTTTTATTATTACTTTAATCCCTCATGAACTCTGATACGCCCCTCAAGCACCCATGTAACACTGGTGTCAGAAGTGGGATGGAGGCAATTATTTATTATATAAAGTTAGATAGGCAAGTAGTAAGTGATTTTCAAACAAATTAATTAATTGGAATAACTTTTTGTGAAAATAATTAAGACTGTTTTGTAGAATCATCACTGTGAATGTTAACTAGAAAAATGTCTGCAGAACTGGAAGCACTGCGAGAATTAATTGAGAGATTAGTTAGCAAAGTAAGCGGAAGTGTTAATAGCCTTGATAACAAAATTAGTAGTGTGAACGAAGCTGTACTTACCCAAATTAGTAGATTAAAAGAGCGTGTGAACGAAGCTGTAAATACCCAAATCAGTATTGTGAAAGAGTGTGTTAATGAAATTGTAAATAACCAAATTAGTTCTGTAATTTAAACTGTAAATAGTGTAAATGACAATGTAGACAGGAAAATAGAAAGCATTAGCGAGTTAGTGAATACAAGGGTTGACTGTGGACAATGTTGTAAATTTGTTGTAAAGGCACTTATTTTTCACTCTTAAATTAAAGTAAAAAAGGCAGATAGATTGTTTCTATGTAAAATAGTGTATTTATACAGGTTAGGTATTTGTCATTAATTAATTTTATATCGTTCACCCCAAGCATCTGGAAGGTTCAACGCACCCCGAGTCACGCTTAGACAAGATCAGTAATCCAGAGTGTTCTTCAGATAAACGCAGAAACTCAATACAACCAGGGTCAGCGGCATGTGTCACAAAAGGATTTTCGTGTCAGCTCGCTCGCTTTTTGGCAATATATACATGGCTCTTGGTTTAACACGTGCCTGTAATTCAAAACACTTAATTGACTTACCGCCATCGTATAAGTGCTATCCTTCACTGCCACTCGCTCGCGCGGGATGCGAAGCAGTGAGTGGGCAACAATATTTTATATAAAATTATTTACTAAGTTTTACTCAAAATACTATACTAGTTTATGAAAACCTAAAATAAGTTTGTAAAAAATTTCTTATCACGACACTTATTTGTTTTATAGAGAATCCTTATCTAAAATATCATCTATAAAAATTACCATTATTTTTCAGCATTTGCATTTCACTCGAGTATCTACAACACAAAATTTTTTTTTAAAAATTCCAGACTTGGTGAAATTTTTAAAATAACCTAACTCTCAGGGTAGTTTATATTTCCCTAAATTACTATTTACTGTTTTGTAGATAGCACCCCATTACATTATATAAAAAGGTACATTCTCATACACTTTTGAGACAAATGTTTATCATCCGATATATGCCATGGTCTTAAATGTCGGATCAGATCTATACATGGCAAATCAACTGGAAGAAGCACAAGTATGTGAAGGTGAAAACTTTTTAGGTTTTTAGTAGTGATCAGGAAACAGAATTCAACTTATCTAATATGGAAGTAAACACTTCAGGTTCATGTCTTGGTGATACAAATGAGGAAACTCAGAGAAAGACGCCTGAATTAAGTGTTCAAATAAGTCTGCTTGTAAGGTTTGACAAAAATATCAAAGTAAAGTAAAAACTATAGCAAAAAATTGCCAAGGTTTAGAAACTGATGTAAATAATATTCAGATAACACAGCAACAGGGAAAGGAACTTGTTTCTACGCAATAAAGACAAAGTGTAAGACATATTCAAGAAATTGACAGGGTGTGGGTACCAGTCCATGAACATAAAAGGGAACTGGTAATTAAATTGGAAATAGTGTGTGTGCAGATCTGTTTGGTCCTCTGTCAAGAGGAGGCGGGGTGTAGAATGTATTTTGTAATGCTTGACATGTTTTCTAAATTTGTGAAGAAGCGGGCAACAGCCCAGAGTGACTGGAAAGGTAATGAACACTGATGAATTTCCAGTGAAAACAGGTGTGGGATAATTGATTGTGACGTAATATGTAAAATTAGAAAGGCTTTTATACTAATCTACTAATGTTTACAAAATATCTCTCTTTATAAAGGTAAGAAGTATAGGTTATGCTCTAAAACAATTCAAGGTGTATGTGAGAAATGAATTGCAATAATGCGTATTCAGTGATTTCATGTGCCTGCAGTGATGATCCAAGATAATAACTTTTATGATGGCAAGACCATTTTGAACTTTAGTTTCAATACAAATGCAACTGTGTTTTCTTCAAACTAAACCTAATAAAATGTGATGCAAGTGTTTTCTGGTAATATGAAGGAATACTGCGAACCATATCTCAAAATTTGATTGTGACCATGTTACTTAGGAGTAATATCGTGTATTTTTTTGTGTGTTACAGATGGGTAATATTATGTCTTTTTTGTGTAATGTTGTAAGTTGGAGATGTGTAATATTGTGTATTTTGTGTAGGATTGTAAGTTGAATTTTTATAGGACTATTATTGGGTCTACCTTGGAGGTTCACAGTAAGGCAGTAATATCACCAGACTATTTTACAAATAGAATTAGTTGTAACACTTGATTTGCATACAAGAATTCTAAATGATGTTCGGTGTTAGTTAACAAACTGATTGTGTGTTTTGCAAAATGTTTAATGTATGGGTTGTTTCAGTTTCCTTGCATTGTAAGCAGTAAACACAAAAGGTATTGTTAATTTGTTAATAGAAGAAACTATAAATAATTTTGGAACTTCTTGGTAAAAAAATAATTGTCCCAAGAAGTAACATTGCAGATCATTAAAGTCATGGGTTAATTTTTATTTATTTTCTTTTCCCAAAATTAAGGGTAATTATTTTAAAATGCACTTTTTATACAAATGGTTATGTCTGTAGACTTATATAGGATAAAAAAACAAAAAAGGAGAATTGTCAAATCTAATTTTTGTAAAAGATAATATAGGTTATTTTGTACTAGTGAATTAATTAAGTCTGTTTGATATTGCGAGGCACTCATTTTATATTTTTTCAGGGTTATATAATGATATTTTTGTGGTGTGCTGTTTAGTTTGTTTTGCTGTGCAGGTAGGAAAAAATGTTAGAATGGCACCACGACGTCAGCAGGTATTTAGGTCGACGGTGGCACGATACATAAGGCGAGCGGACTGGGCCAATCAGGAGTCAGCTTGTTCGTCAATGTGGGTGCCCAGCGCCATGATGTGGGTAAAATAAATCCTCAGGACACCAGACGGGAAGGTCATGATTGTGGTTGCCCGGTAGAAACTTTTAAATGCAATGTAAACGGGAGTTATAATTTAGCTCGTGTAGGTTGAAGGCGGTAAAGTTTTACTTCATTTGGACGTTCAACCTCAAGAAATTTAACACATAAATTTTCAAACATACACAAGGTGGCATTAAGGCTTTCAGCTATGAACTTGGGACGCAGCTCATATGGTATGTGTGTGCATGACTGGACAAATCATTTTCTAATTAAGTTTTAAAAAAGGAATGCAGTAACTTGGTGTTGCAATTTTCGCGACTTTGCAAGTATCTTGCAATAAAAATTGTCTGGGATCAAAGTGAAATGTTTCCTATAATGTATGTAACTTTTACAAAGAAAAATAATTTAACTTCGAAAACAACAGAATTCTTGGTCTTTGTCACTTCAAAATTTATAACATTTCAAGTACAAAGCCAAATATCAAAAACACTTGCTACTATACATGTAAGAATTACTTACACAAAATAGCACTATAGACATCACAAATTCTTTTAACTAATAATACATTGTAGAGGGGGTGCGGCGCTGGCCTCACGACTCCTCTAATAAATACGTCTCTGCTGGGGTGAATTATATGCATTTGCGATGAAAGTGCATATAACACAGTCACCGATAATGAACTAGTCACGTAGAATATTAATGATATAATAGAATAAAAAAAGTAAATACGAATTATCACGAGACAACCAACCGTTGGACCCAATTTCTACTACACATGGGCATCAGCACCAGCGGAGCAGGGTGAGAGGGGGGCCAAAATGCCCTCCCAAGTGTGGTGAAAGGAGCAGGATGGGGTACACTGACAAAATTCTAATTTCCGGAGAGTCCGAATTTGGCTCCGAAATATAAATAATATCATTTCTGATGAAAATAATTCCCGTAATAGTAAGCCCTGGACCTCAACTGTAGGAGTTGCCATAACACTCGCAGGCTATCAAAACTATGCTAGTTGTTAAAAAAAATTCCATTGTATTTTTATGTTAGTCTCATCATTGCCTGCAAATTAGCAAGGCCTCCACAAAAAATTGTTTCTCCACTAATCAAAGGTTGGATTAAAATGTGCTCTAATAACACAGCTAGAAGATTCTATTCATATCCGCTGTAAAAATTTATACAATATACTCAAAATTGCACCATTTTGACCACTATGCACCAACCAACAAAACTGAATAAACATGCGGCATGACTTTGTGGATGTTCTGCTTAGAGTACGCCATTGAGCATATTGACAAACTATGAGTAAATAGATACTTTTTTAGGGAAACTGTGAAAATACTTTACCAACATTACCGGCCAAACTGAAATTTCTGTTTATATGTATTAATTTAAATGTTTACACATTTTCATGCTCACTTACCTATCAAGAATAGCTGCATTTCCATTTGATCGCTGCAGATTCTTGAAACATATTTCTGTGTCTGCTGATGTGATGTAGTCTGCTATAGTACATGTCTAAAGAGCATTAAGTCAGAGTGATATCGCCTAACTTATAAAGAGAGAATTTAATAATTCATCTGAAACATTACTCACCCTCCAGTAAGTGACTCTTCTTCCTGTTGGAGCAACCAGCGTTTGTATGCTTTCGCACATTTGTTAAGTTTCCTAGGTTTTGCAGAACGTCTGCTTCCAGGTCAATTTGGAGCCTTTTCACAATATAACAAATAAGACAATCCCTTGTAATTGTCCACCACATGATTAACCACTACGCTTCCTGGTGTAAAAAAAAATTAACTAACGTTATGGTTGTTTAATGCCAATCTGTTACATTAAAGATCAAAGGTGCAGTGATATTCTCCCGGCAGTAATTTCTTATACTGAGGTATTCTTCAGAAGCAGTTAGTCATAGGTTCGAAAGAAAAAGTTCAGAGTGGTATTGAGGAATAGACTTGGGATCTGCACTATCCAAATCCCTTCACCAGCCCTTGTCACACCACGCACAAGTCAGATCGGGTACACAGAACCGTACACTTCTGTAACAACATTTTATCAGTCCAAGATCAACTACCAACTGCCGCGCATTGTTGCATTGCACGCTGGAAAGATTCATAGGCAAATGGTTTCAGTTACAAGCATGACTTTATAAATACTTTATCCTAAACCATTGTAATGACGCAGTATTCTTAATTTTCGAGACACATGTTTCAATTTCGTTTGTTTTTTCTTAAGCTTTGCTAAGCTTCCTAATAATTTTATCGGGTTTCAAATTAAAAGCCGCGGTGGCTCGTTTCCCGCGATAGTTTGTTATTCCGCAGACGTGTGCTATTGTAGGTTATCGGGCGGACGTTTGCAGTTACGTTTCAAACATAGTGGTTTCCAGTTTTTTGTCAAGCGTCAGCATTATTTAGAAACTTTCAGGTTGCGTCGTACAAGTTTTGTTGCACGAGAAGTTCGTTTATGTTGACCGCGCAGTCGTAGTTACGATAACGCAGTTTCGAGAGCGTGTGGAGCAGTGTCGATAACGAGTGGAGCGCGTGCATGGCAGATGCCGTGCCCTTATCTCAGGAGAGGGGGGTGATAGGCAGCACAAAAGACGCGTATGTCTGCCCCCCTACAGATCAGTCTCCCTTCAGAGTCAGTCGCCCTTGAGGGCTGGGAGTCAGTCTGCGGCGAAGTCACTTCAGGGCAAGCTTCACTTCAAGTCAGTCTCCCATCAGGGCAGTGGTACAATGCTCGCCTAGGTCACGTCGGGCGAGACGAGAACCCCCACATCGGCAACTAGACTTTATTTTATTTATCCGCCGGTGTGGGAGGTAGCAGCAGTTATTATTTCTTCTGGCCAGATTTTATAACAAGGATTAATTTGTAAACGACTGTGGCGCTGTTTCTGCACTTGTATGGTGATAGGTGAACGTTCGTACTCTGCATACTGGACCTTCGTATGTGAACTGTGAAACTTCAATGATAAATAAAGTATAAAATAAAATACTCAAACTTTATTTCTTAATTAATCGGCTTCCATCTTATTGAGTCTCGTGTTCTACCGTTGAGCAAGCCGTGGCAACGTAACATCGGCAGTGTAACTAGCGGCCGAACGTTACACCATTGTTCTATAACCTAATAACAAAATTTACTAAATATCTGTTTTCAAACCCTCCGAAACATTCATTTTTAAGCATTCTTTAAATTCAGTTAGTACAATAACAATTTTGGGTTCCGAATGCCCTTAAGGGTGTGCTAAACAAAACAAAACAGAACAATGAAAAAAATTTGGGCAGGTAAATATGCAAGGTGGTAGTGAAAGTACAATTATTATTTTAACACGCAGACTTCTTCCGCAAAAGGTTAAGTAAAAAATACACAAAAATTAGAATAATTGCAATGTATGATTAAAAATCATGCCAGAAACATAATTTTCTTCTTTCATACTTTACATTACACATGATAAGTGTGGCATAATGTATTAATCATATGGGCTTGGGGAACTCCCATCAAACTGTCAGTTTGTATGTCAAATTAAAAATATCAACTAAAATATGTTCAAAGCTAATCCTATTAATGTTATTTCACTGATGTCTTCTTTATAATTTCACTAGCTGACTCGACAGACGTCCTGTCCAATAAAAATTTTCATTTTATTTCACATTCTATCTCAAAATGTGTGATGTGCTTGGAATGATATTGACTTGAAACCATGCTGTTTTTTTCATAAATTTAAGTTACAATTGAATTAAATCAGAATTTCAAGTAAGCAATCAAAGCAAAGAAAAGTCTTAATTTGAGTTGTTTGCTGAGACATCACTATTTCTTTCATTGCAATGGTTTACAATACACGATAATTTTTGTTTTGTTGTCTGGTGCGTAAAAAAGCAAAGCTGATGGTTTTCCGACACAGAAACAGGCGACATACAATTGACCATGCGAGAAGCTTGGTTTTCAAGGTTATTGCCGCAAACATTTAATGGCTGCCCTTGTGATTTGTTTATAGTCCTTGCGAATGTGGGCTTTTAATTTTTTGTTAGAGTAATGGTGAATACGGAACAATTACCTTAAAAGTAGGCATGAAATTGTCCCGGATCACATTTGTTGCGCCAAATGAAGTCATATGGAAGCAACTATTGTAGTTCTGTATTTGTTTCAAGAAATGTGTAGAATTTGTTCCTGTTCCAGAAACCAATGAGCGCAACGGCTCTGGTGGCGGGACCAACGGCGTCAATTTGATTTTGCCACTGGCGCAACACAATTCAGGGGCCACATTTTTTGTATTTCAATGCCTTACAATGTGGGCACACAACGCTCATCGATCCAATGGCAACAGATTGGTCTGCACTGTAATCACATTGTAAAGGAATGCTGCTCAATGTGTATTCAACACATTTGTTTGTCTTCTTACACGATTATCCAAATTCATTCTCTCGCGATTAGTTTCTACTGACCGATGATTTCTCATTCGATGCATATCGGCTTCATTTGCATTTTCTCTTTCATCTTGTGTACATGTTGAACGTATTTATGACAATCAATTCTGTTCAATTCCATTTCGTTCTTCTCGTTGCTCTGCAGTTTAATTAGATCTAAAATTCATTTGGTTAGAAGCACTGAGAGTTCTGCGAGCTAAATTGCTCCGTCTTATTGACGGCATTACAGTGTAATTAAATTGTATCAATTTGATTCAATTAGAGAAAAATAACAATTCAACTAAAAAAGACTGAATATATTGTGATAAACTAAAAACATAACCACAATTCAACCGACAGTAAACAGCTGAAGATCGCAGAAAAAAAAGTAAACTAAAAACATAACCACCATTTAACTGACTGTAAACAGCTGAAGATCGCGAAAAAAAAGTAAGAAGCAAAGAAATTTGAATCCACCATATAATGTCGCATAATGTGAACGATGAACGACAACCAATTAAAGTTGAGGAAATTTAAATTTTAATGTCGAATGTAAATTAAATATCAAAATTAGAATTAGTTTTGCAAAATATTCTCTATTCCCTTTTTTTTTCTGATAACTTTTCCATGAAAATAAACAAAAAAAATAAAAAATTACGCATATCCATTGTGACGTACGGTTTTTCCCAAATTTGAAAATATTTCGGGAAACTTTTCCAATTTTNGAAATTTGAATCCACCATATAATGTCGCATAATGTGAACGATGAACGACAACCAATTAAAGTTGAGGAAATTTAATTTTTAATGTCGAATGTAAATTAAATATCAAAATTAGAATTAGTTTTGCAAAATATTCTCTATTCCCTTTTTTTTTCTGATAACTTTTCCATGAAAATAAACAAAAAAAAAAAAAAATTACGCATATCCATTGTGACGTACGGTTTTTCCCAAATTTGAAAATATTTCGGGAAACTTTTCCAATTTTNAAAAAATTACGCATATCCATTGTGACGTACGGTTTTTCCCAAATTTGAAAATATTTCGGGAAACTTTTCCAATTTTTCTTTCCATAAAAACCTAATTTGGACTACTACAAACATTTTAAAACGAAAAATAGCCAAAACGGTCCAGCCGTTCTCAAGTGATGCCCTTACCAACGAACAGTATTTCATTATTATTTATATAGATAGTGCCTACAAAGGAATTGCATTCATTTTTCATTATATTTTCAGTAATAAATGTTTTTGTTCATTGCTACAGCTTTGCTCAAATTTGCCTTTAATGAAGTTTTAATTGAGTTGCAGATACAGAAACATAACATTACATAGTTGTATCAGGCATGTCAATGCAACATACAGCAACTCTAATCACAAAAATTACTTCTCCAGATTTAATTTAATGAAAAGTAAGCCAAGTGTGATCTGAGATTCCCATAATAAATCTGCAACTTTCAATGGCAATTTTTTGGTGGAAGCAAGTGAACACAACCTGGAAAAATAAAACATTCTGGTGTTGCATATTATTTCAACTAAAACAAAGTTTTTATTTGAAACTCACCATATTAGATTCCAGTAAATCACTACATTCAACATTTGAAGCAAGAAAAACATTTTGCTACATTCTTGCATTGTCAAATTTTACAGACTCCACCTGCCTGGCGTTTGAACTGCGTTACAGTACGTTTGAAATCCTGGTTTTTTGACAAAACTATTAAACATGCCCCCAGTATGATTACCTAGGAAAAGACATCATGCTCCAGATGAGGAAGAATATTTTAAAGCCCTTCAATATAGTTAAAAACAGCTTTTCCAGACTGCTGTATCTTAAAGCATATTAGCCAGACATGCATGTAGTGGCAATGACACTCTTGCAGCGTGCCAGTGAAATCATTAGCGCTCCCATGCTTCTCTGCCAAAAAAAGTGAAGGCCTATGCAGGCAGGCGGGCCCCTTAAATCCTTGGCACACTAGGTGGTGGAGGTGATTTTTTTTTTGGAGAGGGGTAAAAAATCTTTAAAAGACACCGTGGGAAAATGAAGAAAGATGAACGGTAGTGTGGGGTTTTTACCCACTAAAAACCTTCCTTCTCTCGCCCTCTGGTGTAGAGGGATCAGACTGGAACCGCCCTGCAGCATTACATCAGTCTGAACGTGTTCACTCTAAGTGATCCGTCGTGTGCACATATCTTCTTTGCTTCTTTTCTCCTTGAGCACGCTTTCGGTGAAAGCGCATACTATGCTACAGTTTTTCTCGTTTTTGAGCATTAATGTCACCAGACTATCAGCACTGAAGGTCTCTCTCTCTCTGAGCTGTGCTTCTGCTTGACTTCGTTCTAATATCCGTCTGCGGCATGTGAACACTGTGTGCTCAACGTCGTCGACTTCCGTACAGTAAGAGCATCGGTCTGTTGGTAGTTTACCCATTTGATGCAGGTATTTGTTGAAACAACCGTGGCCGGTTAACACATGCGTCAGATAGTAATTTACTACTCCGTGTTTTCTATTTACCCAGCAGTCTAAATTGGTTATCAATTTTCTGGTCCACTTCCCTCTGTTTCCATGGTTCCAGGTGACCTGCCATTAGTTCATCGTATGGTTCATCTCTTGCTTGCGGGTTTCGTTTTTATTTACCTCCGGCGCTCTCTTAAAGATCCGGCTTCGCTCTTGCGCTAACAGTTTTATCGGTATCAATCCGGCTATAACTAATGCTGCTGGCTCCGAGGTCGTTCTATTAGCGCTTATCACTCTCATTGCGTAGTTTCTCTGCACAGCGCCTAGCAGTTTGCAGTTGTATTCTCGTTCAAGTGCTTTAGACCATATCTCAGCACCATACAACATTATGGAGTGGGCCACATTAGTCAAGAGTTTTCTTTTTTCTGGTGTAGGTCCACCTATGTTTGCCATTAGTCGACTAAGTCCGGACACCAAATTTCTTGCCTTCGTTGCTGTCAGCTGTATATGCTCGTGATACGATAGCTCCTGATCGAGGGTCACTCCCAAATACCTGGTTGCTTTCTTGGTTTTGATCGCGGTGTAGCCGGCATACATAAGGTGGTGGGGCATTTCGACTCGTTTCATGGTAAAAAAGACTACTTCTGTCTTATGTTCTGCTAATTCTAAGCTGTGCTCAGTTAACCAAGTCTTCAGACTTGTGACGGTTAAGTTCTTCTATTGTTCTAACTAAGAGAACTGCAGCTATATCATCAGCGTATCCTACAAGAAAAGACCCCTCGGGCATGTCCACTTCAAATATGTCATCGTAGCTCATGTTCCAGCAATCGGGGCCAAAAATAGATCCTTGAGCTGCTCCTTTCGTCACTGTATTTTCTGCGGAACCATTTAGAGTGGTGTACATAAGTACTCTGTCATCTAGATAATCTTCGCATACCTCTGTTAGATAGTCTGATACATTAAACTTAATAAATGCTTTCATTAAATCAGTCCATCGTAGCGAGTTGAAGGAGTTTTTAACATCAAACGTGGCTAGGATGCACATCTTTCTCGATTTGTGATTTCTCATTTCAGTTTGAAGGGCCGCCGCTACCACCTCGTTTATAGCACTAATAGTAGAGCGTCCCTTCCTGAACTCATGTTGTTTGTTTGATAGGTCTCCATGTTCTTTAATGTCTGCTAGGATTCTGACCTTAAGAAGCTTCTCATATATTTTTCCGGCAAAGTCTAGCATGCACAAAGGCCGGAAGGATGATGGCGCATCGTCCAGTTTATTCGGTTTACAAATCAGAACAAGCCTTTGTCTTTTCCACCTTTTGCAGAAAATGGCAGCTTTGATACATGTATTATACATGTCCGCAAATTCTTGTGTGCATGTTTGTGCCGCGAGCTTCATTGCCTCTATCGGGATCCCGACTGGTCCTGGAGCTTTACCATTTTTCATTGAGCATACTGCTGTTTTAATCTCAAGGCTTGTGAATAAGGGGGGCTCCTTTTTAGTTTGCCGGTGCGTTGTACGTTTTCTCAGTGTGTCGTCAGGAAATAATGTGTCCACGATATTTTTCATCGTCACTTTGTCTTTTGCTCCACTGGGGAGTTGTCCGTCTAACTTACGTGTTAATATCTGGTAGCCAAGACCCCACGGGTCGTTATTTACGTCCTCGCATAGCTCTGTCCATTTTTGGGATTTACACCTTTTAATGGCATGTTTTAACTGTCTCTTGGCATCCTTATAAACGGCACTTGCTGTTTCGAGGTCGCTCCTGTTCTTATGCGCTCTCTGTGCTATTCTTCTTTGCTTAAGACATTTAGCTCTGAGGGATGCAATGTCTGAATTCCACCAGTAGACAGGCTTTCTTTTTGAGTGGGGTTTTTTCCTTGGCATAGACGCGTCGCATGCATGTGTGATTGCGTCCATGAATCTTGCTACCCTGGCTTCTGCTTCTTCCCGAGTTGGGGAGTCAGTGATAGCCAGGCTATTTCCCATTAGTTGTTCGTGCATGGCTTCGATGAATTTTCTCTCGTCCAGTTTGCTTGCGTTCCAGCGAAAAGGGCATTTGTCTATTTGAGTAATTTCATGTGAGCTTACTTCAAAATTAATGTGTTGATTATCACTACCTGTAAAGTGCTCTGATACCTGCCAGTTGGATATCTGTTGGGCCAAGTCTGTTGAGCAGTAGGTCACATAGATAATGGTCTCTCTGTAACTCGTTTGCCTGAAGGTGGTTGAGGTTCCTTCGTTTAAGACTTCAAGACACAATCTGGCCGTCATCTCTGTAAAGATTTTCCCTCTGGTATCGGTAAAAGCCATACCCCATTCTGCCACTTTGACATTCAAATCTCCCACTAGGATTTTTTTACCCTTCAAGGATTGTAAACAGTCTTCGAGGTTTTCTGCTTTGCGGAGAAAGGTGTAGGTGCTGTTGTTTGGCATAAAGTAACAGCTTACTATAAAGCAGTGGTTTGTCTTAATCCAGACAAAGCCATCACCTGCACCTTTGTCTAAGATATCTATACTAGGGTCTACAATTTATATCGCGGCGGTTCCCGTATTATCAGTGGCCCATGCGCGTCCGTCTTGATTTTTATATTGTTCACTTATAATCGCAACGTCTACCTTGGCGATAGATATAGTTTTTGTTAATAAGTCAGTTGCTAATTGACTTCTCTGCAGATTTCCCTGGAGGAAGCGCATCATTTTTGTCTTTCTTTAGCTTCGTTAAGGGCAGTGAGAAAAACATGGCATTTTCCTGAGCTTGAGACGTGTTCTGTGTCCAGTTGTTTTCCATCGTCTATGCAAAGATAGAACTTTGGTGTTTGAGTGCATGAGGCCATTTTGTGTGCTGGGTCACCGCACTTAAAGCATATATTTTGCCTATCGGGGCCCTTGCATAGTTTTGCTAAGTGGCCGTATCCGAGGCACTTGAAACAGCATTTTACGATCGTTCGTTGCTGAACCCTGCAGTAAATCCAGCCGATCTTTATGCGCCCATTTTCTATAAGTTGTTGTGCATCAGCTTTTTTAAGTTCAACTATCGCCATGAGCTGACCACGTAGGGTATTTGAGAGTCGTATGGAGTGTGCTAGAAAGGCGTCTCCAAGATCTCTTTTTAGGCTAGACTTGACTTCTTTTTCTGTTGTAATTTCCAAGTGTCTAATTTCCATGGTACTTTTAGGTACTAGTTGTCTTACTGTCCCAGTGTTTCCAACCGCTTTTCTCACCGCATCACTAAAAGCTACGCAGTTTTTCATTTTGTGGCTAAGTTCTAGGAGAATCCCACCGGTCTTTGTTTTTCGGACAGTTAATATCTGTATCTAATTTCTCAGGTTGTACACTGTTTTTAATATCCTTTAGCAGATCAGCATACATTTTGCCAGCTCCAGGTTGAACGAAGACTGCTTGTGTGCGTTTTGTCTTTGGTTTCTTTCTGACTTCCTTTCTGTGGGTTGGCTCTTGGTCAGTACTTCTTGCTTGAGGAGTCGAGTTTGCATCTGGGTCTCCTGAAGGTTTTGCATCATCTTTAGAGATTGTTTCATGCGGTTGACAGTCTTCCATTCGTTGCTGGGTGTATGTCTCTTAGATGGGTGCACTTCGGGGCCTTCTGGTGGGCTCAGTTGGGTTGCGGATCTTTTTTTTTCGCTGTCAGGGGTCTTTGATTTCTCAAGTGCATGCATTGGAAGCCCTGTTTGCAATAGAGCACGTTGAAGTTTCTTCCATTCCCGGCGAGCAGCGAACGCGTCTTTTAATGCCTCGGTTGCCTCTTCAATGCCCGTCTTAATGCCGTTGAACATATTTTTTTTGGTGCTACAAAAGTTTGACATTTTCTTCAGTGCCTTGTGCAACTCCTGTAGTTTCTCGTCTTCAAGAGCTATTTGGCGGTCCCTTTCTCTTAGAGATTGCAGTTGCTCTTTCGTGAGCTCTGTGTTTTCTACCGCCGTGCCAATACCTGGAGTGTTTCCTGTGTTTTTGTATGGTCCATAAAAGTTTGAGTCACCAGCGCATCATGACAGGTGGGTGAGTCGATATAACTGGGAGCGAGTGTACCTTCAGGGCCGGACCTCCTACCCCAGTACTCTGAGGTCCAGCCAATGGAAACGGTCGCTGGAGGAGTCATCCCTGTTATGGGACTTAAAGGTCTCCTGAATGTGCGCAGATAAAAAGAAGTTGTGTAGGTAGTAAGCAAGCAATAAAGATAAATGAATGCTTCAATTGCCATCCTGTTATCTTTAGCAAGCGGAGTGCTTGCAAGTGTCTCCCAAACGACCAAATTCAGCAGTCCTGTTATTCTTCAGAGAACTTTGATGTCTCCCCCAAACAGCCAACTGAGTGATCATTATCTATCATTCGTGAACAATACGCTTTGAAAAATTTGTGAATGTAACAGTGATTCAGACAATGAAGAAAGTGAAGAGAAAGATCTTGATTTATCAGGATCCGATAGTAGCAATAATTATAATTTCATTTCTAGCTCAGAAAAATCAGATAGTGAAGAGATATTTGGCCGAATATGGTGTGAAATAAACTGCAATGTGCCATCTATCACTCCACCAAGATACCCATTTACAGGTAAGTCTGGAGTCAACATCAATGAAAATCCCGATAAATTTTTTTTGTTATTTTCTCCTGTTTATTGATAATGACATAGCTGAACTCGTAGCTACAGAAAAAAATAGTTTTGCATCACAATATATTCACACCCATCTACAAAAAAAATGGAAGCAAACAACAAAAGAGAAAATAATGTTTTTCTTGCACTAGTTGTGGCTCAAAGCAGTCAAGAAGCCTACATATTAAATGTACTGGGCTAAGAACTCAATATTTGACACGCCATTTTTCAGAAAAGCCATGCAATTTTGCAGATTTACTCCACTGAAACAATTCCTTCATTTTGTTAAGACATCGTATGATGCAGCCACTCATCCAAACCCTTAACTTAACAATATCTGGCCAATATATATATCCATTTTCAAAACACATTTTCTGAACTTTATACTCCAGAGAGAGATGTAACAGTAGATGAAAGCCTTATGTTATTCAAGGGATATCTTGGATGGAAACAGTATTTACCTCTCAAAAGGGCACGGTTCGGAATAAAAACATTCATGTTATGTGAATCATCAAGTAAATATGTATATTCATTTGTAATATACACTGGACGGGGAACAAATTTTGATTACTAAGACAAAAGCTTGCCAATGTCGTCACAAGTAGTTATGTCATTAGTAAAACCTCTTCTTGGGAAAGGCTATTACTGACAACTTTTATATTTTGCTGCAACTGGTAGATATGATGATATCACATCGAATGGACACAATTGGGATTGTCAAAACAACCAGAAAAGAAATGTCAACAGTATTGCATAAACAAAAATTGCACAAAGGCAGTGTCATGGCTTTCCAAAGAGGGAAAGTTATGGCATTGAAATAGATGAACAAGAAACCAGTCACAATTTTGTCTACAATCCACAATCCTTAAATGAAAAGTGTAACAATAAATGGACAGCACTGCATGAAACCACAGTACAGTGCACAAGAGACTACGCAGTACCCAGGAAGAGAGGGAACAATACTATAAGAAGATATTTTATCATTTACTATACCTAGCAATATGGAATTCATTTCTGCTGTATACAAAGATGGGAGAGAAACAGTCACAGTTGGAGTACAGAAAAGTTTTTTTGTCAAAAATTTGATTGAACAGTTTCACAAGCCAACAATGTCACGAGGATGAGGCAGGAGTGGAAAATCAGTGAATCCATTGAGAATGAGTGAACTCCACTTTCCAGCTACAATTCCATCAACAGAAAAGAAAAGCAATCCAACACGCCAGTGTACTATGTGTAGCAGGGTGGCGGATGCACGGGGAAAGAAAATATAGCATCAAACACGGTACATTTGTGAAGATTGTGGTGTATCACTTTGAGCTGTACCGTGTTTCAGAGTTTACCACACAACAGCAAACATTTAGGCAAAAATTTTATACAGCCCGAGTGAACAACAATCTTGAATAAATAGTAAAGTTATTATCCTGTTTCCTTTTTTTTAGATAAACAATTTTTTTACATATTGCACCCGGAATAGAAACTAACTGAATATGTATGTTACAAATACAAACTGCATTTTTAGCAATGAATGGCATCATTGTTATTACAATAATTATTTGGTGTTTTTGTAAATATTAAAGTATTGTAACAATTTGATACATTTTACAAAAGGTTACATAGTAGATTTTTATGTTACGATTGATCCAATCTGACCCCATTTACAAATATAAATAAATTTTTTAAGTGCTAATTTATCACAAACGAGTATACTCGGGTTCATAAAATAATGTGCAGTGAACATGAGTAATTTTGTTATAAAAATAATGTATGTTCTAAAAGTTATTTTATGGATCTTTATGTACATTTTCACTAAATCTGGCAAATTTTATAAATATATGTAATATATTTACAAGCATATAAACACAGACAAGTATACACTGCTTAATAAAAAATGTCGTGAACTTAACTAACTTTTTTATAATAATTTTCTGGCTTCAAAATTTATGTCATGGACTTTTATGAATATGAATAGTATTTTTAAGTGAATATAAATACAGATGAGTATACTTGGGTTACTAATATGGTGTGTATTGAAAATGACTTAATTAGGTGACAAATGTAAATATTTATGTATAACATGTGGTATGTTAATTTGCATATTAAAAATAGTATAATACAGCAAAAATCTCACTTTTGACACATATTTCTCTCCATAATTGATATGTCGCGGGGCTAAAGAGTAATCTTGTATCCAGAATTAATAAAAAGCACCATGCATTTAAGCACATAGGAGTGTTGATTACAGTGTAGTATTACCAAGTATGTAAAACAACTCTCTTGGAAATAAAAAAATATTAAACTCATTTGTAAGTTCTTTCAAAACAAATCTTTTAGTACCCAATACTGAAGACACATTTTGCCCATTAACTAATAACTTACATTCTTTGATCGCATGACGACTGACTAAATGTTTTACATTATTAGTACATTTTGTTCTTGATGTGATATCTCAGGAGTGGAATCACAAATTATGGAATAATAGACTGCTTTATTTATCTCTTCTAAAACTGTGTTATAAACATATTTACCACACAGATTAATTAATTTTAAGTTTCATGGGACATGTAATGGGCTTAAAGTCTTTTTCCTTCAATTTGGATTTTTTTGAACTTTTTAAGTGCTCTTCATGCAGTGCATCATAGTGCAAAATCAGTTCAAGGCCTCCTAAAAGGTTATCATTATGAATATCTCCAATTTTTGAAGATGATCCCCGAAATGGTAAACCCTGACTGCTAAGAGAGATTGTTACATCTAGAAATTGTATGAGAAAACACATCATTCTCTCTCTTTCTGAGGCTAATTACTTATGAATATAACAATTGATAGCTCCAGATCCTTTAATAACTTGTTCAAGAGTCCTCAACTGCAAATAATTTTGTCTCTGATTTAGACTCCTCATGTTCTACTAGCATTCCATATAGTTTATGTGAAAGGTTTTTCATAAGGGCAAACCCTTTGGTTGAAGCGAGATAGCTTGTGTGCTTGATGTCTGTTGTAGATGAAGTTAACAGTCTGCAGGGGACATTCACCCCAGGAATGTAGATTTAACATTGCCCAAAATAAACTTCAATTAAACCTTAATAATCCTGGTTTTAAATAGGAAAACTGTTATTTCTGTGCTTAAAAATACAATACTTTTCCCCAAGCCATGATGAGATTGACACAGCCTAAAATACTTAAGGCTTGGTCACACCCACCACGTTGAATTTTACATTAATGTGCCATAACTTTCTTTACAATGAAACTGAATATTTCTTAAAATAGCACATTTACATTATATAAATTTCTTCAAATTTCATCCAAGGTGTTATCTGGTAGTTGTGAAACTGCAAGAATGTATTGATAATTTAAAAATGATGCTGCACTAATTACATTACAATCACTTGACAAAAATTCACAACTTGTGTTTGTCCTACAGTATAATTGTATGTCTAGGGAGGTATAGTTGCAGTTTCGAAATAACCATCTCTAAATTAAAAAAGAAAACAAAAAAAAGGCAGAAACAAATAATTCAGAATGGCATGTGAGGCCGAGATGTAAGATCACTACATGCCTAAAGCCAATTAAATCAAATAACTCACCTGCACCAGAAAAGTTTTCCAGCAATTTGGCAGATGGGTGCTTCCCTTGCTGAGCCCAGGCAACCAGTGCAAGTGCCTTATACAAGGAGTTGCGAGATAGAGCCCCTTGCTTGGCGTCCACCATATCCCATATCTGCAACACAGCCTCTCATTCAATAGTCTATTGGTAATAAATTAATGTTGACCTAATACAAAACCAATATTTTTTTTATCCCCAGGCATATATAGTTCTCTTTCAAGAAAGACGTGTACCTGCGCTTTCTCTTCCTTGCATACGCAGGGCATGCATCTGTCAGTTATCCCATTGCAGACTAGTCATTGAGAACCAGGCTGTGTCTAAGAAGAAAGGTCCAAGGACAACACCCCCTGTTGCTTGGAAGCAATACAGTGACAGTGAACTCTCAATATATTGGACCTCTTTATCCCAGAGTTTAGATTATTCGGACAGGCAAAAAAAAAAAAGTTTTATTTTATAAATGCACTGGAAAAAGCACACTTTTCATTTAGCAAACCATAAAGACTCCAGAAAATATACTAGATGTAATTTCCTACATTTAAACTCTTATTCAGCATTGCATATGCTCTCTCCCCCTCTCTTTCTATATATATATATATATATATATATATATATATATATATATGATGTAAACAATGGGTGATTACAACTATACACAGCAGTGTAGAGGACTCAGAGACACAAGCAATTTGATATCAGAAACTTGTGGCCCATCAGGTCGGGAAATATCCGAAAATCGCTCCACAAAAGTGTACCTGCATGCCCAGTCGGGCTGGGTTGCACCACACCGTGCTGCCCGACCGGCATGGTTCATTCGCATTCCCTTGGCCCTAATTTGTGTTTCATTGCTAAGAGGGAATGGGTGATGGACTGGTGCACTTCCTCATCCCTTGCACAGGCTGTCAGCCTTTCTGATGCGTTCACGTGTGTTGCATAAGTTGCTAGCGACAAAGTGCAGTAAGGCTGACATCAAAATAAATTGCTTCACATTCAAATGCACATGCAGCAAGGAGGCATGCACAACGACTTCCTTGGCATGTCGTACCAAGCCATGTGTACTTTTTCTACCGTGGACCAGAGACTTCGTGAAACAGTTTCTTTGCAAGTAAGTAAACATAACCAAAAAAGTGTATTCGAAATGCTGCATTTTACACAGGATATGTAATTATGTTCTAGGGTAGTGTAGTAGAATATGCACAGCGCAGTAATGTCGGAGACCCATTAAAAAAAAAAAATTATTGAAACACGTTGCAGAGGATTCTGGGACCAGCATCTGTGTCGTCACCGGCCAGCTTGGGATTTCGCACACAACTGTATGGGAAGTGTGGAATGAACACGGCTACAATACTTATCACAAGACAAAAGTGCACAAGCTCCACCCATGGGATCACAGACCACGTGTTGAATTCTGCAAATGGTACAACGAACAATGTCGAAGCGTGCCTAGTTTTCCCTCATTAGTACTTTACACTGAAATAGCAACTTTAAGTGGAAACGGGATATTAAACTATAAGAATTACATCCACTGGGCTACTGAAAACGCTCGAGCCACATACAAACATGACCGACAAGAAAAATTTAAGGTAATGTTTGGGCAGGTATTTTAGGGGACCACATCATAGGACCATACATGTTACCACAAAACCTATCTGGCCAGATGTATCTCGATTTTTTTTTTTCGTGAGGTGCTACCAGAATTAATCCAAGATGTTCTTTTTGAAACATGGGCTAACATGTGGATACAGCATGACTGTGCACCAGCATATTCGGCCACAACAGTGCGAAATTACCTCCATCAGACGTACCCTAATCAGTGGATGGGGTGTTTCGGTCCATTTCCCTGGCGTGTGAGGTCCCCAAATTTAAATCCCCTGGATTTTTTCTTTTGGGGAGGTATGAAAGAGCTGGTTTACAGCACACCTGTCATATCCAAAATGGATCTCGTCGCTCGCATTGCTGCCGCTGCACTTGTAATTCAGACCCAAGAGGGCGTTTTGTCACGCATGCTTGAGGTGATGGCAAAGCGGTGCAACACGTGCATTTGAGCCAACGGGGCTAACTTCAAACATGTCCTGTGAAACATGATGATCTGTATGTTTTTGTTATTGTCAAGGATGGAAACTTTTATTAGCAACATTTATTTATCAAAGCACCATGTTTTATTGTGAAGCGATTGGCTTCTTGCTTGCGTAAACTGCTGCAAGTAACATACAGATTTCAAAGACTACAATAATCACAAGATTGCTTGTTTGCTTTTTGTTGTTTTGTTTTACACTATAGTTTATGACACAGGTGTTTTTATTTGCAATTTTGTACTTTGTTTCCTGGTTTTTGTAACTTGTCTGTGGTTTCATGACAAAACAAACAATTACAATGTTCTACAATAAATGTTTCTGGCCAGATCTGATCTCTGAACAAACTAGCTCCAGCTAACCATCAGGGTGATTAAAACCAGACCCATCTCCTGGCACGGACGGTGCACCACGTGTATGTCTAGGTACAGATTTGTAAAGCGATTTTCGGATATTACCAGACCCAATAGAACACAAGTGTCCAATATCAAATTGCTTGTCTCAGAGTCCTCTACACTGCTGTGTATAGTTGTAAACACCCATAGTTTACATCATATGTATATATATATATATGCAAGAGCAAAATCTGTATGGAACATAATATGAGAAGTCTTTATTAAAATTAAGCAGCCTGCCAGCAGAGATGTGGTAACATAGTCTGCTGCTGTCTGGGGTGTCTCCTCACTCCCTTGAGAAGTCACGACACACAAGTTACTGTAAATGTGTCACGCCCCTCTGCACAGCAAGACAGTTTCCTGTTAGTGATCCATAATGGAACATAATAGAAAGTGCATGACTGAGTATAGCTGACATATTAAAATTAATTCATAAGCGTGAAACTGACATTTTTTTTGGCAAATACGTATACCCTAACATGTGGAAACACAGAAAAAAATACATACATAAAGAAAATAAAGACAAGTTACAACAAAGCCTTGATTTTATGAAGTGTCACAATCCGTAAAAATGACTTTCTAAAATTGAGAACTGAATTTGATACCCAATAACCCAAAAATCATAGTAAAAGTAATATTTTCCACATGAAGTTAATATTTTTTTTGTCTAGGGTGTAAAATTTATATTTTTTTGTAATGAAACATTTATTTTATCCAATAGGCTCAAGTATATCAAATTAAATGGGGTACCAGAAAGGTACATACAACTCCCCTTGCAACCAAAAAATTAAAATACCTAGCACCTTGAAATTTTCAGCAACATTAAATCTGCTTCTTGCGATAAAACCAAAGGTTTTATTAAAAATATGTATGCAGATGTCTTCAGACAAAATAATAGACGGATATGTTAAGCCTCTCACCGACACAAATGTGACCACAGCACGGGATGACCACCATCTTGCCTGCATGGCCACAAAGGACCGTACAGCTCCATCTACAAAGTTGGCTCAACACTGGAGCACTGCAGCGGGTGTGAACCTGTCTGCGTCAATGGTTTGATGCTGTCTACTGCAGACTGGACTGATGGCATGCCTGCCATTGCATCGGCTTCCATTGTCCAGAAACTACAAAAGCCTCAGACTGCAATGGGCACGTGAACGCCGTCACTGGCGTGCTGAGTGGCAAAATAGTGTTTTCAGACGGGTCCCACTTCAACCTGTCCTACAGTGACGGCCGCATACGTGTTAGTATGATACCACGGTGACCACAATCTGGCAGTATGCATTGTGAAGCGGCATTGTGGACAAATGCCAAGTGTGATGGTTCGGGACGCCATTATATACAACATGCAATCTCGACTCCTACGTATTGAGGGCAACCTGAACAGAAACCGCTACATCAGGAAGGTTTTAGAGCCCGAGATACTGCCCCTCCTTCAGGCAACTCTTCATGCCATATTTCAGCAGGACAATTCTAGGCCACTGGCGAGGAATGTGCAAGCCTTTACAATGAACGACGGGTACCACTGCTTCCCTGGCTTGCACGTTCGTCTGACATGTCACCCATCAAACATGTCTGGGATATGGTTGGTCGGTGACTTGTATATCACGGTCCTCCAGCAACAACTGCTGATGCTTTGTGGACTCGCATACAAACAGCGTGGAGGGAGATTCCCCAGGAACATATCCAGATCCTCTTAGATTTCATGCCCCGACGTTTAGGGGCTCCGATTGCAGCACGTAGGAACTTCACACCATACTGAATTCTCAAGGACAGAAATCATATACAGTTCTGTAATCCTAATCAATTGTGTATTGTCATGTAACTAATCTGTGGTATAAAGTCCATTTCAATCACATGAATCCTCCTTGGTGTTGCAGTTTTCACAAATGTTAGTGTATGATCATGGGAGCACCTCCAGGAAGTGATGGAGATGCGCATCCATTTGGATGGCTGACCGCATCAAATTTTGTGTTGTTCCTAAAGCATTTCAAAAAATACACTAAATGCAGTGGTCAAAGTTAAGTCCTTGCTTTACTAGACAACCATGACAGCCACATATCAATAGCTTCACTTTATTTTGCTAAAGAGCATGGTATTGAAATGCTAAAATTTCCACCCCATTGTGGCCATAAGCTTCAACCGCTGGACTAAACTGTGTATGTGCATTTCAAGAAGCATTATAGTGCCACTGCAAATTATTGGATGACATCTCACCAAAGAAAACCTATTTCACTTTATGATGTTTCATATTTGGTGAAGAAAGCTTTCCCACTTGCCTTTCGCGCAGGAAAGCTGTTCATTTCTGGCTGGTATTACCTTGCATAATATCCAAGAGATGGCGCGCACAGCACGTTACGGTGAAGTTTGAGCCGCTGTTTTTGGATAACAGATAGAGTCTTTTTTAAAGTTGATTGTTCTTGTATTACAGACTCGAAATATATTTCAAATTTGTGTCGTTTCGTCAAATTATTAGAAAAAATGATTCAACAATATTGTGCAATATTTCTGTATGCTTTTGGAATTAATATCAAGGATGCGTTGAAAGCGAGGTTGGAGAGGGATGATACAATGTGAAAAAGCTTTCTGAAGTTAGCACAACTTCAGAAAACTTTTCCACATCTTATCGTTCTATTGTACATTTCATTTTGAACACCTATACATAACTACATTATCACGAAGTTTAGTTTTTAAAACTAACAACCATTGTTTTGCAACCTTGTAAAATAAAATGTATTAATAAATGTAAGAACTCTTTCTAATCGGCGTATTTTCTGCTTTTGTGATGTGCATCGGCAGTGCACTCAGAAAAGCCAACGTAATTTTAACTTTTGTTCGTACGTGCATCAGCTGATACAGGATTTTTTCTGTGCCTAGTATTTTCTATCCATGTTAAGATTAAAATCAGTTTTTTGGTTTTTTATTGCCAGCATGGATTCTGACTTTCGTTCCACAAATTTACTATTTACTCCAGCATTAAATGAATTAAAATCAGTCCTATGTGCATCAATCTTATTATTAAGACCTTGCATCACCTCTTTGGATTCCACCTTAAAATAATTCAAAGCAGACTGAAAACTTTGCATTACCTGCATGAACATTTCTGTAGTCAAGAGTGTACTGTTATTAGGTACTACATTACAACAGGGACATTTTCCACCAGAACATTCACCATAATATTTTGAACTAAACTCTCATTGGCCTGCAAATTCTCATCGCCTACAAAACTAGTATCTGCACTAGAGTAGGTATTCCTGACACTCTAAGAGTGTTATTATCAGCCATTTCACCTTTGTTTGATTCTTGCAACAGGTGTAGGGAGCTTCTCAGGAAATATGACATGTGGTGAATATGACTCATCACTCATTTTCCTTAATAGGCCGAAACGCTGGAGCACCAGATGTGTGTGGTAAAGATATATAGTGTGATTACTTGCAATGTAGCTAGATGTTTGAGCACCAAATTTATGTAGTAGTTATGTGTGAGTGTATAGTGGTTTTTATTGCCATTGTGGAAAATATAAATATATTCAGTGTAAGCACAAATAAAAACATTTACGTTTTGAATGTGTGAAGTTTAGTCGGGCATTCAAGTGATGATGGAATAAAATTCTTACAGTGGCACTTGCTTTCTCTATGCACGTGGCATCTAGCAGAGGGGATAATGATGCCACGCTAGTCTGAGTCACTTTCACTGATGCGGCGTGAGAAAATATGCTTAAACTGGCAATTGTGGTTCAGAAATGTCAAAACTTTAATTGAAAACACAGGTAGGTGGACAATGAATAAGTTGTATGGTATTAAAGAGATAAACTTCGTAACATTCAATTACTTTTTTAGTAATTGAAAATATTACGTGAAAATAGGCATTCATAATTAATCAGAAAAAATAGTCATTTCTGTGTATAATGTTAAATCAATGAAAAACTCGAGGCTTTCAAAAATATGAATTTAAATGTCTTACCTGCCAAATATTATGCACAAAAAAGTGCCTGGATGAGTCAGGATATATTTAATGAGTGGTTCCACAGCGTGTTTGTGCCAAATATAAAATCACATTTAAAATTTATCGGATTGCCTGAAGAAGCCATGTTATTAATGGACAATGCACCAACTCATCCTTCTCGTGACTTACAAAGTGATGATGGAAAAATTACGTACCACTTTTTGCCTGCTAACACCACCCCACTAATTGAGCCCATGGATCAGGGTATTATTGAGAGCATGAAGCGACGTTATCGAAAATGCTTTATTCAAAAAGTAGTTTGCGTTGGGGGATGAATTAATAAGTGTAAAGCAGTTTTGAAGGTCATACACTATTAAAGACGCAATTTTTAATGTCGCCGAAGCCTGGCAAGATATACCAGAAGAAACTTTAAAAAAGGGCTGGAACAAACTGTGGCCCGAGACTGTAAATGAGAATGAGGCCATAAACGAATCTGGAAATTATGAGGAAATTTTACTTCTGTGTAGTCATTTCTGTGTATAATGTTAAACCAATGAAAAACCAAGGAAAATTGCGGTCCAAATAAATTATGTTCAGGTAAAAAGATACAGAATACTAAATAAACCTCTTTAAATCTCAGAAAACAAAAAGACAGTTTACATGAGTAAAACTGGAACTGGCTCTTAAGTTTTCTCTTCATTAAATCTTAAATGTTCGTAGAAGTAACTCAGCTTTAGAACACAAAATTCTCTCTACTGGCTTCTGATAATGTACGTAGTAAAGTAAAATGCCCTTCTTAAAATTTCAGATTAAAGTTTAAAATTTGTCCAATATCACTTTCTTAAAGTTCAATTAATTTAGAGATCCAAAATTAAACTATTAAAAGTTTGTAGCATTCAATTGTAAAATGTCAATGCATTTTACCCAGCTTCTTATACTTAATATGCTGGTGGAGACGACTGCCGAAGTTGAAAACACTCAAAAACTAATTACTATGCAGCTCGGGCCTCTTCTTTCATGCCCCGTATAGTTACGGTAAATTCATGCTTCTCTTGACACCACGCCTTCTTTTACGATGGGCGGTAACATAAAAAATTAGCAAATCTTGCAGACCAAATTTTACGATGATCTGCTAATTATGGCATCTGAGGAGAGAGTAATTAATCACCGGAGTTCACATGATTATGCTAATTACACAGGAAATTCCTAAAAGAAGTCACTTCCTACTAAGTCATAGTATAATCAGTTCTGTAATTCATACCTTTCTCCGTGGCCAAAATTGCTGGATAAAACCAGATGGAAATACAAAGAGAAAAACAATGATACAATTAAAATTAACACTGCCAAAGATATCTGAGCTCAGATCTCACATAACAAATAAAAGAAATAGAACTGTCTAAACGTTAACTGTAAACAAACCAAAAATAAGTAAATAAAATTTAGAGATAATGTTCTGAATATTGCAAATCTAGCTATACCTGAGAGTAGGGGCTTTCAAATAAATAAATAAATAATTATAGTTCCAAAATAAATAAACATACAACCCAAAGAAAATCAGAACACAAACAAAAGCTTTACATGCTGAAATCGTTACATCCCTAGTCTCCCCTACATGTTTTATGTAGGTCAGCCAGTTCCTTTCAAAATGGTGACCATATAAACATTTTAGCTTAGCATATGCTACATTTATGAAACCATGTAACCAATTTCACTTAGACTGTTGGTAGTATCTATTAAAAAACATTAAATGTGTCTATATGGAACCCCTTTTCAAATATTTTGTAAGATAGGGCTACATAAATAAAGTTTTTGTCATATCTTGGGAAACAATTAAATTTCTACCAAATTTTGCAAACAAGTAGTACTGCAGCAGGTGATTTAAACTGGTATGTTTAAGTCGGTCAGACATTTTTTAAAATGGCAACCATACAGCCATTTTTGCTTCATATGATATATTGTGCAAACAATGTAATCAATTACAACTTAACTTTGTATACTGGCAGTACATATAAAAACTATTAAATTTGTATTTACAGACCCACATTTCTTAGCCAGTTTGTAACATAGACCCACAAGAAAAATTAATTTTTTTATGCCATATCTTGGGAAAACAATTAACTGATTCCTGCCAAGTTTGGTAAAGAAGTTGTATTATGGAAGCCCATATTAATTTATATGATTTAAGTTGGCCAGATACTTGTTTTCAAAATGGCAGATATATAATCATTTTAGGTAAGTGTGCTATATCTACAAAGCTGTGTAACTAATTATAATTAACTTTGCATACTGGCAGTATCTATGCAAGCATCAAATGAGCTAATACATATTATTTTTTTTGTCCAACATTTTAGAAGATAGCACAACATGCAAAATTAAGCTTTTATGTCCTTATCTCAGGAAACAATTATATGATTCCTACCAGATTCACGCAACAAGGTATACTTTTGTAGTCCATCTAAATTTATATTAATTAAAGGGTTGGTCACATATTTTCACAATAACAGCCATAAAAATATTTTTGCTTCGTATGCAACATGTCCCAAACAATTTCAACCAAACTTTATATGCTGGCAGTGTGTATGAGAATCATCAAATGTGCTAATACATAACCATGTTTGCCATTTACGAAGATAGTCGCATGAAAAAAAATGGAGTTTTACGCCATATTTCAGGGACCAATCACCAGATTCCCACTAAATTGCAAATGAAAATAGTACTACATTAGGGCATATAAACTTAAATGTTTTAGATGTGGAAAGCCTTCTTTTTAAATGGCATTACTATACATAATTTAGATTACTGTGTTTTATCTAATAAACAATTAAAATTCTACCCAAATTTTGTGTGCTAACAGTTTTCATTTGAAACACCATTTATGCATACAGAGATACTCGTTTGCCAAGCTTCTTGAAAAACAGTGGTAGGTGAGAAAATGGAACATTTAGCCGTATTTCCAAAGTCATTGAACTAATTTTCACCAAACTTCACACACCAGTAGCACCACAGAAGGCCACGTAAACTTACATGATTTAAGTAAGGTCAGACACGGATTATCAAAATGGCAGCAATATAAACAATTAAAATAAGTTTGTAATATCTATTAAACAATTTTACCAAATTCAACCAAACATTGTAATGCTAGCAGTATCTATTAGAAGCATCACATAGATAACCTCTTTTGAATACAATTTTTTATGAAGCACTAAATAAGAAAAATTAACCCTTTCGCTGCTATATGCTCATTAATGGTGTTACCTGTATAGTACTAGCAGTTACGTAGCACTGATTCATCCCCTATACTGAATACTTTTTTTAATAAATATGGGCAAGGCCTGTATAGTCACTTTTTGCACCCATTTTAGGAGAAATTTCTGATAATTACTTTACTGTGGCATATATATATATTACACTTATGTTACAAATTATTATAATGTACAAAAACTACATTGACTTTATCATAGTGACATTGCACTGTTTCATTTTTATTTTGCTAACATATAAAATACATTTCAGGCCTACTTTCTAAGGAAGAATAGGCGCAGGACATCACCTTCCTATCTGTGTGTATTATTCCCTCTAAAAATTTTTTGCACCCATACACTGAATTCCATCAAACTCGATCCACTTATAGCACACAGTAATGAAACCTAACTTTTATAGTTTTCAACCATGCTAAACGCTTATTTTTAAAATGGCTACTTTTTTTTCTTAATTTTGGATACTGTCTCATATATATGGAACTATTCAACCGGTAATTATTAAGTTTAAGGGCTTTTCTGAAATTTTTTTTTTTTTTTTTTTCAAAATTATGATATATTTCTGCTCTACTAATCACATAGAACACGAATATACTAAGGGCATTAACGTCCGACTAATTTTGTAATATGTGCCCACCTAACCTAACAGAACCTAACCCCATGATCAGTGAATCACTATTTTACATTTTTAAACTAACCTAGGTTTGTTGGGTTTTACACTAACCTAGTATTGTAGGGTTTTACACTAAACTACGAATGTAGGATTGTAGGGATTTAAAGGAACCGTAAAACACACCAAAATAAGGTAAATTGATTCACCTAGGTAGGGGGCTGGTATAATTCCTCCGACGTTAATAGACGTAAACAAACATATTTCGCAAGTTTTTTTTAAATATGTTCTACTTATTTAAACATTACGCCCTCTTGAATATGAACAAGGTAAGCTGTGCAGAAGCCATTAATGCAACTTTTGTTGGTCTAGGAAGTTTCTTTCATAAACGTAAACAAACTGGCTTATACTGCTCATTTCGCAATTTTGTTCAATTTTTTTTTAAATATGTTGTACTTATTTTAAAGCAACGCTCCTAATATATTCGTGTTCTACGTGATTAGCAGAGTAGAAATATACCATAATTTTGAAATTTTTTTGTGGTTTTAAGAAAAGCCCCTAAACTTAATAATTACCTCTCATTTCATAGTATGTACTGAGAATATATTGACGGTGAAAAGGAAAAAATTACCAAGCAACAATTTGGCCAATATTGAGTAATATACATCACTGGAATCAAAAAAAAATTCTGCGTCCACTAGTACTACTCTCAAGCTTCTTTGATAGTTTTTACTGTCGCTTAGATATTTTATATTTTGTTGATTATTTACAGTTTTCAGCGACCAAGCAACAAAAATGTTTATAATTTTTAAAATATTACAGTTAAACTATTGTGGCTTTTAGTCTTTTTTTCTTCATCTTACAAAAATAATAATTTAGCTAGCAAAATTTACCATCCCGAAAATAGATTATTTTTCTGACTTCAGCCTTTCTAGCTTACCTTAAATATTTGCCATTGGGCATTTAGATATTTTATACGAGGTCTCATTTATGAAAACGTGTAGTTTAGTAATTTTTTTTCCTTCATTTAAGAGATATTAAATTTGTTGCTTAGGGAAATATGACCTGCCATTTTCTATATTACGTGTGGCGGTTAGATATCTTTTGCGGTATGAAATTTGAATTAAAACAGACGTTGAGCCACCTGCGCATATCTTGCATTGTCGTTTGACCATGCTGCAAAGTAGTCTTGGAGTGGCAGTTAAGAACAAAAAAACAATCAGTGTGTGACGAAACATTGTTTAGTCAACACAAGCGTCCCGCTGGATTACCGCTTTGTATGAATTATTTAGGTCGAGACCTAACTATAATTCATACCTTGGTTATAAAGTCTCAGATGGACACTTTATAATCATGAAGCGTAAAAGCAACGTTACCCTGATCATAGGAACGTGTTTATATTGTTTAGGCCTTTTTCCCAGACTCAAAAGTCTGTACAAATATCTATACGAGACTGTTTTCTTATTCTGATAGTAAGAGTAGCTTGTCAGTTGGTCATTTTTTCCTGTTTGCGATTCTGATTAAAATATTACTAGGTGACACTAATGTCTTAAATAGCAAGCGAAACGAGAATCTATCTGTGGCAGTTAATAAAGGATCTAAACAGCTTTCACATTAAGTAGGAATCACACCAATATAATAAATGGGAGATTTTATATCAATTATTTTTTTTATAATTAACTTAAATTGGCTCTCCTGTAAAGTTGGCTACATGTTGCATGGTAATTTTTTTACCTTTCCACCATCTATATTGATACCCCTGGTAAATTCGTGTTCTGTGTAATAAGTCGATTTATACCATTTACCATGGATTTTTCTTTTGTTTTCAGAAAAGTCCCTATTCTATATAATTACCAATTTTAATAAGGCTAGATTGTAACTACGTACGTCCAGTATCTTCTTGATCTAGAACTCTGACCTATGTACTGTTAAAATTTTACTTATCATATTAACACCACAAGTTAATATGTAATTAAAACGATACATTAAAGCAACGTCGAAAAATATTCACATATATCCTGGAAACGTCTAAACCGTCTTACCGTACTAAGCGCCTGTGTAGGAAGGCCTGACTTGACAAGCACTTTGGTAAAATTTTCCTTGCTGACAACACTGGAACGGCCGGCGCACATGTCATAAATTTCTCTGTAATACGAAGGCACTGAACCTGTCAAAACACAAAACCAAAGATTACTTTATGACTTAACCATTATGTTGACACATTGCTGGCACATACCGTCTACAGCAATATTAACTTGCGTAATTAAAACGAGGATGTCGCACGGCACTTACCGAACATCAAATCAGTAGCCATGTTTTGATCGCACATTAGCCTGCGCGGTTTGCACGTCACACACAGGAAAAAAAAGTCTAATCGTGGGGACAGCCCGACTTCCCGCCCTCGCGTTTGACGTTGTTATAAGCCCACTCAGTGCGACCGTTTCGGACAGAACCAGGACGTTTGACCTTTTTTTTTGGAGATATAATGGCCTATATTTTTGCTAATGGCCAACATTGACGATTCCAAACAAAACACAAAAAATCTTCATGCAAATATCAAAAAATATATGGTCCATTTAACACACGATAACGTCATAAACACAAAATGACGCCACTAACCGACGCCGAGGGCAATAAATCCGAAACGTCACCGATGACGCCTTCAGAACTATTTGACGTTTGACCGACTTTCCGATTCTCTGTAAATACAGACACATGATCACGTGTGAGCTGTTTGGACATCTCGACATTGAATTGAAACTGTGAATAGTTCATACCTCCGCCATAAAAAAAAAAACAAATCTCTGAAATTATAGTGCCATGAAAATGCATGTCTATAAAAATACCTCGTGCGTCACTAACATGACGCACAAAGAAAGTCCATTACAGTAGAGCAGCTTCCAAAGTGAAAGTCGTCTTGCTAGTTGTAATAATATCAAAACACGAGAAAAAAGATAAAATAACTTAATTTTAGCTAGTAACAAAACGTTGAGGTATGGCAATCATGCTATTTCATATTTTGTCAATTGCAAAATTTGGCATTTTGAAAATTCACTGCTCGCGTGAAATATTCCTCTTTGTCATTTATATCTGGGAATAAAACATTTTTGTTCAAAATACTAACATACATAGTGATAATACAAGAAATGCTCCATATCTCCATATGCCTATGAACAACCTTAACATATTTAAAAAAAATATTGTTGTTATTCCTTAAATAACTTTGTTTAAAAATCGTCGTCAATTTTAAACAGTTATAAAAAAGTTTTGGGGTTTCACACTTTTTATTTATTAGAATAATTTTACGACAAAAAATTTTAAGCAGAACTATTCACGATCTTTATACTGTCAGCCGAAACCTCAGATTCGAAATTCCACAATTAATAACAAAGGTTTTAGTGAAGAGTTTATACTGTCATATAAATCTCAGTATTCGAAAAATTGTGTTTCATGCATTGTTTTATAAGGAAATCACTAGTATCAAAAAAACCAAAAAAAAAATAATAATCCTTATAGTAACACGAAAAAGAATTTTTTTTACAGAAATTCATAACAATGACAAGAAAAGTTCTTTAAATTTCCATACATTGATTGATAGAACATAATAAAAAAACACGGGGTGTTGCTGTGTCGGGGACACTGCTGTTTGTTTCGCGTGAATACGTCTATGTTTTTACATTTCCGGCACCGCTTCACTCAATCATATGGGGTTTCACGGGCATAAATGGATTGCTCTTGAGATGCACTTTCCAACCATATACGATTTTTGTATTTGGACTTGGCTTTTTGACGAGTATAGGCCGACATTGTGTTAAGTTATCAGTTTTTTTAAATTTAAACTCATACTATTTCACTATTACCATGCCACACAAATAATGGTTTATACACTCAATCGATTTATCTCTATGTGAGCTTTGATTAAACCTTAAACGAGTGTCGTAGCTACTCCGCGTCAAAAGTTATACTAGGCGGAAATTATGCTAAACGAACACAACATTTCTAAGTCCTCACTCAACATAACCANTTAAACCTTAAACGAGTGTCGTAGCTACTCCGCGTCAAAAGTTATACTAGGCGGAAATTATGCTAAACGAACACAAAATTTCTAAGTCCTCACTCAACATAACCAATTCTTTGATCCTTTAGCAATCTAGTTGTGTAATTGAATTTTAAAAGTATACGATAGATTCAGAGCTATAATGCCAAACTGTATACCACGATTTTATTATATTTAGATTTTCTGGATTGCCCACTATGGTTGCAAATTTAAAGACATATTAATGACAAAAGTGATGTTACATTTTTTCAGATGCGACATATTTATTGTGTATTAGGTTGCAATTAACACATACAAAGAATAAACGATTCGGTTTCGGTTCTGCCCCTGAACAATTATCTGACCAAAACTCAAATTTTGGGACCCTGCTCAATTCTGGCCTTCAGAAACATCATTAAGAAGCTACTGACTTCGTTTGTGCCTATTTTGCCTGTGCACTCTGTTCACATGAAGCAAGAACCTTCTTTCGTGCATAATATAAAAAACCTGTAAAATTACATAATGAGAGTTTTTAATGTAGTAAAACAATCCCTCATATCCATGAGGTGAATGAAGAATCTTCTGAAAACCGCACACAACACATCAGGTCCTTCTTTTTGAGCACATTGTTTGTCACTTTCTCTTAATTCTGTAGCCTGAACCTTATTCTTAATGTGATCGTGACGTACGATGTAAAATTTTTGTCATAGTCACATTATTATGTAAGTACAGTTTGTGGGTATTTTTTCTTGTATTGTGTGACTCGGCTGGCTGACATAAAGTTACATGATCACAAACACTTTTTCGAATGACATAAGTCACTGTGACAGGATGTTTGCATGCTTTTCTATTGCCTGCTGAAGTTACACCTTTCTGTATAAGTTTATTATGTGTAGTGCGAACAAACTTGTTACTTACGCACAAAGTTTTCAAAAATATAGTAAGGCAAACTTGTGCCTCTTTATAAGGGGTTGCATGCTCTTGAAGAGGCAATGGCAGATAATACTTAGTAGTAAACTGTCTGTGGAAAGCACCGTCTGTTGTAATGCATCTTTTAGAAGCTTTCTTATATAAATTATTGACATAGTGTCATTAATTACTATGATCACCAAGCCTCCAAAATGCTGTATGTATGTTCTGATGGGTGTCTGTGTTAACTTTTCTCGAAGTATCTCAATTTACATGTACTATGGAATACTGGGCGCAACAATTTCAGGTTTCTCTCCCTTCCGTTTCTACTAATGTACTTCTGGCCGGTGTTCGGTAGCTTTTTTCTTTTATTATCAATTCAGTCATCAACACATCGCTCCCTCTTCTTGCCTGGATTACTTTTATGTGTCAATTTTCTCTTGCTTCCCCCAGCACTAGTGGGTGATGATCCAGACTCCACAATCGTTTCAAGGGAATAAACACTGGCACTAGGCGCCAGACTAGGTGTGGGTTGTTGTGCCACCACCCCTGTATTTACCACGCCTGCATCAATAGTGTTTTTTCACTTCCAACTTCTTGTGTAGTAGCATTACGCCGTTTGGATGTACTGGCAGTGCTGCAGTCGACGTCGTTCACGGGGTCCGGCGGTGGTACATCAAAATATAAGAGTGGAGATGGTAAAGGTGAATTTTAAGAATGATCTGGAAGAACAGGGTCATCACTGCTGTTACTATTTCCTTGTCGGTTCAAAGTATTATCGTCCACAGGACTGCTGGAATCTTAAAATGGCCATTGTTGATCTGATGATAGCTGTTCCACAATAAACCACTCCACAGCAGCCCATTTGACTTCATGAAATGTGTCGTTGGCCTGGAGTGGTGAACATAGAAATACCAATGCCACAATGATGCGTTGCGACATTCGTACACCCAATGTACATCGAACTATCATTACCGTTACTACACATCTACACCTATTACCCGAATAAGCTAGTGGAAAACTTATGTCTTTGACTGACAATATACATTTGTTTCCGGAGTACATTAACGAAACTACCACATCAGATTCAACAGTAGGTTAATGTTGCGATGCACAGTATTGAAAGTATCCCATTCGTCTACATTCGATGGTGATACTACGGCATACAGGGTCGAAACAATCAGTTATGTTTGTTTACATAGTACTGTCGCTAGTTGCAAATGGAATGAGGTTAGATTCCTATTAATACTCATTATTACTATTGTGTTTATAAACTTATGGTTTGTGTTAACGTATTCATGTGATATCTGTACAATAATAAACCATCATTGTTTAAACTCACCAGATTGTGGCATTATCACAAGATAATGTGGCCCATTATCTTCCATATCACTGAGTTGTTCAACGAAATTACGGCTTTCTGTTCATCTTCGGTGACCATTTAACATACACTTACTCATTTCGAATTGAATAGCTAGGCATCTCAATCAATATATACACTATTATTTTCAACATCAGCACTTCAGCGTTGCGCGATGTATACTATCGAAAGTGGCTGTTTCGTCGTGTTCATACCACGAGTACTCCACCATATGCACGCGAAAGTTATGTTTCATTGCTCTATGTGGGAACTGCTGTGTACTACAGATACTTTGCATCACTTGATGTGCTAATTATGCTTTTTACATCATTCCTTATGCATATGCCTACAGTACATNTACAAGGCATTTGCACTGTTAACAGGGATTTTGTAATTTTGCAGTTTCGATAGTTTACATAGGGCCAGTAGAAATATAATTTGCCCTCAGATAGCACAAATAGCATCCCACATTAACAAACAGCAAAAATTGCAGAACAAGCGAGACCAAAACAAGGATAGCCAAACTAAAATTACAAAAATCGAAAATGTTTAAAAATGGTGATTGTGAAAAGTAATTTGCTTTTACGCAGATTGGTGATGAGAAGATGTTTGTTTATCTTGTGGCATTTGCATAGAGTTGTGCAATTTATGAAAATAGTGAAGTTGCATTTATCTTTGAAAGAAGGTCACCCTAAGTTGCCTGAAATTTAGGTACATGTAAACTACATGATGGCTATAACCATTGTAACAATTTTATCAAAAAATTACTTTATTCCCAAGCTTTTTTCTCTGGCTATGATCTATTTTCTACTGACAGCACCAAGATTACTGAGGGGTGATTAAATATGACAACATGACATTTGCACCGAAGAGAAACGAAACTTGCTCTACACTTGCACCAGTAATATCAGCTGGAATTAAATATATCAGATGGAAGTGGTTGCAAGTTTTCCCTGCATAGAAACACCATTTTCCCTTCGTCTTTTTCAAGAGCCAATACGATATATCGTAATATGTTTGTTCGGGCATCATCAGTGCCCTCGAAAGTATTCGGGTTTTGTTTGGTTCACAACTATTCATCAATTTTTTGTTCGGTTATCTCGCCCATGCATAGCTCCTCTAAGGCGTATGTTTTTTTATTCATACTGCGTGCACCATTACATATTATGGATGTGGACATCTGCCTGTTTTCTCAGGGAACCACCCATGGTATTGAGAATAACCCTATCTGAGATAAAACACACACTACAGTTGGTGGCACAGCGAAAATAAACTTGTGACTGTAGTACCACAAGCTTGTGATAGACGCAAACTCTGTGCAGCTCTGCTGCCCAGCCTTGCAGCTTGGGTAAGAACATCGGTGCTGTTACGATGTCCCCCCTCAACATGGGCGGGTGGTGGTAACGGCAACGACTCAAGGAGATTAGTCAACCTAGTTTGCTTACTAGTGTGTTGCTCTAAGACCTTGAACTGCAAAGCGGACAGTGAAAAGTTAAAGTGTAAAGACAGCAAAAGGGTGAGGCAGTGATTTTCAATCAATTGCCCCAGCCAGAGGCAAAGCCCTCAGAAGCGGAGAACCTCAAGTAAACATGGCGACCTCGAAAAGAGAGCCCTGGTACCTGACGCACCAAAGGCAACAGGCTAAGACATTTAGTGGCCCTACAATTGTAAGATGTGGATTTATTAAGGCAATAACTCCACAAGAGGGAGTAACACAAGAGAAGGCAGTGTACTACCTCGAGTGTGTCCTACTAAGGACGAAGGAAACTGGTTAAGAACGGTACTGTAACAAGTTTGGGGTCACGATGTAAGGACCACTGTCAAAATAGTACTTGAGTGTTACCAGACAAGTGCAGGTGAAAGCGGCGCCAGCACTCCACAGGAAAGTGAACCAGAGGAGACACAAGAAGAAGGGATGAGAGGGCACCCCGAGGAAACAGCATGGACCTACGAGTCCATACAAAATAAATAGGCACTCTCACTGGAGGAAATCGCTGATTACCTTACAGATGAAAAAAAGAAGGTTACCAAAGATTATGCGCTAACTTTATGCTCCCAAAGATCATCCAGATGAAGGCTCTCCTGGACCTGAAAACACATAGGAATGCAGAACTCCAGGCCAAAGTGGAAGTACTCGAGCAGTAATCCAACAAAACAGTGCAGAAACCAACAATAGAAAAGCCTCTGACTTTTTCAGAGATCGTGAGGGAGCAGAGCGAGAAACGGGAGAGGAAGGAAGAGGTACCCCGATCAAACGATAGTTGGCAAGTTGTACAGGGTAAGCGACTGACAACAAGGAGAATGGTTTTGATTTACCCTAAGGGGGGAGAAGGGAAATCGAAGGACACCAAGGATAAGCTGAAGTCTCTGGATCCTGTACAGGAGAGACTCAAGGCCAGGAAAGTGTGCACAGTCGGAAAGGGGGGAATCTTACTGGAGGCAGAGGATGAAAAGACACTCCTCAAGCTCAAGAACCAGCAAAGGATGGAACAACAGGGACTGAGGGTATTGAATCCCAAGAAACATGACCCAAGACCTTTTTGTACAATGTCCCACGAGACTACAACAACTCGGATTTCTTGGATACCTTGCGTAGCCAAAACTTCCAAGAGTCTCAAATTGGAAAATATGAACCACAGAGAAACGCCTCTGTGCATTTCAGGACTGGGCCCCGAGATAACAAGGAAAAGGTGAATCTTGTTATGGAAGTCTTCCCTGCCCTCCAGTGCATGTTCGCGGCTGAGGAATTCTTGTTCATAGGGTTCCAGAGATGAAGAGTGAGGGACTACCTTATGCCAGTCAGGTGTTTCAATGTCAAGGCTATGTGCATGTCCAAAAAAAGTGCAAAGGTAACATGTTGTGTTCTGGATGTGGTGAAGCAGGACATAAATACAATGAATGTACACAAAAAGGCGAGGCAGTTAAATGTGTTAACTGCCTCAAAGAAAAGAAAAGGGAGGTGAACCACAAGGTTGGGTCACCAGACTGTCCAGTCCACCAACGAATGTTAGCACTGGTGCTCGAAAGGACTCAGTATGATTAGTCATAACGTGCCACTATGAGTTGGGAAGTTCAACCTGCAGCGAGGTGCAGTCCATACAATGCAACTGCACAGAATAGTGATGGAGAAACACCTGGACACAGTACTGATGTAGGAACCCTACCTGCTTCATGGGAAAATACCAAGTCCCTAAGGTCGTTTCATCATGTTTGGGGAGAAACCAATGGCAGCAGTATGGGTATGCAATCCCGAGATAAACTATATCCTGATTGAAGCTCTTTCCAACACACATGATGCGTGCATAAAGGGGAGAAGGTAGTGTGATGATTGTTTCATCATACTTCCAACCCCGAGACCCATTGGAACTGCATCTCTCCCAATGGGAGCTCATACTGGGCAAGTCAAAGAAAGAGAGCATAATATTTGGCTTGGACATCAATGCCAAATCTGAGCTATAGAATTCACCTGTGCCGGATGACTGAGGAGCAGAGGTTAATAATTACATTATAGAAAATAATATGCAGGTTGCAAATCCACCAGGACATGATGAAACATATCTGTCACCTGCCCTAGATACTGAATTGTATCTTGACATAACCGTAGCGATGGCGCGTATGATTAATCATATTGGGGTTTGAGGAGTATCAAATGAGGTCACCAGTGACCATAAGATGATACTGTTCACCATTCGGATGGATAACGATAAGGGATCTAGACCAGTAAGGCCAAGATTTGTAACAGCTAAAGAAAACTGGCCCTTCTTCGACAGAGTGCAGCTAGGAAACATAGAATAGTACAGACAAAACCGGGAAACTATGTCCACAAATCTTAAAGCAGAACAACTGGTAAGAGTAATAATGGATTCCTGTACGGAACCAATTCCCCAGGTCTCCAGAAAAAAGCCCCATCATCCCTGGTGGGATGATGAGTCGAAGCTTTACGAAAATTCGTGAAAGCTCGTGAAAACGCTTTAAGAGGATATATACACCCATGAAAAGACAGCAAGTGAATCAGTACATAGGTGTATGAAGGGGATACCAGAGGAAGATCAGAAAGAAAAGGCATCTTGCCTGGAAAGAGTTGGTTACGAATAGAGGGAACGAAGATCCGTGGGGTGTGGTCTACCGAATAGTGGCATGTAAAATAAGGAGTTCAGAGGAGCTACTGGCTCTTGAACATAATGGCCATCTCCTGCAGTCCTTTGAAGAGATAGCGAGGCACTTAATGGAAGTTTTGTTGCCAGACGATTCTCGGATAGGGGAAAACGAATACCATAGGGATGTAAGATGGATGACGAGTATGGGTTTCGATGCTGAGGACACTGCGCCTTTCTCCTTGGAGGAGTTGGATAAAGTAATCCGAAAGACGAAACTCAAGAAAGCACCAGACCTTGACGGACTGACCGGTGAAATGCTCCTTCGAGCATATCCAAGGATGAAAAGAGAAATGTTGAACCTTTTAAATGAATGCCTTGGTAAGGAGAAATTTCCTCTTTGCTGGAAAATGGTACTCCTTAACATAATCTACAAAGGAGGAGGAAAGAACCCGAGACAGGCCAAATCGTACAGACCCATCACACTACTATCAGTGATGGGCATAACCATGGAGCGTCTGGTGAACAGACGGCTCCTTGAATTGCTGGATGCTGTCCAAGGTATTCATACGAGGCTGCATGGCTTTGTTAAGGGCAAAAGTACAGAGAAGGCTGTAATTGATATGGTGAATCAGATCGGGACATATGGTGAGACTTATGTCGTAGCAGTATCCTTGGATATCTCGGGAGCCTTCGACAATGCTTGGTGGTCGCAGATTCTGTGGCAGCTAAGATTGTTGGAGTGCCCTAGACATTTATACCGGACAATAGAGAATTTCCTGGATGTGAGAAATTTATTCCTAGAGATAGGGTATCACAGGGAAGAAAAGGCGATATCCAAAGGCTGTCCACAGGGATCAGTAATCGGCCCGATACTCTGGAATATCATCTTCGAAGGACTGCTAAGGCTAACACTCCCAGATTGCTGTGTTGTGCATGGATATGCGGACGATGGACGCCTTATAATACCAGCTTGGAGCAGGCGGGAACTTGAGGAAAAATCAGAATGTGCCCTGAGAGGAATTTCAGAGTGGTCTGAGAACTTCAAATTGAAGTTCTCAGTAGAAAATATGAATTCCATTCTGCTAAAGGGAAACTTCAAGAGAATGCCTGTTGTGAGATACGAAGGAAGAGTGATAAAGCAGGCAACAGTACTGAAATACCTGGGAGTCGTTCTGGAGCCACGTCTGTCGCTCCATGGACACATTCAATATGTGGTGAACAAGGCTGTGGTGATGTTTGTTGGAAGCTGCAGCACCTGCGAACTGGGGGCTCGGTTAGCGGACGTTGAAACTTGTGTACAAGAGTGTCTTCCTGGGCGTAGTAACCTACCCCTGTGGGGTATGGTTTCCGGAGGTAGAAAAAGCCCATGAAAATGGAAAATTATCAGCGCACAAATAGCAGTGCTGCTGGCGGTCACCAAGGCTTACAGAACAACGTCTAACGATGCTTTGCATGTTATGGTGGGAGAGCTCCCACTCGACCTTTTTCCACTTGATAAGGGACAGTACCATAGACGTTTTGATCAGTTCATTATAGATCACCAGTGAAGTATGAGTTACTCCGTATCCAAGTTCGGCCATAGTGGTCTGAAGCAGGGGCCGGAAAGCTGTATTATATCTACAAACAATGGGAACTGTAGTTTCGGAGAAAAATGAACAAAGAATTTATGCAGTGCAAAACATGACGGTGATGCTGCAAATGTATCCTTTGTACGCAGAGTTACATCGGAAGCGTCGCGGCCAGTGATGACACTTCACACTAGTAACGAGACACATATGCGCACATTATTGGCAGGTATGGGACGAATCACCGCTTTAGAGACAGCGCTGAGTGGTGTGGGAGAGCGTATAGCCAGCAGAGTTCATACGACCATGACAAGTGAATTACGTTCATTGACTGAAGACGTTAAGACACTATTTGCTTTGGGTGGAAAACTTGATACTGTGGAAGGCCGCCTCTTCGATACTAATATACTTACTACAAACATAGATTTGTGGCTTGCCACGTTAATCGAAAATGTATCCCACCTCACTGCCTTTACTGCTGCGGACACAAGCGAAGCAGTGGAAGGTATGCTGTCCAGCAACACGAATGTACTGTCTACCAAGCTGGATGCCCGGCTTCGCAAATTATCCGAAGATTTGCTGAAACTCGGTGCGATAGGCGGTACAGTTTCAGCTATGGAGAAGAAAATTAATGATGTAGGTGAGCAAGTTAGCGGTTTCATCACTAAACTAGACAGTCACCTTAATGTAATAAGTAAGAAGTTAGAATCGAACATCGATGCCATCGGTACATTGTCCGTTACAGTGACTAAACATTTTCAGACTTTAACTAATAACATGCGAAGCATAGAGGGAAGCAGGTAACCTTCTATGGAAGCACAGCTAGTAGATTTGGGCGAACGCATAGATTATAGATCGCTTACGACCCTCGCAGCAACATTGAGAGATAATTTGCGTGTAGTGAATGAGAGTGTGGGCAAGCTGACTGCTGTGGACGCCAAGATCACTACAGTTCAAATAAAAGCTGAACTGACCGTCGGTAAGGTGTTTGCAAGTCTCTCCACTAAACTAGACGATAAACTTAATACATCTGGTAAAAGTGTAGGTGTGCCAAACACACTATGTGTGCAGATGGAGAGCGTAGGTAGCTTACAAACCCAACTCAGCGCAATTTTCCAAGGCATGACTAATAAACTTACTACAAATATGCTCGAAGAACTGTATAGCCGTAAGCAAAGTTTGAGTAGTAGCCTTTCAGATATTGAGGAACTTATCCGACACAGGATCGTGGGTTATTTAAATGATTTGCGCAATGAACGATGAAAAATAGCAGCATTGCGAGCACATACGTAATGCCGTGCTCAAACAACTCAATACGTTGGAGGATGAAATAGTCAATCTGATTGCGTGTAGAGCCGTTGTCTAATATATACACAGAGGTGACAAAAGTCATGGGATAGCAATATGCAAATATACAGATGGTATTAGTATCGCGTACAAAATGTAAAAATGGACAGTGCATTGGTTGAGCTTTCATTTGTAGTCAAGTGATTCATTTGGAAAGGTTCCTGACGTAATTATGACCACACGACGGGAATTAACAGACTTTGAAAGCGGAATGGTATGCATGGGACATCCCACTTCGGAAATGGTTTCGGAATTCAACATTCCGAGATCCACAGTGTCAAGAGTGTGCCGAGAATACCTCATTTCTGGCATAACCTCCCGCCATGACAACGCAGTGGCCGGCTGCCTGCAATTAATGACCGAGACCAATGACGGGTACACAGAATGGTCAGTGTTAACAGACAAGCAACACTGCATGAAATAACCGCAGGAATCAATGTGGGACGTACGACGAACGTGTCCGTCAGGACAGTGCGGCGAACTTTGGCTGTACTGGGCTATGCCAGCAGAAGACCGACTCGAGTGCCTTTACTAACAGCACGGCATCGCCTGCAGCGCCTCTCCTAGGCTTGTGACCATATCGGTTGGACTCTAGACGACTGGAAAACCGTGGCTTGGTCTGATGAGTCCCGATTTCAGTTGTTAAGAACTGATGGTAGAGTTAGAGTGTGGTGCGGACCCCACTAATCCATGGTCCCAAGTTGTCAACAAGGAACTGTGCAAGCTGGTGATGGCTCCATAATGGCGTGGGCTGTTTTTACATGGAATGGACTGGGTCCTCTGGTCCAACTGAACCGATCATTGACTAGAAAGGGTTATGTTCAGCTACTTGGAGACCACTTGCAGCCATTCCTGGACTTCATGTACCCAAACAATGATGAATTTTTTATTGATGACAATGCGCCATGTCATCGGGCCACAACTGTTCGCGATTGGTTTGAAGAACATTCTGAGCGATTCCAGCGAATGATTTGACCACCAAGATCGCCCGACATGAATCCCATCGAACATTTATGGGACATAATCGAGAAGTCAGTTCGTGCACAAACTCCTGCACTGGCAACACTTTAGCCATTATGGACGTCTATAGAGGCAGCATGGCTCAATATATCTGCCGGGGATTCCAACGACTTGTTGAATTCATGCTACGTCGAGTTGCTGTCCTTCGCCGGGCAAAAGGAGGTCCGACACGATATTAGGAGGTATCCCATGACTTTTGTCGCCTCAGTGTAATGTACATACATTTCACTTAGGGCCATTAGTATAATGTCTGCAGCCGTGGAGGATTTACATCGTGTCATTGCAAGAGTGCGTGGCTAGTACTTACAGGCGAAACGAGTGCGTATGGAGCAGGATGCTGTGCTGGATCAAGCTTTTCAGCCAATCACATCCCGACTGGATGCACTAAATAAACAGTCTATTGCCCCTGATGTGAAGACCGATCTGGACATCGAACGCCCAGAAGACGAATGGAAACGTACAAAGGTGGGTTCACACTCGACCACTGTCCGTAATTATCTTACTTCTTATACGGCTCGTTTTAATGATGGGATTTACAGTTTCTATAGGAGGAATAAAAATTGGTATTTGGGTAATAAGCATATATTTTTTCTACCTTATGATAATATACAGATTGACAATGAAGTAATGCGTGCGTCTCCAGGTCTCTATGAACTACTATTTAAATGCAGACCTGGTGAATACACGCGAGAAGCTCTTAACCACTACAAAAAATTGCTTTCTATCACCAATGTGCATTTAACCGATAGCGACGCGACTACCCACAAATATAAATGTTAGTTACACCCGAAATTCGACATTGTAGCAGAGCTGTTTCTGGACATTGGAATATATAGCGGCTCTGGACTGGGTTCAAAGCTTGGTGATGATAGCAGTCAGCTCGAGTACGTTTATTGGGACGATGTAAACGAAGTAGTGGCACACCTATGTCAACTCCATGCATCTCAACAGGCTGGAAATAATTCATAAATGAAAGATATGGTGAATATCGTGGAAGAGTTACCTAAAGGAGGGTACATGTACTGAAAAATGTCTTGTGCAACGATTGCAGCTAAACTTCACCTACCAGCACGAAGAAATTACCGGAGAAGGCAAGTACTCTAGTTTGGACTTCGCGACCTATATCAGGCTGATCTGATGGAAATGATTCCTTATGCTTCTGTGAATAAGGGCTTTAGATACATGCTAACAGTAATTCATTATTTTAGCAAATACGCGTGGGCCATTCCCGTCAGGCGTAAGATGGGAAATGACGTTGCCAGGGCTATGAAAATGGTTTTAAACAACAAGGGATCGCCGAGAAATATTCAAACAGACTTAGGCAAGGAATCCTACAATAAGGCTTTCCGTTCACTAATGAAAAAGAATAACACTAACCATTACAGTACATTTAGTGTGAAAAAAGCTTCTATAGTGGAACAGTTTAACATAACTCTGAAAAATCGTATGTGGCGTAAATTCTAGGTGCGAGGAAGTTATGCTGGGCTGAATATGTTACTTCGCCTAATTGTCAATTACAATAACAGAATTCATAGGACAATTCGTATGCGTCTGGTATACGTTAAAGATGATTATTTGCTGGAGACTGTGTTTAAAAATGATAACCTAATAGATTATAGCAAACCAAAAGCAAAAGTCAGTGATTATGTGCATATTTCATGTCTTAAAAATCCCTTCTCTAAGGGATATGTGCCTAACTGGTCTGTAGATGTATTATTTTTGCAAAGATTCGCCATTACAAACCACAGACCTATGAAATTGCATATTTGATTGGAGAGCAGTTGAGAGGTTCTTTTTACAAGCAGGAAATAATGTTAACCCAATATCCCGACACATACTTGGTCGAGAAATTTTTACAGACTAAGGATAACCGAACATTTATCAAGTGGCTAGGATTTCATTCAAGCTACAAGAGTTGGGTTCTCAAATCAGAACTTAGTAAAATTTAATGTTATAAAAATAATGTTACAAAAAATAAAGAAGTGAGCAGGGGCGAGGCAACCTGTCTGAAAATTTTTTTGAGGCTAGTGCGTACCAGAGTGGGGATTTAAACAGCGCTAATGGATCTGCACGTGCCGTACCAGTGGAAGGAGACTTTTCCCTTGAGGGGGGGGGGAGAGCGAAACAGAAATGGCCACCACTTTGGGCGAGAGAAAAAAACAACACCCTTAAGGGGAAGCGAGACCGTCGGTCAACAGCCAGCCGAGACCACATCGCTTTATGGTAAGAAGTCCCGCACCTTACACTGGCAGACCCATGTTCGAAGCCAGCTCCATTCGCAAAACTTATAAAACACTTACACTATGCACTTTAACAGTCAGTTTCATGCCATGCACCACGGGTATAAGACCGCCAAGAAAGGAACCAGTCTGGTAAATACATTAATAATAAACACTTTCCCATTTGAAGCTCATATACCAGGTTACAAACTTTGTGGGCCTAGCACCCGTCTGGCTCGAAGGCTAGAGAGAGGCAACGTACCTATTAATGCTCTAGGCACTGTGTGCAAGCAGCACGACATCGCGTACGCCATGAGTAATAACTTGAAAGACAGACACACTGCAGATATAGTTCTTGCGAATACGGCCAAAGCAATAGTCGGTTCATCCATCTCTAAGCCGGGGAACGCTTGGTCGCTTGGGGAGTTTCCAAAATTATAAAATCAAAGGTCAAAAGAGGGATGGGAATCAAGTTTGGAAGAAATAAATGTACTCGCAGGAAGGTACGAAAAGGCAAGCGCGGAGGGATTCTACCAGTTATTTTACCAGCATTAAGGGTGTTGGGAAGGCTAATTGGCAGAGTGAGCAGAATTGCGCGAGCCATGAATAGCGCTAAGGACGAGAATAGACAATTAACGGAAACACTATGTCATAATAAAAAGATGGAAACTCTTGCAAGCGTAAAAAAAATGGAAAAAGGGTATTTGCATCCGTACTGTGTTGGGGGCTCGAAACGCGCATGTTGGCGACGAAAGACAAACCTTTAAATTAACTATCTGACCGCCCACTAACGAACATAGAATTGCGTAAATTTTCACTAAAATTAAAACTACATATTTTTCGAGGTGTTTACATGCCTGACAGATTACCACAGTGACCACAAAAGGTAGAATGTGGGATAGTAAATATAGATACAAATTCTGGACCTGGGACTCACTGGACAGCTTATAAGAATGGGAACACAGTACAATATTACGATAGCTATGGTGACTTAAGACCCCTGCCTGAACTGAAAAAATATTTTAAAGGTGCTAGAATTTATTACAACCACAAGACAGAACAGCGTCCGCAGGACTGGAACTGTGGTCACTTATGCTTGCGCTTCCTTGTTACTTAATGTCAATGAAATATCACTAAGGTATCAGTCATGTCGCTTACTCTGATAGTGACAGGTAATACCTCGGATTACGATACTGTGCATTTTCCACCGCTAAGCCTGATGGGTGTATGGTCTGTAGCTGTGATAGATTTTCAAACATATTTTTCAGTACCAAACATTGATGAACATAATTGTATGTTCCGATATGTGAAGGGAGACAGTAAGAAAGGAGAGGTGCGTAGTCCCACTGGTTCATACAAGATTGAGGATATCGGAGAGTATCTGAAACAAGAGCTGGGACCGGACGCTACCTTAGTATTACGAGGAAATTCTAATACTCTGTACAGAGAGATGTGTTGTACAGCACAGGTAGACTTTGAAAAGGCAAAATACGAGGCAAATAAAACTCACGAATCTACCCTGCCTGTAAATATATTTCAGGTGAATGTAATCAGAATAAATTGTAATTTAGTTAGCGGATTGTTTGTCAACAGCAAACCAAGCCAGACATTACACGAATTCTCTGCAAACGTCCTGCCGGGATTTAAACTAGTGAGTGTCCCAACAATGCCCATATATGTGCCAGTCACGACAGAGAACATACAGGAAGTAATTGTTTTCATAGTAGACCAAGAAAGTCGTTTGATTAATTTTCGAGGTGAGGAAATAACAGTGTTTTTGGATTTGCAGAAAGATGGGGCTGAAAATTAAGGATGTGAGACCAATAAAAGGAACTTATCATGTCACACCTAAAGTCAGTACGAGGCAAGCACGCAGTCCGCTAACATCTGAAAACACTCGTTTCCTTACAATATTAGGATTAACGAGTAAGAGTAAGTATGGACATGGAAATCTTAAACATCGAGGAGCCAGTAGGATACAAAGACGCAATAACAAAGACGGAAATCCACACTTACTCGCCCTATCTTCCAGGCTCGTACGTAGCCTCGTTCGAGGTACGGATTTCCGTACAAAACCAAGATATTTACATAACACTGTGTAATTTTTATTTGCGCATCTGGGGAACACTGACAAGGGAGGGTAATGCTCTTCCAACAATGACTAAAATAATTAGAAACGGTATACGTCACATTATTAATAGAATCTCCTATGAATTGAACGGGTGTGAAGTAGATGCAACTCGTGATGTTGGAATCACAGCAGCCATAAAGAATTACCTTTCATTAACGCATAACCAACTGCCGGCCGCCAAAATGGCTGGCTGGGGAATCGAAGAAGACTTTAAGGTTCCTGTCCATGCCAATAGTAAATTTGAAGTGTGTATTCCACTAGCTATGCTGTTAGGGTTCGCAGAAGACTAAAGGCACGTGATTATTAACTCGAAGCTGGATATAGCTATGCAAATGGCCAACACTCAAACGAATGCACTCCAGGATGCTGGGAAGGTCCCAGAACTCACTACACCTTCAATACTTTCTATTGACTGGTTACTACCACACATACAAGTAAACATGTCGGAACGTGTAAAATTTTTGAAATATGTAGAAAAAGGAAAGAACGTAGATATAGCATTTCGTACTGTGAGTTTAGAAATGTATCCTAGCGTGCCGAGCTCTGTAAGCATAGATTGGAACGTGAAAACTAGTTTCACAAGTGAGAAACCAAGATAAATAATTGTAACATTTCAGACAGGTAAACGGAACGCGATCAATAAGGACTCTTCAAAATTCAATCACTTAAATATTAAGAACATGAAAATTTTCTTAAACTACGAGGTCTACCCATATGGAGATTAAAATACCGATTTCACAAATAGTGTGTTTATGGTACTGTACCAAATGTATGCAGACTTTCAACGCTCGTACTATGGTCAAACACAAGCCCCCACTCTAGAACCGAACATGTTCATGGACACGGCGCCCCCACTAGTGTTTGAAGTTAGCAAACAAGGCGGTCGCTTAATATCCGGGATTGTAGACTGCAAGATTGAAATAACCGCCGCAGAGAATTTCCCAGCCTTCACCCAGGCCTATGCCTTAATACTTCACGACAGACTAGTCACATATAATGTGTGCGACAGAGTAGTTAAAATACTAATGTAAGTTACAACTATAGCCCATTCTCTCTCCAACCGTCATAATGTATGTGAACAGTCAGTGTTGTGTTTCACAGCAGGGTTTTATTATTAAATGTATTTCTATAGCGTATGTTGACGGCCACATAGAGACACGTACATTCCGACAGCTGTGTCCATGGCATGAGCTGGACGTGAAAAGCAAAGTCACTAATATCTGGCTGGAAAAATTCCATCACAGTCTCTATTGGAGTGAGGGCGATCTGGAATACGAGAAAGCACACAATGTAATTGTCTCTGCGTTAAACGAGAATGGTACAGTCTTTGTAGCCGGGCCGAAGCAGAAGCGACATTTAAGCAATTATTACGCCACTAAAATAAAACTATGTGATCTACAAACTGAGTGTGAGTGTCCATCGTTTAGAAGGTTGAGAGAGAAATATAAAAAACATCTAGAACGCGTATGTGACGGATGTAGACGTAACCTTTTGTGCCCTTGCCTTAATGTGCTCTTGATAAAGACATGGCACCTGTTGGACTATATCGAAGGTCAAAGTTTTTAAAACACCTCCGGCCTTTATAAATAGCTTAACCGGCGAGGAGGAGAACTATAGTACTGATCCTCTTTATAACCATGGAATGTCTCATCACCAAGCTGAACGGGACCGTGCCATATAAGCTGCTGTCAGAGCTAGTCATCGGCAAGTTGTACATCGCATCAGATTTTCGCCAAACCAAGACAGCATACGGTAAATGTATACTATGTACGTTAGATGATGAGTTGCGCATCCCACTGCATACACATTACGTCCAACTCATATCAGATGATGATATGGTTAAGCTTAATGCCACAACAGTAGGATTCAGCTATGCTGGCATCAAGTCGACTGATTATGGGAGGTCAATTCATGACGTAGAATTTTCATAAGAATGTGTAACATGGTTGCGGAAGACTCCTAGCTTATTGCATGTGTAATATTTTTTTTAATTCACGGGCCTCTCACTAGTAGTTTTATAATTGGTCATGTACTTCAACCCACTAGTCAGATATGAGGGTGAAGTCATGGTAGGATACAGGCGTGTACACTTCAAACCAACCGGCCAACCATCGCACGTAGAATGTTGTAACGACCTTGAACACTGGGAGTGGCGTACCAATGAGTATAGTTTTCTCTTGGTACCGTATAATGTGATGCCATGTGCTGTATATCACCTAAGACCCGAAATGAAGCTGCCTTGCTCAGTCAGTACTACATTAACACAAGCAAGCGAAGAGTACATACACCTGGTTTGGTTTTTCGTACAATTGCATATGAACTTTGCGATGCTAACACTGAGAGTGTAATTACCCACTAGACCAAGCACTGTACAGGCGACCGTCATACAACCTGCATGAACAGAGGTAAAATTACATGGAATACAATGTGTTCACCGTTAACATGCGAGGCGTACCTGGCTACAATATAAGAAGAGCGACATTTGTTTGAACAAGCTGCAGTAGTCATCAATGTTTCGTTCAGAAGAGAACTATCTCTGCCATCTGTAATACGTTTAACACACGTGACTGTGTGGCATTTCTGCCGGAAGGTGTGAACACGTACGAGAAATACTTTATCGGATATAGAAGAGTTGTGTTTAAACCAAAGCTTGGACACGAACAAGTACAAATATGTGACTCTGAAAACAATTTTTGGTGTTATCAGGACACTTGTGATAACTTTCATTATGAAATTCAACCCTGCTACAAGTCCGACCAGTGTGCCGCCTGCAATCTCCGACCCAAGAGTGAGCTACCTGCAAATGGTCGTATTCTCGCAGTACATATTGAATGTGAAGACATTACAGAACTGCTACTGAGAACAAGAAAGTAAACTTTACCTTGCGAGAAGTTGGTACTGGATCAACCAACCACTAGACCGAAGAATGTACAGGCCTCATACATACGAGCACGCTGGAAGAATGTGGCAGCACATACTTACTACCCTGCGCTGGTAAGGTATGTTGTGTCTTCAATTGAAAAAAAAAAACATTTGCAAGTGCTTTATGAACATGTGCATGTCTTCAATTACAATTGCTTCATGTACATGTGTGGGGAAACTTCTCCCCAACCTGTGAAATATATATACGTGAAGCATAAAAACTATTTCTACATCATGAAGAGTGAAGACAGCATGGCGACGGCCGAGGGCGAAATGACATGTCACAGCAAGTGTAAATGTTATCAGGTTATGTACGACATTATTACACGTATTCGACTGCTATTGGTCAAAGCTCTAAAGTAATGTCGACACAGTGTAGATGCTATAAACGACCTGTTTTCCTACCAGTCGGCACCAGTGAGCTCAAGATGATCATACCATTTCGCCCAGAGACAGCCTACAGCAGTGTAACGCCTGGTAACAGCTGCGTAACCTATGTCTGTGATGGTGAGACCGCTGACGAGCCAAGAACATACAGCGAACACTGTGATGGACGGTATAGCGCATTGGCTGCTTGCCCACAATCCAACATCATACGAACGATGTCAGCAGATGGTTGAGTGTAATATCCTGGGGAGGTGTGTCGTTAACTATATGCGCACAGACAATTCCCTGCCATGTGGTTCGGACGAGGTGATAACTCAGGCTTTGTTGCATGATGCAATACGAGTTTACCGTCTTCAAGACCCTTTGGTGCTAGTTGAACCTAAAGTTCCTGTCAACTCTGCTGCTGCTGCTGCTTAAGTGATTGGCATTACTAAGGACGACTTCCAGCAGCCGGCTGTCAAAGGTAAGAAGCCTGCTGTCAAATCTACGCCAGCTGTCCAGTCCTTGGTGGTAAAATCTGTTCCTCATCACAGAACGTCACGCCCCGCTCGTAAGAAGAAGAATATGCCAGCCACCGCCTGCCTGAATTGCGGGAATTCATCGCTTCAAGACATATGTAAATTAACTGTTGCCAAGTGAAAGACATTACTGCAGCAACTTTTCACTACTCTGCTTGCGAACGTATAGTAAAAAAAATTGTATGTAATAAAAAAAAAATTTAATTTATAATTTCTTCTTAAACAAAAAACATTGTATATTTGATAGTATCAAAAATACATTTTATTGTATTTAATTAAATATATTGCTTATGTTTTTGTATTAATTGAAAAAAAAATGTATATTTAATTGTGGTAATTTTAGAATATAGGCTATCTTGATGTGTTAAGTGAAAAAAAAAAACGTGTATTAAATATTTTCTTGGACTAATAATGTGTATTAATTGCAGAAAGAAATATCTTATGAGAGAGTGTGTTTGTAGTTGTTAATAAAAAACAATGTATAATATATACAGTAATATATGTGTTCTGAAACTCTTTGTGTTCTTATTTCTGTTGGATAACAATCACACATACATATCCCAAACTAAACGTGCTAGTATATTAAAAGCACATGTAACCACAAAAAAACAGTACACCCACACACAATCTTTAGTAAAAGGACAAAGTCTTGTGAGATGGTAAACATAAAAAAAATTAATTGGTGTACCAGAATTAACTGGTGTACCACTATAGTAAATGTACTTTAATCTAAAGACATTACACACTCCTTTGGAGGGTACTTTTACCTGAATATTAAAGAAAATATGATATTTCATATTTAATTATGTTACAGTTTTAATATATAACTATGATGGAGTATGTGTACGCTAACATGATTTAGTTGTTCATGTGTAAATTATACACAGTAGGTAAAATTCAATATGGAGATATATATATTTGAATAGTAACTGGGCTGGGGAAGAGAGATATGATTGAATTTAGCCAGAGACCGTCTCTCATATAGCCGTTATGGACGCTGTTAGATAACACTTGTTGTTACCGTCCTAAATATCTCTCTAGAATACGCTCCTTTGGGGAAGGAGTATATATATCTCTCCTATATTTCTAAACACTCAATCGTGTATGACACACGTGAGACACACGTCTCTCCCTGGGCTCGAGGCCCAGTGACAGTGAACTCACTTGTTGATTACATATAGTTTTGATACATTATTTTACACACATATTTGCTGTGAACTATCCTAGAACCTTTTGTTTCTCGTAGGTTATCTCCTGGCCTGGGCTGCCTGTCACGTACCTATATATATATATAGGACATGATTTTTGTTTTTTCTTTTTGTGAAGTGTAGATAGTGTTGTTCCCAAATTTACGTGTATGTGTAGTGTTGCCCTTCTGACCAGGAGGTACTTACAGGCTAATTCAAGATGATGGGAGTAGGTGTCATAAATTATGGTGAATAAGGTATGTGTTTTGAAGGGGAGCATGCCGGTTAAAAGGCGTTCTGGCACGCGTGATGAGGCAGCAGGTATGGGCGAAGTGTAGAGTGATGCATGAAAGTCAGTTACTTAAGGGACGAAGTACAAGTTGAGTTAAGGGGTAATGAGGTGTGGCACGATGTGTGGTCCAGTGCTACGTCAGCTTTTGGCGGTCCCGTCGTCACCTCGGATCATCTGCTTCCGGATCGACGAAGGTGGCGGCGTCTTGGCCAAGATGTTGAGTGGCGAGCAACGGACGGCGAGGAAATGAGGAGGGTGGAATGGGGTTGGCGAGCTGTTGAATGATTGGATTGTCGAGGTGGCGAGAACATGAATGGGTGAAGTTGTCGGTGAGGTTGGTGAGGGTGACATAAAAGTGAAGGAGGTGAGCGGTGGTGAGCACGAAATGGCGAGTGATGGGAAGCGGCAGACGGAGAATGAGACGAAGTGAGCGGAAGAAGATGTGAGTGGGTGGACGGAGTGTGTGAGTGGTGACATGAGTCCAGGCTGGGCAAGCGTAGGTGAGGATGGGAAGAATGAATGTGCGGAAAACCTGGACACGAACCTCGGGGGGAGTTCCCGAGGATGAACGAAGAACTGGGGCGAGGTGAATCATGGCGGTGCGAGCTTTGGTGGTTACTGAATCAAGATGTGGGATGAAATTGAAATGAGAGTCGAATATGACACCCAGGAACCTTAGGGAAGGTGACCAGGGGATGGCGGTGATTCTGGGAGGAAAAGTCCCAGGTGTATGGTGGCGTGAAAAGAGAATGGAGGTGGATTTTGAGTGATTCAGCCCGATGCCAAGGGCACGAAGTTGATTGTTGAGAGAGGTGAGGCCGCGACACAGACGGTCACTGATGACGTTTTCGTGGGCGGATGATGATAGGAGGCATGTGTCGTCAGCGTACTGAAGACATGGGTGGTGGGGGTCAGTAGAATTGATGCCCGTATATTGATCTGCTATTAGGATTGAGATAGTATTTTTTTGGGCGATTGCATTAATCAAATTTATAAAATCTTGGGCGTTCTGACCCTTTGTAGTGGAGTTCCACGCATATCTGGTGAAATGATCCAGCAGGATATGCATGTATCGTTTGGTGGATCGGTTTCCAGCAAAGCCTCCGGCACTATCAAGCTACATTATTTGAAAAGGCTCTGTAGCAGGACCTAGTTGTGAGAGTAGACCGATAGCACGACTACGACGAACTTTGCTTTCAATACAAATCTTACAGTTTTTATAAAAGGAATGTATAGCTTTGTCCAGACCCTTGAAGTAATAATGTGGTCTGATGGTTGCAATCATCTGTGCTGGGCCGATGTGACCATAATGTTTATGAACAAGTTCAATTATTTCATTTCCTAACGTGGGAGAAACAAAAATTCTTTATCTTTTTTTCTTGAGTATGATCCCTTGTATTTATTCTATCTGCTTAGCTGCTTTTAACTCAGAAAGATGATCTGTTTGGTCTTTTATTATAGTGGATATATCTATTAAATTTACAACTTGGATCGCATCTTTATTCTCGAAGTATTCAAAGACTGGATTTCTTGAAACGAGATCGGCCACAATATTTTCTTTTCCCTTTTTATATATAATTTTAAAGTCAAATTCAGATAAATAAAGAATTAAGTCTTCAAGGATTTCATCAGTTCTGGCTTTTGCCATTGAATTCTCTAACGGTTTGTGATCACTGCAGACCGTAAAGTGACGTCCAATTAAGTAGTACTGCCAAAACTGTATTGCATCCTTGATAGCCTTGCATTCGAGATGAATAATGTCTAAATGATTCTCTCTATTTGAGAGCTTGCGAGAGAAATACGCAACAGGATGTAGTATTCCGTTTTCTTGGGGTTGTTTGAGTGTTGCACCGATACCTTTGTAACTGGCATTTGTCTCTATGAAGACGGGTTTTTCAATATCGTAGATAGCCAGGATCGGTTTAGAGCATAAACAATCCTTAATCATCTTGAAGGTCTGTTCACAGTCATCAGGCCATTCAAATTTGACATCTTTCCTAAGTAGTTGATATAGTGGTTCTAGTTTCTGCATACTATTTTCTATATATCTCAAGTAGAAATTTATAGAACCCGGAATACTCCTCACACCACTCTTATCAGAAGGTATTTAGAGATTTTGGATAGAGACTAAATTTCCTTGGGCTGGAGAAACTGTGTTCTTCGAAATAGTGTGTCCAAGGTACTTGACTGATTTAGCTGTGATCAAACATTTAACTAGTTTTAATTTGAAGACTTCAGAGTATATCATGTGTAAAAAATTAATAATATGATGGAGATGGTCCTCCCAGGTTTGGGAGAAAATTAAGATATCATCGATGTAATTTATGACGAACTCATACAAATTATTTCTTCGGATTATACTTGACAATATCCTTTGGAATGTGGCTGGAGCGTTTTTTAAACCAAATGGAAGAACTTTAAACATGAACTTTCCATACTTAGTGATAAAATAAGTTTTTTTTCGATCTTGTACTTTAAGTGTGATGCGCCAAAAGGCAGAATTAATATCTAATACTGTAAAATATTCACAATTTACAACTTTGTCGATCACATCTTGAATTGTAGGGAAAGGAAAACATTCTGGAACTACTAACTTGTTTAATTTTCGGAAGTCGATGCATAGATGTGATTTTCTTCCTTCGTCTTTCTTGTATGCTAACGTTACAGGAGATGCAAATGGAGAATCAGATTATTCGATGATCCCGGCTTGTAGTAATTTCTTAATCTGAGTTCTAATTTCTGTATCGTCAGGGATTGGACATTTGTATGGGCGAGAGTTGATGTATCCGTCCCTAAGAAGTTTTATCGCAGTGTCTTGTGATCGCACTTTGCCTATATCAAATTTATATTTTGCAAACGAATGCCTATATTTTTCAATTGTTTGTAAAATTGTTTGTTTCTTCTCATTATTCTCAATATGTTGTAAGTCAGCTTCAAATTCATCTGTATTCAAATTTTCATTAAAATTTACTTCAATATCTCTATCCAAATTTTCATTATCTTCTGGAGTCTGCATCTGATCATTATTTGATCTGTCTTCCTGTAGATCTATTACGTTCTCGCTATTTATGCGTTGAAAAATTCTTAGATTCTCATTTTGAATCAACTTAAATTTCTGAATAGCATCGATACCTAGCAAGATATCATAGGAGAAATTATAATTCTTTACAACATAGGTAGTTATGTGGTCTGTAATATTTCCAATACGAAGCATAATTGTAGCCCGGGCTGAAATGAAATCAAGTCTGCTGAATGTTTTTAGTACACCTTTTTGTTCTATTAATTTCAACTTAAGCAAATCAGCAATTCGTTGATTAATTAGCGTTACATTTCAACCGCTATCATAAACAACCTTTGTTTTTAATTGCCATTAATAACAATGTTTAATTTTATCAGCGGATCTAATTTCGCCTGGTTACTAAGTTTAAATTCTTTCTGTCAAAATCGACTTTCAATATTTCCATATAATTTAGATTTGTATTATGTTCTGTCATATTTTATCGTAGTTTTTTTGAGGCCGAATTCTTGTTGCGACATTCATCTACTAGATGGAAACGACTTGGAAAACCAAGGGCATCACAAATTGAACACTCCTTCCGTAGAGCTTAATTTTTCTGTTGGGGTTCATTTTTTTATAAAGAGATTTTTTAAAATAGCTTTTGGACTTAACGGTCTTTCCCTTTTCCTTCTGGCAAAAGCGTCTTCCAACTTTCGAAGCCCAGTATACAGACCATCAAGAGTAGATCTCTTCCCTATCAAGTTCTTCTTGATCGTCACTTGGTAAACCAAACACTATCTGGTTGATAAAAGATAATTCAGTACCTTTATGTTCCACTTTTAGGCATAGTTTCTCTTTAGTAAGTGCGTAATCGATTAAGGATCCTCCCAAATATTTGTAGTTAAAAGCTTTCCTAACAATCGACCAGCCTTTATCAACAAAAACATTATGGAAATAACTCTTCCAAACCTCCCATGAAGCGGTTAGACCTATCTTTATCAGATTAGTTTCATACCAGTCTTTTGCCGGACCAGTGACAAAGAAACATAAAGCCTGGATTCTTAGTCTATCTGAACTTACCTGAAATCGATTGCATTCGTCTTCTAATCTACGTAACCATTCTGTAGGATCGTATTGTCTTTTTTCAAATTTATCTAAAATGAATTTCTTTTCAATGTGATGTATTTTTGTTTCGTCTTGATTTGAATTTAATTTCAACTGAAGCTCCAATCACTTAATTCGAACTTCTAATTCTAGTTGTAGATGATCAGGAGTTTGAGATTCCAGCACGGGTATATATTCTTCTAATGGAAATTTTTGGAAACAGATATTGTCCTCTTCATCGAAATATACTGACTTAATATAATCGTCAATCTTTATAGCTATTGTTCTATAACCATTAAAAAAATTTATTACAGCTGTTGCATTTTGTATAGGTTTCTTGCTTGATAATGTAGAGTGAAGCTGCAGGTCTCTGTATTCTTCTGGTAATAAATACCATACCTCCTTATTAGTAGATATACACGAGATCACAAAGCCATTCTCAGCTTGCTTCACAACTCGAACATAAAGTTGGGTCATCTCCTTACTAGTTGACATCCTATAATTTAATTTGTAGGATTGTTGAACGTAATTTTATTCCATATAAAATAATTAAATTACACGTACATTCAACATAGCAAAGAAACAAAGAAGTCAGAAGATAAACATGTGATAGCAACATTGACAAATGATTGGAAGGTTGCAGCGAGGTTGCAGAACGTTAATGGAGCAGTGTAGCTAACCTTTACATATATATATTACTGCAATGGATTTGTCTAGTTCACCTGCATTGTCTACATCCTCTGCAGGATTGCCTAACCCCCCTTAAGGTCCCATTATATGCAGACCCGCACTACAGTGTGGTTTTTGCGACTGTGTGTTTACGGTCCGCCGGAATGGATTGCGTCACGAGTGCAATTGCTCTCTCAATCCATTCCGGAAGCCGGCCCAACATCTCTGCGATAGGTGCGGTCGCCCCTTAAACCGCACATACAAGCTAGCCGAACATAGTGTAACATGTACAGGACTGATCAGGAAGGCCGCTTAGCTCAACTGTGCGTTCTGTAAGGAGAGCTTTGGCTCTCTTGTGATGCCCGGCGCCATGAACATATTTGTTCGGCGAACCGTACTGCTCCATAAAGGGCAAGTGGGAACTGCGGCCTGCAGTTTATCAGGACCGATAGGCTTCGTGCGCATAGCGCAAAGTGTTCTGGTGCTGCCACAACAACCTCCCGGCCGGCGAAGTGCGCACGAGTGGCAAGCCAGCAGCCTGGGCCCTCCCATAACGTTCTAGCTCTTGCGAGCATGGGTAGCTCTCGCCAAGGCTTCACTGCCACTGGGGCTGGCGAGAGCAACTCGTATGAGTTCGTAGAGGTTGAGAGCGCGCTTCGGTGTGTAATGAAAACATATGTCGCCGATAATACATCGAGGGAAGCCATAGATATTTGTGACTACCTCGAGGCAATGAAAGCTAATATAATCGGCCAACTCAAGCAGGAACTCGAGACACAGGGGGCGGTCTAGTTTAATATATTTCTCGAGTGCGTATATGGTAAATCAGAGCCGCATGAGGATGNATCGACGTGCATTTAAGACAATGAACACTCATCTCTTTAACATAGCCGCCATAGAGGCAGCTGTGTCGGCTGCCATTGCCAAGATCTGCATGGAGGATACTTACTATATGGGGAAGGGTAGCAGCTGAACTCTCACTGCTGTGAAACGAGTCCAGTTACGCACAAACAAGCATAAAGTCTCCTTGTATATCCCCCCTGCCGGCAGGTTTAGAGGGAAAATAGCCATTATAGACCCGCAAAACGCCGACCTGCAGTGTTTTAAATGGGCGATACAGTCACACTTTGTAGAGGGGAGGGACCCACAGCACGTCAACCAGCTCTACACCAGGCTGGAGATGCTCTTCGATTTTTCTACCATATAGTTTCCAACCCCTCTACGGCAAATAGCCACTTTTGAGAGAGCGAATCCGGGGGTCAGCTTCAACATATACACACTCGATGAGAATACGAAAGTAGTGCCGATACGGGTGACAGATGTGGAACTGGTACAGCACTTTGATTTGCTGCTGCTCACGACTGCAGAGGACCAGAACTCACACTATTGTTGTGTCGGATTTCTCGCGACTAGTACGCTCCCAGGTGACAACACACCGTGCTCAGGTTGATATCTGTAAATGTTGTTTCAAGACATATGATAATCAACCATGCATGACAGGACTGACAGGTGCCGAAACTCTGGCTGAGCACAGGAGGTATTGCAATGACCATACGGCTGTTCGCGCCGACATGCCACAGCCAGACAGGAATGGCAAGCCACCTGTTCTCAAGTTCAAAAATTACCAGAATGGCGATTAGGTACCTATTGTAGTATATGCAGACTTTGAGGCAATGCTGGTGCCTGTGCAAATGTGTCAGCCGAACCCGGACGCGTCCTACACTTATAGGTACCAAAACACAAGCCCTATTCTTATAGCATATACGTTAAAGTTGATAATTAAATTATTCCCGCCTATAAGACAACCAGCCTACCCCTGGGTGTAACTGTTTACACAGGCGAAGGTTCATTGAAACACTTCATGGAAGAGGTGGTAAGGATAGGTCTCCTGGTTAAAGACATGTATAGTCAGCCTGAACATATGCGAGCACTAATGCATGCGGAACAAGCTGGCAATACTCTAGCCACTACCTGCATCCACTGTTCTGGCATGTTCACCTACAACAACCAAAAGGTGCATGACCATGATCATTTTACCGGCAGCTTTATCGGGGTGTCATGTAATAACTACAACAAGCTTCGTCGCCGCCCCCAGAGACTGCCGATACTCTTCCATAACTTAACCTATGATGCCATTTTCAGAATTAAGCAGCTTGACTACGATTCCCAGGACATATTTATTATTCCGCATAGAAAGGAGAAACTCATCACCTTCAGTAAGAGTTTGGGCGACAAGTTCACAATACAGTTCATCGATACATATAGGTTGCCAGCCTGGCAATGCTCGCTGAGAATCTGCCGTCCGGCGAATTCCACACATCATCTCGCTTCTTCATGGTAGAGCACAAGCTCAAGCTGGTAACCTGGAAAGGTGTCTTCCCCTATGATTATTTTAACTCATGGGAGAAGCTTGCCGAGACGCGGTTACCTGCTTTAGAGTCATTCTATAATAGGTTTACTGGGGGGAATGTTAGTACCAAGGACTACCAGCTTGCACAAACCGCCTGGGACGTGGTCGGCTGCCGTACCCTCCCTCCAGTACTATTCACAGCTTTACCTGAAGATGGATGTGCTGATTCTGTGTGACGTCTTCGAGAATTTCCAGGGGCTCTGTTTAAGCACATACAGTCTAGACTGTGTGTGCTATGTTAGTGCTCCCATTTTCTCGTTTGATGCAATGTTGCGCAAGATGTAGGTGGAATTACAGTTGTTGTCAGACTATGATATCCACATGTTTATTGAGGCTGGTATCCAAGAAGGGGTGGCTCAATGTATTAAGCGGCATGTGGTTGCCAACAATAGGCATATACCAGACACATACAATGCCTGCAAGCCATCTACCTACCTGCAGTATGTAGATGCCAATAACTTATACGGGTGGGCAATGTCCCTGTCGCTGCCTTACGGCAGTTTTGAATGGACCGGCACGAACATCGATGTAATGAGCGCGCCGGACGACGGAGATGTTGGTTACATACTGAAGGTAGACGTAGAGTACCCTAGCACTCTTCACGAAGACCATATGGATTTTCCATTCTTGCCAGTGAACGCGTGTCCTCTGGGGTCCAAACAAACGAAACTCATGACGACCCTGGAGAGCAAGTATCATTATATAGTACATTATGTTAATTTGAAACAGGCATTGGATCATGGATTATGGCTGAAGGCTGTTAACTGGGTCCTTCAATTCCAGCAGAAGACATGACTAAAGCCTTAAATAGACTTGAATACAGCGAAACGTCAGGCGGCCACGAACACCTTCGAGAAGGACTTTTACAAGTTAATGAATAACGCAATGGAGAATAAGCGCAAACGACAGCATATGGAACTCGTGTGTAGAGAAGTTCGGGCGAAGAAGCTCATCGCAAAGTCTGCATTTAAATACAGGACTATATACGATGAACCATTGTCCCTGGTCAAATTACTCCAAGAGAGCATGATGTTTGACAAACCCATATACGCTGGGTTTGCCGTACTCGACCTGTCAAAAACACTCATGTATTGATTTTACTACGACGTAATGCGAGTGCAGTATGGAGGCAGTGTGAGTCTTCTTTACATGGATACTGACAGCCTAGTAATGGAGATCGCCTGCCCTGACTTTTACAGTAAACTCGGCTCAGACCCGGCGCTCATGTCAGAGTTTGACACCAGCGGCTACCCGACCACTCATCCTTGTTACTCACCTACCAGTTCTAAGGCGATTGGGAAGTTTAAGGATGAGTGTGTAGGTAACGATATGGTTGAGTTTGTCGGGTTGAGGGCGAAAGTGTATGCGTACCGCCTGGATATGGTAGTGAAATGCGCGAAGGGGATATAGAGGTGCGTATTTGAAAACACGATAACATTTTACGATTATCGGCGCATCCTTTTGGCCCAGCGCTGCATGAGAGTGCAGGTCGCTAGTATTAGGTCGTACCACCACGAAGTTTACACTAAGCAAACAAAAAAACTGGCTCCTTCGTGGATAGACGACAAAAGAAAAGTCCTAGATGATGCCATACATACCGTCCCCTATGGTTATCAGACCTAATAAGAAAACAGCTCTGGGTCAGGCCTACATAGTTATGTATGTATATCGCTGGAGAGAGTGCTTTTCTCCCGGCATGTACTGGAGCACGTACAAGTGCCGTTGTATTCCGTTTGTCATGTACATTTCCGAGGGTTTTGGTAACCATATTTATATATCGATAAGCATGCTGTAGCACGTGCAAGTGTGTTGCAGACTTGTCACGTATGCTGACTGATAGTCTACTGTAGCTCGTTCAAGAGGCAAGTTCCTAACATTTTCAGGTAAATTATCCGTTTCTTATTTCCTGCAATATACTGGAGCCCTTGCAAGACTGGATGGCTTACCAGGTATACAATTTATTGGCCCGCGCAGTCTGATTCAGTGTACTGTAGCTCATGCCAGAGTTGCAATCTTCTCGTTGCTAGTTATACTGGGTGGTAACACACTGGAGCGCATGCAAGTGTTCATCTTACTTGCCAGGCACGTTACCAGCACGTCCTTAACATGTTATCGAATTGGTGAAATTGGCTTGCCATCGCCAAAGCCTATGAATGAATTCGGAATTCGGAACTCGTGGAGTCGGCCACTGAAAGAAGAAGGAGCTTAGGCAACAAGGGAGTCTGCGACGACTTGGCAAGTTCGGGGGATAGGCAGAAGGCGAGGAAGATTCAGCGATCAGGCGAGCAGCACGCTGCGAGAGGTCGGCGATCCAGAGGGCGAGAGACGTGCCCTGATTGGCTAATCCCTCTTCCAGTCAGAAGAGAGCTGCACCCTGATTGGTTGGCTCTCCCAGCCAACCACAGAAGCAAGGGGCCCATTGGGGCCAATCGGGAATGAGCTTCAACTGAACAACATGAATCAAGAACCGAACATGAGGCTGTTTACAGAAGCCCACAAGGATCCTGAAAAATGTTCAAAGAAAAAGTCAAACTCTATAAAGGCAAGCAAATCATCAAACCACAAGATAACAACAACCAAGCCAACACCCCTGGAAAACCTAACGGTACCAACGAAGGGGAGGACATAAAAAAAAAGCAGCCGGGGTCAGTCCCCAATGACATAGCCTGCAATAGGTCAGTGGCTGCTTCAGGTAACCTGGTAAATGTAGGTCGTGCCCGTAAGGACAAATTCTCATCAGAAGCGAGCCCCACCCTGGGTGGCACACCCGCCCTCTGAGGGACTAGCCCCTGTGCACAATGTGGGTCCCCAGGGTGGACTAGGTCTAGATATGGCAAACCCCAAAGATATATTTCATGAATCAAACACAGCTGGGGCGAGCATCCAACATGACAGGGTCCAGGAATTCGTACCAAACCAAAATAACCCAGATACTCCATGGACAACAGTAAAAGAATGCAGAAGAAAGAACAAAAATGTTTTAGATCAAAATTCAGGCAACAACAGAACAAAAGAATCACCAACATCACAAACAGTCGACATTGAAGGCACCAACAACAACAGTCACCCACCACCAATCATAGTCACAACACATGGAAATTTTTTTTACATTGCAAAAATAATTACAAAGGAGACTCAATCCAGGGTCAGAATCATATACACAAATTCAGGTGAAAAAATCCAACCTAATTCATTAGAGGATTATAAAACATGCCTTGAAATCTTTAAAAACCAGGGATTACCACACTACACATTCAAGACCAGGCCTCCCCCATCCTATACAAGGGTAATAAGGGGCTTTATCCCAACAATCGCAGAAGAGGAAGTAGCTGAACTTCTAGCAGATGAAAAGAAAGAACACCACAGACCAGAACAAAATGATTCCAATGCCCCTACTGATAGTCTCAGTTCCAATGGAACAAGATAAAATAAACAACCTGAGAAGTATAGCAGGTATAAGAGTAACATCAGAACCCTACATAAAAGACAGGAAACCACTTCAGTGTTTCAAATGCCAACAGTTCGGACATCACAGCAATTGTTGTGGCCAAGAAAAGAAATGTGTAAAATGTGCAGGATCACATCACTCAAAACAGTGCCCACGAAATTAGGATAAAACCATACAAACTAAATGTGAAAACTGCAAAGGAGCACATACTGCTAGTGACAGGAACTGCAGTGGCAGGAAAAACTGAAGTAAACCAAAATATGGAACAAAAATAAAAATACTCACCCTACAGCAACACAGATCCAACATCCAAAGGCTCCACAACAATCCTCATCACATTTCCCAAACTTGTCCACAAAACTTCCGAAACCAACAGAAGAAAAACAATTTTTTTACAAAGCACACAAAATGAAGATCTCCCCCACATAACAGAAACAAGGGAAGCAATACAATTTATACAAACACAAGAATTTCAAAAGGTCATAAAGATTATATAAGAAATAAAGAAAGAAGCTGAAAAACACCCTGACTCAATACAGAAACAGACAGCTAAGCTAATGGGTCTTCTGGAAGCTCTCAAGACATCCAATGTAACCAAACCACAATAAAGATTATGAAAAAAACCAAGACAACAACTAAACACAAAAACCAAGAAATAAAAAACCTAAACTCAGATAAAGAAATTGATATAACAGGATCAAGTGACGAAGAACAACTAATAAAGGACACACAACAACAGCACTGCACACAAGATTTATAATTTATGGACACCAGCCAAGAAAACTCCTTGTCACTATCAAAAATAAATTAACTACAAAAACAATCTGCATGTAGATAAGGAAGACAATGAACTTAAAAATTCTCCTTTGGAATGCAAGTGGTCTCAGAAATAAAGACTACGAATTCGCAAGGTTTATGTCAGTGGAAGATATTGATGTGGCCCTAACAACAGAAACCAGATTAAACCCAAACAAACGCTTAAGCCTCCCAAACTACATCATATACCTAACAGACAGACACGATTCCAATGGGGGAGGAACTGCTATATTCATTAAAAAAAATATCAAACACAGATCTTTAGGTTCAAATGGTGAAAACACAATTATAATAATACCAACACAAATGGGAGAAATGACCATGTCAGCCCACTACAGTGCACCAAACCACAAAGATATTGAGCTCTATTTACAACACATCATAAAACAGACATCAAAATTTCTCATAGGAGGAGACTTCAACTGTAGAAGCCCAGCATGGGGATGGAAAACATACAACAAAAATGGGAGAATCTTGGAAAACATGGCAGAACACCACAAATTCAGCATCTGTGCTACACTAGAACCAAACTTTTATTCAACAAATAACAAATTAATTCCCACTTGCCTGGACCTATTCATCACAAACCTATTTGTTATAACTAATCTTGAAGTGAGGCATGAACTCAGCTCGGACCACTTACCAGTTGTTGCCTCAATCAACCTTCCCAACAGTAAACAAGTTTTCAATAAGCCACTACCAGAAACAAACTGGCAACTCTTCAAAATAAAAATGGAAGCTCAATATCTGTTACTACAGGACCATGAAATAGAATACATCAACATAGAAGCAGACATAATGACAGATACTATAAAACATCGTATTAAAACATCAACTAAATCAAAATACAAAAATTCAACTGTTCAGGAATATAACGCAGAAATAGAAAACCTCATAAAAGAAAGGAACAAAACCAGGAGAATTTATCAGAGATCAAGGAACATGGAGATGAAATCACTGTTAGCAACACAAAATAGGCTTATAAAAACAGCAGTAGAACGTCACAAAAACATAATATGGGAAAAAGCAATTGAATGCTTACTGAAGCACAGAAACGGAATTTGGAAGTTGAATTGTAGACTAGCGGGAAAGAAGCTTAAAAGCTTCACTCCAGCTATACATGGTGAAAATGGAATAAGTACACACCTCAGGAAAAAACCCACTCAATTGCTGATTCACTGGAACTTCAATTTGAACCCCATCATCACCTGTACAAGAAGAAGCACTACAAAAAGTCAACAGTTCAATTCAACATAAACTAAAAAAGCAAAACAAATTAATACCTCGGCCTATAACCGCACAAGAAGTAACAAATATTATTAAAAGTATCCCAAACAATAAAGCACCAGGTCCAGATAACATCCCAAACAAGGCCCTTAAAAATTTCCTGCTCAAACCATAGAACATCTAACCAAGTTATATAACAAAATTCTCACAACTAAACAAATACTTAAAAAATGAAAAAAAGCAAAAATCGTAACATTCCCAAACCCAGGTAAAAATGCACTTTTCCCATAGAACCAAAGACTTATTAGTCTACTCAATACCATGGTAAAAAATGTATAAAAAAATAGTCGACAACCGACTTTAAAAAATCGTTAAAAAAAAATCTCCTCCCCAACTATCATATGAGTTTCAGTGCACAGCACTCAACTAACCATGCAATAACCAGGGTAGNTAGTCGACAACCGACTTTAAAAAATCGTTAAAAAAAAAATCTCCTCCCCAACTATCATATGAGTTTCAGTGCACAGCACTCAACTAACCATGCAATAACCAGGGTAGCGTTATATATATTACAAGGTCAAAACAGAAGAGAAAAAACCAATAGCACTATTCATGGACATTGAAAAGGTCTTTGACAAAGTTCACCACAATTTATTAGTTCAGAAACTTATAGAGGCAGAATACCAGATGCCTACTGGAAAATAATCCACGATTTTCTGCAAGACAGACAATTTTATACCACTTTAGATGGCAGAAAATCCTCACTAAGACAAATACATGCAGGAGTCCACAAAGGGTCAGTTCTTTCACTACTCTTATATGCACTATTTACACGAGACATAACTAAGTCAGATGTCGCTAACATAACTTTATACGTAGACGATACAGTAATATATGCAAAAGATAAAAAGTTGATATAGGCAAAGATAAAGCTACAAACCTACATTAAAAAATTAGAGAAATATTGGGAAAAGTGGGCAATTAAAGTTAACGCCACAAAAAGTGTGCTAATCTAATTCACGAAAGGAAAGGATGACAACACGGAAATAAAAATTAACAACGAAGTTATCTGTCCACCAAAAACCACAAAGTACTTATGTGTACACTTCGACTCTGGAATAACATGGAAACATCACATAACATACGCTGCAAATACAACAATGGGAAAATTCATGAAGGCATACCACCTAATAAAGTCCAGCAATCTCACAACAAAAAACTAACTACTGCTCTATAAAGCCATCCTACGACCAACAATGCTCTACGGTGCGGAAACATGGGGATCAGCAGCATCCTCAAATTTACAAAAGCTTCAGACAATCCAAAACAAAATACTACGCACAATTTTAACAGCACCAAGAGGCATCACAATAGAAGAGGTGCATCACAAAACAAATATTGACACAATACAAGACAGAATAAAACACTTGAAGAAAAACTTATATTAGTCAATTGCAAATCATAGCAAACCATCTGTCAAAGCCCTCAACAAATACAAAAACAGTGACAAGAAGACACTCATACCCTAAAAAACAGGACGAATCCATAAACAGATTACCCACCAGGCAAGAATAAGACAAGAGAACATGCAGCAAACCCATACGCAAGAAGATAAGATGATGTAACAACAGAAAGAAAAAAAATGATGTCAACAACCAAATAATGAACTCTCAAATCCATTTCATCCACAGGGACGATCTGGTGGGGAAGACTCATAGTAGGTGATTGCCTGGCAGGGCCAGTGCCGGTGGTGAGTATCACCCTCGAGCGCCACGCTAGCCGGAGGGGCCTGTCAGGAACCCTGAACACTGGGGGATACCCTCCAGATCAAAATGGGCAACAGATCACAAACCATAATTATTAGACATACAAAAAATTAGTAGGTACGCAAAAAAATAACAGTCATTATTACATCAAACATGCATGATTTCGAATTCATTACACATTCACCCCGCAGGACATAACATTTCATTAATCACAATTCTGGCACTCATCATTCCCCATGCACAGGATACAATATGTAGAATACATTTTCATGGCCACTCTGCAGATAGTTTAAGACAGGCCACATAGAATCAAGCAGGGAAGCCCCATCTAGGCGCATATATTACCCTAGGAGGGGGTAGGTATGATTATAACACTATTTATATATTAATAATAACAAAAAAAAAACAATGAAAACACAAGGCATATAGTTTATAAGCACCACTTATTATTAAATAAATCACAATTCAATGCAAATTCAAACCCAGATTTCACTTAGAATATAAATTATGTAACTAAGAATAAAAAAAAAAACAGGTCCTCCATAAGAAACTGCAAGGGATCCTCGAACTTGGTCAAACCCCAGACCCTTGTTCTTGTTCGGGTATTCAGGCAAAAATAAAAATGCCCCTGGGTGATTTAGGTCACACTCGTTTCTGCTCCTCGCAAGCAGGAGTTGAGAGGGCAAATCGTCTGCTGGGCAGATTTTGGCAGGCTTCACTGATTCGCCTCTTTATTGTTTACAAAATAAGGGAATCCTTAACCTTTTAACTTATACTCGAAGAGGTACTGCACTGAATTTAAAATGTTACGGATGATGAAATGTGATTTAAAATAACATAAGTTGGGTGGAAATTATTTGTGCACATACACTATTACAAAAATAAATATAATGTCAGTTGCAGGGCGTCTGCATATTTGCCATTGTGATTTTTATACACTAAAAAGAGAGGTGTTCCATTCGCTTTGAAGGGGTTAACAACTCTTTTAAACACAGGTCATTTCTGATCTCAACTCTCACGACTCCGAAAGGCAAAAAGAGAGGCCGAATGGAACAAACCTTATATTAACACTTTATTCCTCATTTCACGAATACTCGACTTACAACACCATAGATAACATCATGTCCCCAGGACACTGCGCCCATGTACTCTTCAGTTAAATTAATATTTATTAACTTTTAAATATCTCCCGGAAAAACGAGGTACTGATCTGACAGCCAAGTTTGGAGTTGAATATTTTGCAAATCAAACGATGTCATCTAGAATCTGAGGTGTTTTCTTATAGCCCACACTCGCCCAGGAATAACATTTTATTACCTTATTTTTTTTAATTTTTTTTTTTTTGTATATTTAAAATCTTGAAAATATCGTCGTGGCAAGCAATTACATTCGGCTTGGCGAGCGTGGCATTTGTGTTCTTTTTGTCTGCATGGTATCTGCTGTTCAGTTTGGCAGGCATGGCACTTACGCCACACTTGTCGTCTTGTGGGATATTGTCTTTTTTTTTTTTTTTTTTGCTGGGATTCGAAGCTAACTTATGTTCGGTAAAATGAACAAAGCTCTTTGATGACTAAAGTAAGGAACCTGATTTTCCATGTACATAATTGGTTCCATTATGATTTTATTATGGTATGTTGCTGTTAGCTATCTCCTTATATATTTCGGACAATAAAAAAAATATGTATTGATAATCCTTATTAAATTACGAATCATGGAAACCAAATCAATTAAATCTTCCAGGTAAACATTAAAATTAACAAATTTATGTTGTCAAAGAAGAAAATTATTGTTTTCTTGAAAAATTTACCTCCAATGAATAATTAGAAAATTAGACAACCACAGAATCAATATCACAAATCCTAGGGCAACAACCTTAGACAGCGTTTTCCATAAAAAAAAAACCCTGCCATAAGAATACATGGGAATGATGTACCTACTCCAGTGACGACGTATTTGTCATTGTTAAAATTACGAGTCCAATGTGCTCACTCTGGAGCGAATGGCGAATTCATGAGTCCAGAGAAAACTCACGAACCCTCGGGTAAAACCCTTAGACAGGGTTTTTTCACGAAGTTTTTTCTCCGCCAGTTTGTTGATGATGTCACGTACAGTAATACCCCGACTTACGCTACCCCGTTTTACGCGAATTCAGAGATACGCTGTTTTTCTTTTTGAGTGCCACGCGCCTCGGCTCTCCCACCCTGCCCAGTCAGTGTTAGGTTTATGACAGGTTCGAATGTGTTTCGCGTGGAATTGTTTTATGTACGCAGTGCATTTTATTGCTAACTCTAATTATGTCATCCAAAAGAACAAAAATGATTCATTTGAATCAAACAAGAAAAGAAAATCACTATATTTGGAGTGTGAACTGAATATTATCAAAGAATTTGAAGCAAAAATTAAAATTTGTGAATTGGCAAAGAAATTTGACCAATCGGAATCAATTGTCCGAACGATTATAAAAGGTAAAGAAAAAGTTGTGGAAGCTGTGAAAGATTCTGAATCTTTGAATTCAAGCATCATTTGTAAACGTCATGGTATTATCGCTCAGATGGAAACATTGTTAAAATTATGGTGTGATAATCAAGTACGAGTGAAAAACTGTCCTGTTGATCAAAACACAGTATGTTCTCAAGCTAAGCAGATTTTTGAGAGACTAAGAGAAGAAGCTGGGGAGGTGGCCAAAGATGGAATGTTTAAAGCTAGTAACGGCTGGTTCTGCCGATTCAAAAGTCGTTGTAATTGGCATAGCATCGGAGAGAGTTGTGAGGCGGCAAGCGCTGATAAAGAAGCTGCATCTTTCTATCTAGAAAGACTCAAGACAATCATAGAAGAAGGTGGCTACACTAGCCAAATCATATTCAACGTAGATGAAACCGGTCTTTTTTGGAAGAAAATGCCTAAGAGAACTTTTATCGCGCGTGAAGAGATAACCTTTCCAGGTTTTAAAGCCGCTAAAGATCGATTGAAAGTGATGGTTGGTGCGAATGCAGCTGGTGATTGTGAATTGAAACCTCTCTTAGTTTATCACTCAGAAAATCCTAGAGCCTTAAAAAATTAATCTAAAGCTGGTTCGCCCGTCATTTGGAAGTCTAATGCGAAAGCTTGGGTGACAGGTTCTCTTTTTGATGACTGGTTTGGCCATCATTTTATTCCTGAAGTCGAACGTTATTGCCAATTAAAAGAAATTCCATTTAAAGTGATGCTAATAATTGACAATGCACCAGGTCACCCTCCTGCTCCTCTAATTTATTTCGACCGACGGGTGAAAGTTGTATTTTTGCCACCAAACACCACCAGTTTACTTCAACCGATGGACCAGGGAGTCATTAAAACATTTAAAGTTTACTACACAAGACGATCGTTTGCGCATCTACATGAAGCTATGCGACAAGACAAGGAGCTTTCAGTCAAAGACTTTTGGAAGCAATTCAATGTTTTAGATGCTATTAGAATTGTTAGACAATCTTGGAATGAGATTTCACAAAAAACTTTGATTGGCATCAGGAAAAAACTGTGTCCATTCTTTTTCAACACCGAAACCCAAGGAGAATCAGCGCCAGATCTTGAACAATTCGATAGTTTAATTGAAGAAATGGTCGATATTGCCAAACAATTAAATTTAGAGGTGAATGGTGTTGACATCCAAGAATTGCTGGATTCACTCAGTCAAGAGCTGACAATTTACGAGTTTATAGAAATGTGTGAGCATGAATAAGACATTGAACAAACTGATTCGTCAGACCAAGTTAAATCGGAAAATCAAATGACGATTGCAAACTTAACAGAAGGCCTCAGTTCAATTAAAAAGGGGTTATAAATTTTAGAAAAAAGTAGACTCCAACGAAGAGCGCATATCTACTACAAAACGGGGAATAAAAAAGTTATTGGCATGCTACGAGGAAATTGTGCGTGAAAAGAAGAAAAATTTAATTTGTCAGGCGAAATGTTAGAATATATGAAGCCTTCTATGTCAAAATAACTTCGGTTTACATTTTTTTTATTCGTAACAATGTAAATTGTTTTATTATTTAACATTTTATTAAACATTTTTCTTCTAAATTATTGTTTTCTTTAGACACTGGTCCCAATTAAACATAATTTATATGTATTTATATGCAAAATTGAACCCCGACTTACGCGAATTAGACTTACACGGTTATCGCTCTGTCCCACCTATCGCGTAAGTCCGGGTAATTAGTGTACTTAATGTTGCACTATTTATACCTTATGAAGAACTGTAGGTTGTATTGTACGCCTGAAATATATTATGAAATTGTGGGTGATACTACAAAGGGTGTAGTAACCTACAATTAATCGACACATATTTTAACTTTGTAAATCGGTTTACTCAATGTGCTTGATTACAGGTGAATAATTAATGAAAATGAACCCAGCACTTATGGCCTGCTGGTGACCTTAGCATGAAATGAACATGATATGCTGATACGCGATATGTTAAGATCTATGGTGAGAGGGTGGGTGACTCTTCCATCTGTACTTAAAATAAATAAAAGAAATGTTTAGTTTGATTAATTTAATATTGCAGTGAAGTGATTACAGCCTAAATTATGGTACCAAGGGGGCTCGCAGAGCGGGCCACCAATGCCGCCCGTCTGGTCCGAGTGCTGAGACGAACTGGCCGAGTGACCTCGGTTTCCATCATGAGTGACAAGAACCGAAGTCAAACAGCGAATGATGGAACATAACATGAACACTATTTGATACGATTGCAATGGTGGAAAAATTTATAAATTAGATGAATACATTGGCGACATCCCCGTATATGAACAAATGCCTGTTAAGATTGAAGTTGTGAAGTTGACGGGTCATGTCGCCGCACTAAATTACATGTTACAAGGATGGAGGCCTTTATAGGCAATCTCCCTTTTTGAAAATATAATTTACATTTTATAAATTATAATGTTTTCTTGTAAAAAGTGTTTGTATTTCACTTCCTGTGATGTGTCTGAATTGCACTGGCTACAGTGTTGCCAGGTGGATGTCTCCTGAAGGGATGGACGAGTCCACCTGGGCAAATGAGTGTGGAACGCCATGCTCGATTGCTGTTAACACAATAAAACACACCCCTGACTGTAGCTGTGAATGGGGTGACTGTGTTTGTAAAAAGGCTACACACTACTGGCGACACTTATCACTTCAGCTTCGGCCTACAAGACAGTTTGACGCCACTTGGTTGTGCATCACGTCGTAGGTCGTGGTGCGAGCTGCTACGACGCAACGACCAATTGCCAGTGCACCCAACGGCTGTGCCTTTAGGGTTAACACTGTTTCGGATCGCCTACCCATTTATTAAAAGAGTTACATCTTGTAAGAAATGAATAGTACGGCAGTCTCTTGAGTTACCGAATCCTTGTCGACAAGTAGGTGCAAGTTCTGTTCTTGTCGTCCTGCACTACACTCTCTTGACCTGATGTGGTTGGTGCGGCCTGGTGTAGTAGTTGTGACTGCAGCGGTCAGAGTGGGTACAAGGAACTTGTGGACGGGTGGTTCACATCAAGTGATATCATGATACACAAAGCAACTCTTGCTATACTATCAGAAGATAAATATAAACTGGCATGACAGCAACAAAACGGTTTTGAAATTGTTTCTGTTCTCTTAGCTGTAATTTAATTTTTCAATATGGATAAATACAATGCATTTTAAACATCGCGCCAAACCCTATTAAATTTAATCCCCATATCTACAAAACCTAAATTTTTATTGCAATAATTTCACGTGTAATAAAAAGTCTCTTCAGTACACCCGACTCCAACCACTGTAATCGGCCTTATAAGGCTCAAAAGAAAGGACCATTGGCTTTTGAAATGTACACTTCTTCTATATAAACGTATTGGTACTTGTGACGCCATACCAACAAAATGGCCTGGCGAGAGTACTCAGAATATGTATGTTACTCTAACGCAGAGTGAGTATAAAAGAATACCCCAACTTTGAAGGTCTGTAATATCAAAACCAAACAACCTACTACCTTGATTGACCAATCAAATTAATCATGGAACCTTGAAGTTTGTTTACCATACATTCATAAATGTTCAATGTGACCATCATGAGCAGCCCGAACGACATCTATGCGATAATCAAACTCGTCCACGCTCGTCAGCATGTCTGGTGTTACGGTTTGGATATGCTCGGCAAAATGCTTGTCCCATGGAGCCTTAAAGCAGGGAAACAGGTGTCTAAATAGACAGAGCTGGTAGAGAAAGTCAACCAGGACGATTAATTATGTTTTAATGGTGAACTACCAAAATCAGCATAAGCCTGTACCCACACCAGGCCCTAAAGGGACAGACCTTATTGAAGTAAAATGCCTTAATACTCAAAGCACTTTATTATAAACGATCGGACAAGCACTGTCCCGGACGAACAACACAACACAACTAAACAAGATAGCATAGAAGATAATGTGACAAAGAAGAAACCATAGAGATAGAAGAACTGACAAGTGGCGCTATCATAAGGAATTTTACTTAAAACTTGAAACTAGATACTTTAACACTTTCCCTTGTTAAATAACAATTCACAAAAAAAATACAACTCTATATAAGTCCCATCTTGTCACACAACATCCGCAAACGAGGGGCGGCTAGTGGCTTGGTCATGATATCTGCAACTTGATGCTCTGAAGTAACTTTATCGACAGCCAGTCTACCTTCTGCTACATGCTCTCGAATGAAGAAGTGCTTTCTTCGGATATGCTTGGTTCTACGATGATTTTCTGGATTTTCTGCAAGTCTGACAGCTGCAGCATTGTCTATCTGTAGAACTGGAACTTCTTTTAACTTACTCATTTGGCTCAATAGACGACTAAGCCAAATTATTTCTTTTGAGGCTTCACTAGCGGCGACAACTTCTGCTTCTGTGGTAGAATCGGTAACTGATCCCTGACGTTGACTTAGCCATGAAACAGCAGCGCCTGCATAAGTTATTAAAACACCTGTTGTTGATCTGCCTGTTTTGAGGCATCCGCCAAAATCTGCATCAGAAAAACAGCCAAGAATCCCTTTCTCTGCATTGTGCTGATATAGAAGGCCATAATTAAGGGTGCCTGCTATATATCTGAAAACTCTTTTAAGTCTGGTAATATCTTCAGCAGTAGGATTTTCAAGAGATCTGGATAAAAATCCGACTGAATAGGCTAAATCAGGTCTAGAGCCTAACATCAGATACATTAGTGAGCCTACTGCTTGGCGATATGGAAACTGATGTGCTCTTTCTGTTGCTTTCCCTGAAATCAAACTCTCTTGACTCTGAAGCATTGGTGAAGAAACTGATTTACAACCGACAAAATTGAAACGTTCAAGTATTTTCTGTGCATAGAACTTTTGACACACTCTTATATCACAATTTGACTGTCTCTCAATTTGTAGTCCTAAAAAATAAGACGCTTCTTCAGATGTAATTTTAAACTCAGCCTGAAGCTGATCTAAAAACTTCTCTAATTCTACTCTACTGGTAGAAGCTATGATGCCATCATCTACATAAAGAATGAGAATTATCTTGACACTACCTTCATCTCGAATGAACATACAAGGCTCCTCATCACTAGCCTTGAATTTGAGTGATGTCAGAAACTTGCCAATACGCTTGTTCCAGCACCTTGGCGACTGCTTAAGTCCATATAAACTCTTCTTGAGCTTCCAAACCCTACCCGTGCCGTCATCAAATCCCTCTGGCTGCTGCAAGTAAATATCTTCTTCCAGCTCTCCATAAAGAAAAGCTGTAGATACATCGAACTGAACTAAGTGCATCTTCTCTGTCACAACAACACCAAGCATCAAACGAATAGTTTGCAACTTTGCTACTGGACTAAATGTTTTAGAGTAGTCTATGCCCTTACGTTGATCGTAGCCTTTAGCAACTATTCTTGATTTTCTCTTCTCGATGGTGCCGTCAGGTTTCATTTTGACTCTATATACCCATTTGCATGGAAGGGCTCTAGCTCCCTTAGGTAGGTACTCTAGATCATACGTATCATTCTCAAGTAGAGAGGATATCTCACTGTTCATTGACTTAAGCCATTCTTGACCATACTTGCCACCTACAGCTTCTTGAAAACTTTGTGGATCCTCTTCAGCTATCATGATCATTACAAAATCATCATAATATGTTGACGCTTTGATTGTGTTTCTATCACGCAGTTTTCGGGTATCTGCTCTTTCAGTGTGCTCTAATCCAGACTCTGGCCTAGATTTGGAACTGGACTCTTCACCACTTGAATCTTCTTTATCTTTGGTTGAAATTTCTCGCTGAACAAGTTCCTCTTCAACCAATTGTTCTTTTGATGGAGTGCTCAGGAAAGGTACTTTTACTTTCTCAGCACAGTCACGAAGTATTTCTTGAAAACGAACATCTCTGGATAACACGACTCGCCTATCTTCTGAAATATAGACTCGGTAGCGCTCTTCACCATCGTAGCCTACTAGGTAACCTTTTTGAGCTTTCTTATCCATCTTACGCCTCTTCTGCACAGGAACATGAAAGTAACAGTTTGAACCAATAATACGAAGATGTCTGATTCTTGGTTTTTTACCAAACCAAAGCTCGTAAGGACTTACTCCATTTACTGACGACTTCCCCGTTCTGTTTAGTATGTAGACCGCTGTTGTAACAAGCTCAGCCCAAATTGCTTGTGGAAACTGAACATCAGAATTCGAGTACATAAAAGTTCTTGCCATTTCAACTATTGTTCTGTTCTCTCGTTCACTGCTACCATTTTGCTGTGGCGTATAAGGGGCTGTCAACCGCTGTGTAACTCCCCTACTTAGCAAAATCTCTCGAACGTCTGCATTGTCGAACTCACCACCATTGTCGCTTAGAAGCTCTTTGATGTTGTGACCTTGTTTCTCAGCATGAGCGAGAATTTGTTCTAAAACAATTTTGACATCTGACTTCTCTTTGATGACAAAACCATACCGAAATGTAGTGTAGCTATCTTTAAATACAACTAAATAACGTTTCTTCTGAAATGACTCAGCAAAAGGTCCGCAAACATCAGTTGACATAAGCTCTCCTGGTTTCAAAGCCTTTCTTCTAGTACCAAAAGGCAGTCGATGAGACTTGCCATAAATGCAAGGTTCACAATTTTTGTCATCTAGCTTGACTTTAATATCTAGCTCACGTTCAAGCTTTTCTTTTATGCGACGTTTATCTTGGTGGCCCCATCTCTCATGATACAACTGCAGTGGGTCACTTGATTCTACAATGTTGATACTACTGCTACTCGGGCTAACAGTCTTAATCTCTGCCTTATATAATGTTCCATTCTTCTCTCGAGTGCCCACCAGCACTGGAGCACCATTTACTGAAAGCAAACAGGAGGTAACTGTTGACTGGAACTTGCTATATGGATTTTTATCATGTGCAGAGAATNTGTTCCATTCTTCTCTCGAGTGCCCACCAGCACTGGAGCACCATTTACTGAAAGCAAACAGGAGGTAACTGTTGACGGGAACTTGCTATATGGATTTTTATCATGTGCAGATAATGGAGAGAATAAATTTCTAGCAATCCTAGGAACTAACCAAACGTCCTTTAACTGCAAACGTTGGCTCCTGCCATTAACTATGGAGTTGATCTCAATAACACCGCTACCAACAGCATTTAGTTTTTCATCTCTAGCTGCCTTAATACTGCACTAGTTCTCAAACTAATTAAAATAACTAAACCAATCTAAACGACTTGTAACGTGTTTAGTAGCTCCATTATCCACCCACCAATCCTCTGCATTAGGCTCAGCAGCTAAGATTTCATTGTGAATAGACACAAGAGCAATCGTATTTGTAGAAGCTCTAGAATCTGCGATATTACTCTGTGAATTACTACTAACAGCATTAGGGCGTGGACGACCATCTGCAATCCACTTTCTACACTGACGAACCCAGTGACCAGGCTGGCGACAATAATTACAATTACCTGGCTTCCACTTTTGAGCAGTGTAATTTGGCTTATGTTTATTAGTTGAGCTATTACAACTCTGTTTCTGTCTATCGGACCTAGCCACTAAAGCCACTGTTTATTACTCTCACTACTTGTAAAGGGTTTCATATTTCGTTCAAAAACACAGAGTTGCATATTCAATTCATTACATGAACGAACTTCATCTTTGGTAAGCAGCATCCAACTAGATTTAAAACTTTCGAAAAAACATGGTAAAATATGCAAAATTTTACATACCAAAAGCAGATCTGGGAGAGTTTTTTCATTTATTTCTTTTAAACCATTATTTAGTTTATTCCACAGACTCCTCAGCTCTGCTACATGAGTGGAAACGTCATCACCTGATGTCCAATTAAAAGAAAAGAAATCTGCACATACTTTGAAGAGTTGGTCTTTTGATGTTGCCTCAAACTGCTGCTTCAACGCCTCCCAAGCTTCACTGGCAGTATCTTTGTCCATTATCTTCTGATAGACTGCATCAGAAACCGTACTAATGATCATTGACTTAGCGTAGCTATTCGCTTTTCTATACAAATCACAAGCTTCTTTGTGATCTTTCACTTCCTGTTTCGTTGCGTCACCTTTTAACGGATCTGGTTTCTTCAACTTCTGATCGATACAATCTAATGCACCTTCATGGTAATCCAGTAAATCACGAATCTTTCGCTTCCAAACTGGCCAATCTGCTTCACTGGTCAGTGATTTAATGTGCTTAGCAAACTCCATCGTCGCTATGGATTTAGCAACACTTCACACTAAACGAACGAACTTTAATAATTCACTGAATAACAAATCATCTAAATAAAGCGACTGGGCCCATAACCTATTGAAGTAAAATGCCTTAATACTCAAAGCACTTTATTATAAACAATCGGACAAGCACTGTCCCGGACGAACAACACAACACAACTAAACAAGATAGCATAGAAGATAATGTGACAAAGAAGAAACCATAGAGATAGAAGAACTGACAAGTGGCGCTATCATAAAGAATTTTACTTAACACTTGAAACTAGATACTTTAACAGACCTAAGTTGCCAATGTAAATTGTGAAGATGATTACCTATTTTCAGTTTGCTTAAATCACCATTGAATGATTGACATAAAAGATTTGAACTACGTTATTTTAGAATCTGCCTATTCAGAATTGAGTATTTATTTACTATTTTCTTTAATAAGTAGGGCCCCACTTTTACGATGAATAAAATGAGCTGATTTAGTAATTAAAATTTCACCATTTCGTAAATAAAATTATTTTCATTTCGTTGAATAAATTTTATAGCCGAAATATGCATGCATTTTTTTAGAACATGAACTTGTTTTTGTAACGATTTCACTCAAACTAAATGGAATCTGTTATTCATTCTTTTAATCACTACATGTTTAAGCGGAAAATATTCAAAAAAAATGTAACTATAAGGATGACAGGACAACCCTAAGAGAGCACACTTGTCATGTAACACACATTGTCACATTATAGTAATTTTTGTTCGAAAAACCTTGTACTTTATTGAGAAATTTAAAACCGCCCAAGAACATTCACTAGCATTTGAGTGTTACACAATTTTTACAACACCCATATATAGCTTTTGTTCATTTTTAGATATTAATTATATCCCATTCAGATCAATATCACTCCATCACAAATCCACAACCTAACTACAAAATACTAGTAAATATTATATTATTGATAAAATAAAAATACTCCTTACGTAGTAAAAATGCTTTTACAATGAAGTGGCAGAAATCCATTTTTCTTGGCAATATGAAAATTACACAAATTTGCTTCCAATCCAGTTGTCTTTACTTTTTATGCCCTTCATATTCAAATCACTGTGCATATGAGACGGCAGTTTTTAAGTACATGTCTTTCCCCGCCCACTCAATGTTTAATTCGCAGTTTGCACCTTCGTCAGTTTATATATACACTGAAGAGCCAAAAAAAAACTGGTACAACTGCCTAATATCATGTAGGGCACCCCCGAGCTCACAGAAGTGCCGCAACATAACGTGGCATGGACTCGACTAATGTCTGAAGGTATGCAAGAGGCAATTCACACCATGAATCCTGCAGGCCAGTCCACAAATCCAATCTGCGCCATTTTGAGAAAGGGTTGCACGTTTGTCACGTTTAATGATTTTCGTCAGTTGTCGTTTTAGTCTCGTTCTTTCACAGTTTTTTCCGGCCGCAGCGATGTCCAAGATGTGATGTTCACCGGATTCTCGATATTCACGGTACACTCGTGAAATAGTTGTACGCGAACATCCAAATGTTATCGCTACTTCGGAGATGCTATGTCCCATCTCTCGTGCGCCGACTATAACACCATGTTCAAACTCATTTAAATCTTGATAACCTGCCATTGTAGAAGCAGTAACCGATCTAGCTGCCGACCGCATCGCATTACTCCGATTGGTTCCATACCTCTGTTATTTGCATACGCATGCCTACACCAGTTTTTTTGGCTCTTCAGTGTATATTAAAAAAAGAAATCCCCTTTAAAACTTCCAGGCACGATCTAAAATAGTAACTATTTTTGGCATTCTTAACCAGTCTTGCAACTTAAGCAGCCAACTACAATTACCACCTCACCACACTCATTCCATAGTTGCAAATGCAGTATTTGATAATTTTGAAGAAACTATCCACAGAGCACAGAATATGAGTAATGTCGGAGGTGTTCACAAATATTGTGTGAATGTTTACAGCGTAGTTATTACATTCCACAAAAAATATTAATCTATGTTATATATACTTACTATTTACTTTTGTCAAATTACCAACCTTTTTTGTTAGAGATGTTCATTTATAAATAAAATGTACATAGGCATGATTCTGCCCATGAACGAGAGCCACGTCTATGTTTAATTCTACTCATGATAGGAACTAGGGATTGGGAATATTTCCTGTCAGACACTTTGTCATGGTTACCGGATTGTCATGGTAACAAACAGTGACAGATGCTTCGAAGTCACTGTTTCTGCTCGTTTCTCCTCTCCTGGTGCGCAGGTTGTGGGGTCCATGTACTTTGACCTTGTTGCGACATACTAAAGAACATTCCAAGCCATTTGGTTATAAATCTCGCAGCTAGAATGCGTGGCACGTCTGTTGCCATGCCGAACTCTGCATCAGTGCCGAATTCAGTGCTATATTTATGTAATGAAGGATACTTTATCAAACTTTTCTTGATAATTTGTTCTGGAATCATACATTTTTATTTATTTGAAATTCACGATTGCTAGTAATGAACTCAGTTATGATAAATTAATTTTGAAATTTCATCATGATCTTTCATTGTCATTACTTTAACCAATTTTGAATCAACTGCCTATTCAACGCTCTGTTTTGTGAATTGTATTGCAAAATGTTCCATATGCACATATAAAGCTATAGTTTCATTCACATAACATGTCCACAAATATTTAGCTCCATCCCTATTCGCTACTCAGTATGACATGGAGCAACTGCCTCGTGCTTGCGTGCTGTTCATTCCTCGTCGTGACAAGGAGCGACTTGGCTAGCACCCGTGCCAGTCGTCCCTCGCTGTGACAAGGAGCAACGGATTCGCGCCTGCACTGCACGCTCAGTTCACTCATCGCCGTGAAAAAATGCAGCTTGGTTAGAGGCAGCGCCGGTCGTTCCTCGTCGTGGCAAGATGCAGCTTGACTAGCTGCAGCGCCGGTCTTTCCGCACCATGACAAGAAGCTGCTTGGCTAGAACTCATCGTTCCTTTGTCGTTAACAAGAAGAGCTTTGCCTTGCGCCACATATACTTTTTATATCATGTTGTGTAAACGCCAAAAAAATTCATATAAACGACTACCATACAATTTTTTCTGAAAGAGGTTTTAAGTAGAATGTTATTTTGGCTACAGCATCAGAATGACTTACGTTCCACAAATACTAATTTAAAAAACTAGAAAATTTGAATTTTAATATGATATTAGGAGATTTTTTCTGCCCCAAATAATATCGATGTTTGCCATAATATTTACTACACAATTTTGGCAAATTATAATTTTATTATTTGGCATGATTATTTATAACAATTAATTTAGTATCATACTATTTTTTACAGAGGTTAACGTATTGTAAGGTTAAAATATGTATACGATGATGTATCTTAGATGATTTTTTGAATTTACGTTTGGAAGTGACAGTCATTGCTAAATATCACATTGAACACTGTCACATCATGCTACAGTTCCTACATTTTGTTGCTTGCCCTATCGCTATTTGGAACAAAATAAGTTTTCTTGAGCCACTGTCACACTGTCAAATTTTTCCGTCAAACTGCTTCCAATAAGTTTGGTTAAATAAAGTTGGAGACTTATGACGTCATCAAAACGTCATAAATGCCGCCACATTTGTTTGAAAAGTTGGATAGCGCGAGTTTCTACCAAACATTTGAAGACTGGACAGATTCTAAAATTTCTTTGATGTTTGACGGTGTCAGCCAATCAGAACCATACACGAAAAAAATGGACGTCAAGAAACATTACAATAAAGAACATTGCTGGAAACGAAGTAGGTTATGAATATAATAAATTTATGTAGAAGATGTGTGGGCATGAATGCTATTTTAAGTGAATATTGCACATAATATTACAAACTCAGGGGCATTAAATTTTATTGTGCAGGAAACACCTCTGAAATATAAAATTTGATTAGTAAAGAAGTGAAAATTAAGTACAACAATCCTTACATTTCTTTGACGTGGACCACTCCTGTGTGATCTGGCATGGCCACTGTCATCACGTCATCGGCCCACAGTCGCTGCACCAGTGTGGCCCGCGGAACACGCACATTGTGCATCCCGATGTGAGTCGACATCGTTCAATGGGGAACAGGTCATGACCCGATACCGAGTGCCTGTGGTGTCCCTAGAGAGATCTGTGTAATTAGGATAGGAATCAAGTGTTAGAATGTGTAGTAAATAGCATTAGAATTTATCGCCCTCGAGCAAATATTCGTGAAATTCGCCCTCAGGGGATTGCAAAGTAATCGCGGAATAAATGCACGCCACGTGCATATTTAATGAGGTATAGAGTAACAAGGCTAGGGTATTTGAAGTGTTCTATATAATTTTCTGAGTGCAATTGTGTGTCTAATCAAGCCAATTAGTGACTTGGAAATAATTAGTCTTTCTTTCAATCTAACCGTATTTGTCGTAGAGTGCCCCAAAACTTAACAGATGTAAATTTCCCACATGCTCTGCAAGGCACCACATTATCATGTTTTGTATTTAAACTAGTGCTTAATTAAGAACTCTTTCTCTACACGATTAAGAAAACTCACTCAGAACGTTTCAGTGTTTTATGTGTATATGTTTCAAGTTCTATGTTAGCGAGGTCAGTTAATTAAATTACCTCACGTAGTGAAGCGAGCTCTCGGCAAGGATGCCGCTCGCCCGCGCCATCTCTGGCAGTCAGATTCCACGGGTCTTAGGTGCTGCACGTGCATCACGTTGCGGGGGACTTTCATACTTTGTTCTTAACACATAACTGCAATAGATTAACGTAATTTACTGGAACTTTTATTTAGTTTGCCAACAGTCTTCCCCGCATAAGTAGCACCCCTCCGTCAGCTCAATTTACCGACCCTGGAGGTTTAATTAATCTTGTAAGATTTCGCACCATTCTTGGCCATTTTGTACAGTAACGGCCGCTGGCAGGCCTTGTGAGTCAGGTCCACTTTAATTTGCGTTGCATACATGTAACTGTGTACACTATTCGGCAATATAACTTATATGGGTTAACCGAAACTTGTGAGTTCTCATTTTTGTTTTGTATTTCGGGCTCTGACCCAATCCAGGAAGTCATCGACGCCTCAAGGCGGCATCCTTCATTTATACGGTAAAAGGTAGTACTAAGGCGTGCTAGGGAGCCTGAATACCTGTGCTATACATTACGTTTTCCTGTACATTTGTACAGTGCGTGTGTCAGGAGATACAGTCATGTAGTCGTTCGGCCCACGATCCTGAGAACTGTGACTTCGTGCTCACCCAGTGAGCTGGCACCCATTCTATTCTAAATAAGAATATTGTGTAATATTCTGACTTTTCTTAACATAGTCGCTGGACGACGTCCGCATTACTATCCCAGACCGCTCAGGTAACGTTATCTTTCTGTAACGGACTGCATAAAACAAAAGCAACATCTCACTACGAAAATAATTTTTAAAAAACAATTCAAATTAGATTCTCCCAGTAACCAAATTGTAACACACAGTGTTACACCTTTTCAAACACATACAAGATTTGATAAAATTTGTTGGAAAGAAAATTTTATGGCTGTATTTTGTTTTAAAATTTTGTCAAATATAGTTAAAGATGAAAAGTTGATAATGTGATAGGGGCTTTATGAAAGTTTGTCATAGGGAAAAATTTCTGCATCCAGGTGAGCAATGTTGCAAAGAGGTAACTTATAATTAAAATTTTAAGCTATGCAAATAATAATAAATAAAAAAATATTTACTTACTTACAAATATATATGTAACTTGATTTATAATTATTGCAATTGTTTCAACATAAAAAATATTTTTAAAAAAATGGTACACATGCGACATTAGTGCTCACCTAGTGGCGAAACTCAAGACTGTATGCCACAATGGAAGATTCCTTGCACGATTCCATACCATAGACTAAAGATGAGATAGACAGATCTTGCTGGCTGCTCACAACAATACCAATGTTCCAACAATGAACTGTTTTTCTGCCAACACTTCTAGCAAAAACGGCATGGTTTGGATGTTAGGTTACAAAACTAATTTGTAAACAAGTGCTTAAAGATGTTTTTATACTTCCTCTAACCAATTTGTAATACAGTTCACTAAACTCAAATTGGTAAAAGTATTCTATTAATATAATATAGCTTGTCATTTAAAAATTATGATATAAACAAACATTTTTGTCACTATTGACCATGTGACTTTGACAGTTTTGTATGGTTGGGGTAAATCAATGTTGGGTACATGCGCAAAAGACGAATAAGCGGTCTACCTGATCTTTAGTCTGTTCCATACAAGCCTGCATGGTCGCTTGTCTGGATTACTCAGTGGAAGAGTTGGCCGACTGGCCGTTTTCATGGACATTTTCGTAATTGGTTGTGTGCAATGTTCAATGGAAGGTTTCCAACAAGGTTCATATTTTAGCTAATCAGAGAAAGGGTGGTAGTCATTTTGTTTATTTTATTTTGAGAAAGAACATAAGACTATTAAACCCGAATAAATAGTAAATAAAAACCACGAAAATGCCCTACTGATTCTATTGTGTGAAAATTAATGTTAATATTTATGTTTATTTAAGATAACAATTGCAGTTATAACAAAACTCTGTGCATAAACACATAATGCAGAAGTTGTGAGTGAAAATTACTCCTGAACTACGGTTGTAGAGGTATATAATAAAAAATGCACTCGACTTTACTTGCACTGCAATAAGTATCGTTGGATAGGTTATTCCAAAGAACCCTCAACCAATTGCACGCAGGCTCGTGGAAGCTTCAGCCCGATCCTGTACGGACAATTTTATCGTGGGATACAGATTTAAAAACATATAAATTCCCAACCTGAGCAGAATAAAGCCTGGTCATGCCAGGTGATTCCGCTCAATATATATAGAATCTTACGTGAAACGATAATCTTTCAACCTAACTGCCAATGAATTTATGAATTTTTCCTGTAACGTACAATTTAATTCCGTTTTTCTAGTTATCGACGTAATCACCACGCAAATAGTTTTGTTATCTGCATGTATGTAAAGTAAATGAGAGATAATGCTTTATAACGAATGGAAAATTGTAAAACTTAATGTATGTAAGAGTTTTCACGGTAAAGGATAGCTCGCACAATGGTTTTAGATACACGAGCAATTTCATCCATGTTTCACGAATACGGGAATTATTACATAATTTTGCGAATGAACATAATTTGTCAGTATTTCGCTGTTTGTGAAAATTCTAAGCCCTATTAATAGGGTCTTACAAGAGTTTATTTATGTTTGTATTACTAAATGCATTTATATTTATTAAGTGTATCTATAGATTGTACATGTGTTACTTATTTTGGTATTGCTCCTACAAGTTTGCTTTCTCTATGTCATTGCGCTAATTTCAAATGGACAACATTTTCAAAATTATACATTATTATTATAATGTTTTTTTGGAATAAGTAATTTTTCGTTTCATTTTTAATGTTGAAAGAATGTGTAGCAAGCCAATTGTAGTTTTAGTTTGAGAAATGTGTCATCAATTAAAAGGGACGTACCATGGAACAGAAGGTTCATTGTAAGTGTTAAGGAATTTGGGACAGGAGAAGAGACCCCAGAAACACTTACAGCTGAGCAAATTGTAAGTCAAAAAAGTATCATCGCTGAAGTTTGCATTGCTGTGGTGGCGATGCTTATCGTTGTATGTGGAACATCTCTGAGCATGTTTGTGCTTCTATAAGGTGATATGTTATCTATTTTCACCAGCCCAGCATTATATTTAGTAATTTTGATCTGTTCGGAACAATACTGACTTGGTTGTCCTTGCAAATACATTACACGAGCCGAGGCCTTAAAACTACTCCCAGCAGCCCATTTTCTGTTAACCAAGCAATAAAAACATTTTTTGAGCTTAATTAATTTGAATTTCAAATGTCTGAATACTACAATGTTTTACCTGCCTAATGCTTATTTCACACCATATAAAGCCTTACCTTTAACCTCAGTATCATTCTGGTCATGTCTGGCAATGATTTGAATAAGGTGGAAAATTAATATTTGCCCCAATCTTTATCGGACAGTTTAGTAATTTTCAATGGTACCAGTCAGCAACACAGTCTCAAGTTACATGTAATTTCTCTAGTGTACAGTTTTAGGTGCTGTGTGAATGCGTATTTTGCTTTGTTTCAATTGCTTGTTGGTTGTTATTGAAAGTGTTTTTTTGTTCATGTCCTGTGTTGAATGTTAGTTGTTTTGCATTACAATTTTCAATAGGTTTTATTTCCATGGGGCTTAACAGAATTAATTTTGACGCCTCACACAATACAACTATAATAGTAAAACTTAATTGATTAATAATACACACACATCAACATCAATATTACAGTATTGAATTGCAGAATATAATGAACGACACCAGTTCAGAATGTTAACCCAACGCGATGCACGTAAAAATAAAGTTTTTACGTCTTCATAAAAATAAAATAAAACTTTTAGGCTGACGTAATTTGCTAAGGGGCGCTTTCATTAAAGTAATTGTTACTTACTGCAGCAAAATGGCCACCAAGGATGTCCGCACACCATATTTTCTGCTTGGATAACAGGGATTAGATGAGAATACTACATTTTCAAATTCAATTATAAGAAATTTGTTTCCTGCAAATGAAAATAAAGAAACTGAAGCGAACATAACTGCTAATGATGTGCTGACACAGAGGAATTTATTGAAATGATCCTGTCCCAACTGCTATATTGATATCAATTTCAGGCTTCCTCTCGCTCATATTATAATATATCTGATTTTCGTTATCATCTAATGAAATTTGACCAACTCGACAAATCCATGAGGCTGCCAGGCAAAGGAAAATGAGAGGCCACACAGACGATGTTCACCTCCACATTACCAATCATACCCACAACACGAACCTAATGCACATAATCAAGATGCAAGTCAGAATTTTGATTCACACTGGGTTAATACTTTAAGTTGGGAATTTCAAAATTAGAAAAAAACAGACAATCGAGGAACTGGATGTCGTGGTAACCGTAAGAGGAGTAACAGCGATTCAGGTTACTGTCTGTGCTTCAAGCTCTGTCACAAATGCAATTTCCGGAGAAAAAAAGATACTAAACAGTCAGTTGAAGAACCAACTCAAATTGTGTCTACTCATAATACTACTACCCTGCAGCATATACTGAACAGGGAAACAGCTAACTTAGTAAAATACAGATGCCTCTTGTGGTGGATACTTCAGTACCACCACAGTCTCGTATGCAGTATAGTCAGTTTCAAATACCGCAGGTCACAGACAATAACCGACTGCCTGGGTATTTTCAAAAGACTACCATTGAACCCACTCGCTACACCAGACAATACCAATACCTATGCACAGTGGGGAAGTACATAGAGAGTTAGTAACAACCGTGGTAATACACAGTCAAACTGAAATGAATCGGTGACTGTAGTCTCCAAGCGCTGATCCCACGTAACCATCTACGGGGGACCACCAAGACATCATGTAGGCGAAAAGAGAAGATTTTCAGGTTTGTAATAATGTGGTCCCAGCTAAAATTGCCAACACCTTGTTAGAATTATAGTGTGAATTTTTATTGAATGAAATTGCAGAAGATTTGTCTAGTAATATAACTTTGCTATATCCTGAAATTGATACAGTTATCCGGGATTACTGTACCAACCTAACTAGACAGTGAAGCAGAGAAAAGCTGTGAAAGCGAAGAGCTAATTCGACAACTTGAACATAAAAAGGAATGCAGCTGCTATACTTACCTGTACCACACACAAAAATTATTGAAGTGACGTCAAGGACTAGTCCTATCATTAATTGTCAGACCACTTTGTTCATAGAAGGTTGTGAGGGACCTAGCTAAACCTTTGATACTCAGAACAGATTTTATGAATAGATGTGGTATTTCCTTAAATTTTGGAGGGTGACTCATTACAGTTCCAGACTACTCGCAGAGTCTAGAACGCCCAAACAGAAGGTGTTTGATCAGTTTGTGGGTCTGTTACGGAAAGATTGTAACCTATATCAATTGTTTCAACAGCCAGTTAACAGTGTACCTACTCATATCACCGAGAAAATTTCACGAGCAGTTTCAGTAGTGTCAATTATTAATGAAATACAGAAAACTCAGTTTTACCATGTATTACCTAAGCACCAAGTTACATTTTCAGAGATACCAGGTATAAATTTGTTGTATAAGGCCAAAATCAAAGTGATTGATAATGAACCTTTTCACAGTAAATCCTACCCAATCGCAGCAAAATATTTTCAGGAAGCTGAGAATTATATAAAATTGATGTTGAATTGGGATGTGGTTAAACGAGCTGCCAGTCCATATGCAAGTCCTACGGTGTGTGTTTGAAAGAAGAATGGTTCTGTATGGTTATGCCTAGATGCTCATTCGATCAATAAGATAACAGTTGAATGCAAGGAGTGTCCAATTCGAATGACTGAGATTGAGACTTTACCAGGATGTCAGGTATTTCACCACCTTTGATTTGACCAATGGTTATTGGCAAATTCCCCTAGAAGAGGCTTAGAAGCAGTATATTTCATTCCTGTTCCGTAATCAGCTATTTGTTTTTCAAGTAATGCCTTTTCGGTTATGCAATGCCGTGACCGAATTTACCCACTGTCTTGATCATACTTAGGGGGAAGAATGCAGAGAATTCATCAGAGCTTATGTTGATGATATTCTAATTACTTCTTCATCTTTTGAAGAACACCTACACCATATTGACATTGTGATCCAAAAGTTACAGCAGTCAGGTATGACAGTTAGAACTCGCAAATCATTATTCTGCAGAAATGAACTTCTATTTTTAGGCCATGTTCTAACACCTGAAGGCATATGCACTGAACCAGATAAGTTAGAATCTATTGTGAAATTTCCAACACACAAAAACGTAACACAGTTACAAGATTTTCTTGGAGTTGTGGACTTTTGCAGGAATTATTCTGACACAAATGCTAAATTTACTGTACCGTTGTTTGCTATACTAAAGAAAAACAGTTTGGGAGTGAAATGAGCAAGAACAGAAAGCCTTTGAAGATTTGAAGACAATTTTTCTATTTCAATATGTGATTTATCATCCAGTCCAGGGTAGGACTTTCTGCTGTACACAGATGCATCTGCATATGCCTTGGGAGCCTAAACTCGTGCTATTTGATGAAGATGGTAAAGAGAAGACAGTCGCTATTGTTAGACGTCAGGGGGGTGAAAGTTAGATGGGCGATACGGTTCCCAAGTTCGTTGGGCGTAGTTTGTTTGGAATGTAAGAGATGGCACTCTAGACACTTCTTTTTATTTTTATTCCTGTTAATGTTTATTGTAGACACGCCAGTTATATTATGGTGATGCAACTGACGTTTGGCGTTTATTGTTTTGCGTCAAGTTGATTGTAAACGAGTCTTTACAGGTCCTGAATGCAGTCAAGAAAAACTATAGAGTAACAGAACGAGAAGCTCTAGCTATTGTTTGGTCTTCACAAAACTTTTGTGATTTGCTTATTGGAGAAAAGATTGAACTTCTGATAGGTCACCAAGCTCTTGTTTGTCTAAAGGCAGGCAAAACTTTTGGAAGTCCCTTAACACATTGGTGTTTGTTATGGAAACCATTAGTGTGATGTCACACAAGGCTGCTGGTTCAAAACATGCTTTTGTTTACCCTAGCGTTTAGATGGTGATGTATTTTGTGGTAGGCTGTAATCATTACAGTAAACGACAAACATGTACGTTTTATCGTTTTCCAAAGGTAGTTAAAATAAATAAAACGTAGGTAAAGCCAATCTTGGCTAGTCTACTGTGTTTGTGTTTTTAAGTTCAGAAATAGATAGGCACATAATCTTACCTGACGGGATTGTGCAGAGTCGTATATTTTATCTGTAGAAATCATTTCCAGAAACAAATCTGTCATGTGTCAGAAACAAGATATTTAAGCAATACTTGATAGCATAAATTTTCACCTTTGCAAATACGTAGTGTTTGGAAACCTATTTTTACCCCAATTAATTCAATTCATGTTTGTTTACATTCATTTTCCTGACACGTGCATTACCAATAAAATTCGCAGTTGACATGTAAAATGTATTTTCTTGGACTACTGCAGGACCACTTAATAAGTAGCTTTAAACGTTAATTTATTAGAGCAAGCTGTGACAAATAAATTGGTTTCTTTTAAATAGGATGACTATAGAACCAGCTAATGAATCCAGTGTTTGTAACAGTCATTAAGATGTAAATAAGACCAATCACTGCTTACTTGGGAGGGCTATAAAAGTTGGAGTCATTACACATGCGAAATGTTGCAGTTTTGACATGTTTTCTTACCATAAACTGTTGCTATGACTTATGATTATTTAACGAAACACTGATTTCAGTTACTTTATTTTGGTTTGGACTATTTGTTTACTCTATTCTAAATAAACAGGATTATTATTCTTGTAAACACTTTTCCCTGGAGCTAAAATTTCTTACACGTTATAATTTATGTAGACCTATATAAATATTATATATCAAATGAAAAATTGTTCTGGGGACATAAGCCGATGTAACAGAGCTCATGTAACAGGAAACCAGAATTACACATACAAACATACAGAGACAGAAAACCAACAAAGAATATGTAGTTGCCAACAGGTAGGCCTATGTGAAGAAGACAGAGAACTCCATAGAAGTAATTCAGTCAGTAAGCGACAAATTAACGAAACACAAAACTAATGATGGCCACAACAAAAACAGACAAACACAGATCTTCTTGCAACTAAATGATTCCTTCTGCAGAATTCTGTGTGTTCATGTACCTATTGACAACTATTCTGGTTTGGTTTTATGTGTTGTGTGTTTGTATGTGTAATTATAGTTTTCTGCAACTTAAACTCTGCTACAGCAGTGTATATCCAAAACAACTGATTATTTGTTTCATATGTTACTATTGTAGACCCGTCGAAACGGTGGCGGTGGTGTTGGTGACAATGATGATGTCACTATTGTAAACATTTCCATCAGCTTGTCAAAGTACTTACCAATGTTTTAAAAATGAGTAGGTCTACTGTGGAAGTTTTCAAATGCCACCTCCAAGAATACCTATATAATTTCTCTATAACTTTCTTTAATTTAATTTTTTGTTCTGTATTTTGGTCTCTATATACTATTTCTTAATGATTAATGTATACATGTATGTTGGTTCATTACAACATATTTATATTTGACAACTTCCAGTGTGTACTGGTACCTACGAAAGAAACAAGTAAGTATAGTTATAAAAAAATAAAATGCAGATGTGCAAAATACTGTCCCTCCCATTCAGAAACCAGATCTAAGATAAGTTGGTAGAGAATTATTTTAATTGTTGCAATCTTTTTTTAATATTCAACTTTGTAATTGACTTTACCCAAATATAAATTAAGAAATGAGTTGGAGGAAGACATAAGTGCCCAAACAGCACCTGCTGGCTGCTGACTGTNAATTGTTGCAATCTTTTTTTAATATTCAACTTTGTAATTGACTTTACCCAAATATAAATTAAGAAATGAGTTGGAGGAAGACATAAGTGCCCAAACAGCACCTCTCAGCTGCTGGCTGACATATTTTCTAGAGGTTTTCCTGTTTTCCCTGCCCTTGCATTTCTGCGCGCTGCTCCATATCTGCCATATTTCACCCTAATTAGCTCGCTAACACCTTGGTTGTTACAAACCACCTAAACCTCTCAACTCCTCCCTTCCTAAGGTGATGGAGACCATGGTGGTGTAGTGGTTAGAGTACTTGCTGTTCCACAAAGTACACCTCATTCTAAATACCCGTGAATGATCATCATTATTACAATTATAAGCTTATGTCCAATTAGTTGCCCTCAAAATCAGAATTTCAACTGACCCTTTGATTTATTTCTTTAACTTAACATCTTGTTGACAACAAGGACACAATGAAGGGAATTCAAGGAAGGAATTGGTCATTGCCTTTATTAATGAGGCACTCCAGAAATTGCCTGGAGTGAGTTCAGGAAACCATGGAAAATGCAAATCAGGATGGCTACATTAGCTATTAAAAATATAAGAACTGATTTGGTTGTACATTCTTGTATTGATAAACAGCTGATTTCTTGTCACTGCAATTCTGCTAGCTTGGGGAGAACAAAAAAAATTATAAGATAAGTTTTTATAATGTGTAGCCTTGTAATGGTTAAAGAGATGATTTGCCATTAATGTCCGGCAAACAGCAATTTTACTACGAGGAAAGCTAAAAAGTAATGCTTGGAATAGTTGTTCACGTTTTTGTTTACCTTCACTCTACTCTAACTTTCACAGCCATGGCTATTAATAAATAAATTCCATAAACTTCTACACTGAAATAGCAAATTTGCAATTAGAAAAATATGTATCTGCAGTTTTATACAAGTGTATCTACCTCTAACGTGTTCGCAACTTACAGGCTAGTCGTTAAATGCAAGACAGATTAGTAATAGCAACTGTACTTGCAAAAATTAAACACAATGCAATTGTTCATTTACAAACTTATGTGGATAACATATCACTACACACACCATAAATGTGCAATATTTATCTTTCACGTATGCATCCATGGTATACGTGAGTAGACTTAAACAATATTACTTTCTGGATTGTGCACCTCTGGACTCGCATGGCCCGGCTTGTACACATTTACACCCTTTAATATTAATTTTCTTTCTTCGCAAAATAAATCAACAATAGATAGCAGTTTTAAGATGTGGTTACCTGCCCAATTCACATTTCACAAACGCAAGAATAACAAAATATAGGGGAAATTCAGAACAACTAGTGACTTCATATGGTACTCGCAAGGCTATTCAAAGTAAACAAACGGTTGTTTGGAACCAGGAGCTTGACGTGACGTCACAAGTAATGGTGTCTATTACAAGAATTTGATATAGAGGTACAATAGATTAAGGGAACCGATAATGAAGCAGCAGACTACCTTAGTCGAATACCTGACCTCTGCTGCACAAGAAGAGTGAGAATGAATTTTAGGTGGCAAGCCAATTAACTGAGAAGGGAAGAAATTGCAAATTTTTGAACCAATTGTTCAATGATCTACCTGAAAAGCAGAATAAAGATCAGGACCCCTAAACATAAACTGCGTAGAATATTATTTTTTCAAAAGGCAACTTGTTTTATCACACTACTGCTAAATCCATTTTTGAAGATTTTTTGAAGCCAGTTATTCCTGCAAGTATAGAAAAAAATATTGTGTATAAAATGCATGTACTTCTTTGCCATGTTGGCACTGTAAAGCTATACAAAACCTTGAAATGCCAGTTATATGCATTTAATTTGCAAAAGATGACGTGAACCGCACGTTCACGAGTCCTTCTTGCCCACTATGACTGCCGCAGTATGTCTACACCAGACGCACCACACCGACAGGCTTGTGGGAACGAGTACAAGTGCATTAGTGTTCTAATTTATTTATTCAGTGTATTTCATCAGTGTATTTGTTAATAGCGTCAGTGTATAGTTAATTAATAATTTGTTTTGTCATCTGAGACAGTCTGCCCAGCCACAGTCAGAGACATGTGACATTCTAAATTTGGCAGTACTATGGCTGGTGCAATACAAACATTTAGGAATAATGTAATCATTTTTATTATGTATTTGTGTAAGGGTAATTATGTTTTCTTATGTTAATTTAGTTCATATCATTTTACATCCCATAATCATCTTTCAGTGTATATTGTGTTTCACCGTATGGCGTCGGCTGCGCTTGGGTGGCGAAAGCCGGCGCACGCTTCCGCCCAGTATTCGCCAGCACTTGGACAAACTCGGACGTTACGCTCTCCCACTCTGCAGAAGCCCTAGCAAGGACATCATCTGTCGAATAGTATCTAGTCGCATCCATAACATTGTAAATCATTATCATCATCTCTTTCATTATTTAACTTGCATAGCACCGAGGGGAGAGCGACGTTATTATTTATCGGGAATCGTAAAGTGCATTTCGAGCTTCACATTATAAGACCACGTGGTTGCTCGTAGTTCCGGGCCATTCAGACCACGTGTCTTGTGGATAGTTATGTGTACAATAATGCGGTAATAAATATCTTATCACGCATCACTCTATTTTATTGATAATTAAGTACAGCGTGCGAGGTGACCGACAGCCTCGGCATAGTGTGTATGACGGAGTGTTTACCAGAGCCCCTAGGCCGTCGACGAACGACCCTACATCTCATCAGCTCACCGCAGAGCTGTGGCGCCGGGCACATATCACTTCACAACTCTGGGAACACCGCGGATCAAGTTGGCTTTTTCGCCGTAGCCAAGCTTGGTCACGTCAAAGATTGTTAAAATAGTTGTTACATCTTGTTACCTGTGTCTAAGAGCTCACCCACCTGAAAATTTGCAGGGTCACTACCAAAGCAGGGTTGACAAAATGCTACCAATTTTCAGTAAATTCCATGGCACTGGCAAAAACTTAGTTTTTACTGGAAAATACTGGTTTTTACCAGCAAATATAATATAATTATGCACCTAGGTATGTAACAAAATTGTACTATTTGTTAAAGTTATTGGTTTTTAATGAAAATTTGTTTTTACTTATTAATACCATTTAAATAAATCAGCGTATCATTGTTTATTCTTATATTTGTTATATGCATATAAATTTATGTTTGAAAATGATAAGTCAACATTTTGAGAATATAATTATATGAGAATTATTCCAGCAGGTACTCATAAAAGGAAGCCTGATAATTCCCTTGTTTGGTTGGGAAATTTAATGTTTATGATTTCAAGTGGCCATACTAGATAATGGAGTACAATATAATTAAAATAACTTTGCTTACTAACACATATTCTAAAATATTATAATAAGCCTATATAAAATCGAGTCGCTATAATAAAAAATGGGCCATGCTTGAGACATGATTTTAAAATATTAGACAATGTGGTTCTTAAAAAGGTTTTAGTTTTTACAATAAAATTTAAATGTACGGTTATCAACTGCTTCAATATTTAGTGATTTCAGGCAAATTTTCCTACCAAGTGGAAAATACTGGCAAAAACTAATAAAGTACTTTCTACACAGTGGGAAAAACTGTGCCAACCCTGTAATAAAGAAGGAATTTCAGTTGGCCATCACAACTTAACTCAGCTCCGACCATATAAGTCACAGTATGTTGTTAAGGTGTACCGGTAATGTTTTACTGGTATTATCTCTTTTATTTAGAGAGCAGTTGCAGCTATATTGTGGGATATAATCATGTTATCAATGGGTAAAAATTATGAATGATACCTACAGAGTTAAATTTGAGCCTGAATGAGTATAAAGATATTATTTTCTACAGCTGTTATTTTGTCAGTGGTTTGTTTGTTGCTCATGTGTCTTTATATTATTGTGTATTGTGCTACATCATGTTGTCAAGCATATGTGCCATGATTAACTTGTTGTGTCTTGCTTGTTGTTGTATTTTGTGTTTACTCGTGTATTGTAATGGAAAAACTATATCCCCAAGACATCTGCATGCTCACCAGGCTATTTTATAAGGATAATTTCACCACAAAGTTAAAGTTGAAAGCCCTATCCATTCGCCTATACCTACCCACACTGTTATTGATGCCTTATTGAGCTTTGTAAGCCAGTAAAGCAAGTATTAAATACAATGTCACTCTAAGCCTTCAATAGGGAATATAAATTGTAAATACAGTATCCACTCACTTGCGACATTAATTAATACCAAAAAATGTGTTTGTTCATAATTTTTTGTGTTAAGAGACTATGAAAGTTGTGAAACTTCGTAAATCTTCTTCCTTAAGTTGTTTCCATACACTATGTTTGAGTTACCTATTGTTTTTTATGTTAAAACTTGTTATAGTGTTATATTGCTGTTGTTTTATGTGTAATATATTACAATTCAGTGTCATTATTGCATTGTACATTAGTTTCGTGAAGTGGTGTTATTTATGTAAGTGTACTTGTCATGTTATTGTTGTAGATGTTAATGTAGGGTTATGTGTTGTGTATTCTATTATTCTCCTTCATCATTGAATATGGAAATGGAGAGAATACATCGATCTCCACTAGTATACCATAGTGATTTTATATTACATTAGTTCTCTCACATCTGCATCAAAAAGGATATAAAAATCACGAGAACAGATATGGTTTGTGGAGATAAGTTAGGCTGTGTTCTGCAAAGAAATAAGTTTAGAATATCACCCAATTTTCCACCTAGTATAAGATTATTGCTGGCATACTAGTAATGATGTGAAACAGACCATAGGTAAGTGAAGACTATAATAAAAATGGAGGTCAGTCTACAAACATTTTATTTGCTCATCCTATGTTGTGCAACGAGAACATCATGATTCTGTTAATAAGACAGAACAGTAAACTGTGGTCAAAATGGCATGAAATCATCTTGTTATTAATGTGTGATAAATATGTGTTGCAATGAATAGTGTGACATTACCTGAAATGTAAATTCACCATGCACAAAGATTATCAAACACACTAAAGAGCACACATATTTGCAATGAACAATAACACTGAGTGCTATAATAACACAAACTTTTAGTGTTAAAGCTGCCAAATGGGTGATTATAAATGTTACATACACATATATCTTACTAATGAAAGTGCTTTATTAGTTAAAGGGCTATCCAGATTTTGTAACATGCTGAAATGAAGAGGAAAAGTGGAGATTCACAGATATCAGTGAAGTAAATGTCTCTTCCTGCAACTGTCGCTTCTTCCATTAAAATGGGAATCTTTGAACGCAGTATTCCCCACTTCCAACAGCAGGGATGCCTGCCATCGTCAATGAAATATTTGCTAATAAAAGACTTTTTTTGAAAACAATAATTTCTTAAAATGTATTGTTTATTTTATTTGTTGTTGTGTCTTTGCAATTTGTGTGTTATGTTTTCTTTCTTTATTTATTTTATTTATTTCAGCGAACTTTGTCAAAGATATGATCATGAGGAAGTTATGTGATGTTTCAATTGTCTGTATAACTGTTGTTTATTGTGTGTGTATGAATGTTTTCAGTTTTTTAAAATTAACATTGTACATGGTGCTTGCCCAAAAAAATTGTCAAACGTAGTCATTGTTTATGACCAAGCAGGCATGGCCAAATTTTAAACGTTAGGGCCATCAGTATTGACGAATGAAAGTTACAACTCAGTTAGCTCAATTGGTAGCAACATTAAACTTTAAAGGCACCAAACAAATAAAGTCAAGTTCCGGTTTATTTACTCTGTACTTTTATTTATCAATTGAATAAAACAGTTCACATACAATCTTGAGGAATGCAGAGTACGAACAGGTTTCACAGACAAACAAGCAAAGAAATAACAACGCTGCAGTGGTTTGTTTAATTAATCACGTCTTAAAAACTGGCCTTGCAAGAAGAAATACAGGTAGCGACCTCCCACACCGGCAGAGAAATAAACGAGCGGGTTAAAGTTTGCCGGTGTGGGGGTTATTTGCCATGCCCGACACGGCCTTGACGAGTGCTGATTGTTTACTGCCGGTTCTTCACCATTTTCTGTCTCTGTTATAGCGTGGGCCGGGCAACCACTTCCCACGCCATTCGGAACTGCATCGCCATCCGAACTGCGTAGTCAGTAAAATATAATCAAACCTACTGGAATAAAAACTGCCGACCTGCAGTTCGGAAAGCTTCTATCTTCTAATGCTGACAAGTAACAAAGCTAAGATTTCTGGAAACGGCAAACGTATGCCCGATAAACAATATACCATGATAAACGAACTCCCATTGCTTTAATTTCAAATCCCGATAAAATATTACAAAACTTTGCAAAACGAAAGAAATTTCACCAGGTATCCTGATAATTAATATACTGCGTCGTTACAACATGCATATGGTAGGGTATGGTCCAGAGAAATAAAAACAGATAATGGTTAATTTTAAAAAATAGTTTAAATATCCTTCTGAGGTAGACTAAAAATGCCACAGAAAAGCAAGCACGAAAACAAGAAAAACAGCAATGAAGTAGGACCTGTTATCTTTGCTCCACTATTCATCACTCTGTTTTAACAGTAGAAAATATCTATAGATAACAAACAAGAAGCTTCATTACATTTTAAATTAGTATATAAAATAAAATAGTATTTAATTTTAAAATAAATAATCAGTTTTATTCAGAGGTAAGAAAAATATTCAGTATTTTTTTTACTTCTCATAAAAATAGTAAACTTTACAGAAACAAAATGCATTAATAATTTGCTTCATATCTGGAGAAGTTATTTTTTCTAATATTCCTTTGAGAAAAGGAATTGATAATATTTTCCTGCAGCATCTTTCTCTCGATGGTCAGCAGTACCATGCCCAAGATCACACTATGTGTACCAACATGAAAACTATCACATCCTGTCTTAGGAATTTTTTCTCCAGCATTAGTTCCATCACACCTCAGTGTGCGCTTTCTTTCCCGCCCCTCATAAAATTTATTAATTTATAGACTGCTCAAAGACTTTGCATGACGTTCATAATGTTCAAATTGTTTTGCTTTTCTTGAATTTGAAATGAAGTTGGACATATTAGCTGTATATGTTAAAAACTTGCCTTAAATCTATTGTTACGAGCTCGCTGCTTTGCATCCCGCGTGAGCAAGTGGAAGTGAAGGACAGAGCAGTTATATGATAGTGGTTGTGGCAAGTCAATGGGATATTTTGAATTACAGGCGAACAATAAACCAAGGAGTGTGTATCTGGTATACAAAGCATCCCGCCGCGCATAATGTCTGCATGACGCCATGGTATCCCTTTTGCAGTGCGCGCTACTGGCCTTGGTTATATTGAATTTCTGCCTTTATCTGAAGAATTTCCTAGTGGTTTACTGCCCTAGTTTCTCTCAGCATGACTCGGGGTGAATTGGACTTTCCAGATCAACGCCAGCAGAGTATTAACTTCCGGCCAGCAGTTGTTTGGTGGATAAGTGGGTAGTAAGTTTTTTCCCAAAAACATTTGCCCGAGATATTTTGGGATAGTAGATAATACCAGTGTTAAATGATTTGCCAGACATAATTTGTGCTGCGGACTTGTACAGACGTAATTCAGTCCGTACCGCTAGATAAAAGCACATCTGCCATTACTTCGTAGTACAGTGAACAGACACTTGATGGAACATGCACTCAGTCGCACAGTATCGTAAATGCTGATTTCACTGCATGTGAAAGATAGCAGCACGTGTTTTATTTTCTGAATTATTTCTTGATACATCGACAACTTTTTCGTGATTTCACTGTATGTGGAAGATGTTTTATTTTCTGAATTATTACTCCAGAATATTGTATGCGGCGGAAACGTAGTATAAAATCCCTACAGTCGTAAATTGTAGCATGGTAAATGATAACTGTTGTCAGTGAGCGCAATTTATGAACCGTTTTATTATTTGAAACGAAATGGAAACTGACAATGACAGTAATGATTGTGACATTAGTGACATTTTCTAGCATAAGCAGTGAAGATGCAGATACAGAAATTGATATAGCTGATGCTCGGCAGTAGTGCGAGATAAACCCAACAGATCAGCTACCACCTTCACCTCCAAGATTTCCTTTTCTGTCAGAGGCTGAAATCAATTTTAAAATTAATATATTGGGTGATATTTCACAGTATTTTGAAATTTTTTTTGCTGACCAATTGGTTAGTTATATAACAAATGAGACAAATCGGTATGCTGAGCAATGCCTACAAAATACACCAGCAACTTTTTCTTGGAGTTCTCAATGGCATCCAACAAGAGAAAATGAAATGCGTACATTTTTGGCTGTGACAATTTTACAAGTGTTGTAAACACGCCAGAGCAAGAACTCTACTGGAGTAAGAACCCTTTGGTGAATACACCTATCTTTCCCAGAATGTCGTCGTACAGGAGGTTTGTATTGTTGACAAAGTGTCTACATTTTTCCGACAATGTGACATATGACGCTGGCCAACACCCTTGCCTCAAATTGAATAAAATTTTGCCCATTTTCAATGATTTGAATGAAAAATTCATGAAAGCATACAACCCAGGTACAGACATAACCATTGTCGAGAGCCTCATGTTATACAAAGGCAGACTGGGTTGGGTACAGTACATTCCCAAGAAAAGAGCTAGGTTTGGCATAAAAACATACATGCTGTGTGAAGCTGATCTGAGGTACATCTGGAACTCTGTTATATATACAGGGAAGGGTACAATTTTTGACAATAAATTGGTGCAGTTCCCTGTATCAACACAGATTGTACTCACACTAATGAAACCTTTATTAGATAAAGGTTATTGTCTAACCACAGACAATTTTTATACGTCTCCTGAGTTGGCAGAAATCTTACTTTTACATAGGACCGACACATATGGCACAGTGAAACTCTCGTGTAAAGATATGCCACAAAGCATAAAGAAAAAGAAGATGCAAACGGGTGTAATTGTAGCATCTCAGGAAGGAAAGGTGACTACGATGCGATGGAAGGATAAAAAAGATGTATGCTTGCTTTCAACCATTCATACATGTCTAATGGTTGATGTAAAGAAACAAAATGAAATTGTAAAGAAACCAGAGGTTGTAATTGATTATAACCATACTATGGGTAGGGTTGACAAAGTTGATCAACATCTGGTGAACTACCCCATTCCCAGAAAATGGGGTAAAAAGTATGACAAGAAGATTTTCTTTCATCTTTTTGAACAAGCATTGTTGAACTCATATGTCTTGTATAAAAAATCTGGAGGACGGCTAAGTAACTTGGAGTACAGACTTCTTGTGATAGAGAACATATTCTAAAAATATCATTCACAAGAGTATTCTTCTCGTGGAGGAAGGCCTGGTACAACCCCTCATCCACTTTGAATCATGGAACGTCATTTTCCTGAGAGCATCCTTCCTTCGGAGAAGAAAAAAGCACCAACAAGACAGTGTGCAGTTTGCTGTTCGAAGCGAAATGAGAAGGGAAAACGTGTGAGATGGGAAAGTAGATACTTTTGCCCAGAGTGTGACGTTGGACTTTGTGCTGCTCCGCTTTTCAAAATTTATCACACAAAATCCCATTTATAAAATATGTTTTAGAAATAAGCTGTTTTCTGAACCTAGATGAATGTCAATATTGTACCTATAGTCGGTTCATGACTGGAAGAGACTTTCTTGAAGCCCTGCTAAAGATCTACTTTCAAGCCCATTTCGTATCCTTCTGCCAAAGGGTAAACAAACATTGCCATGTGGCAGTCACATGGCAATGTTTACATGCAATGTTTACATTCCACTGTGTGTGTGTACATGTGTTCGTACATGCACGTACCCATCATAAAAGTAATGTATATATTATTAATGGATATTCCACAAGCGTAAAGTTTTTAATCTTGAGAATTTCACACAAAAGAATATGTGATGCAAGCGAAAAACATTTCATTATTTAAACCCAGGATGTGAGTATTAAAAATTAGATGTTTCGTGTGCGTGCCTGTGTGTCTCTCTCTCTCGCTCCCTCTCTGTCTCTCACCGAATCGTTGTATTCACTAATTAGGCGAGGGGAAATGAAACCCTGCAACGTCGTGGAAAGAGTGGCAGAAATGTTGAAACTCTCCAAATCTACAGTGCTAAGGTATGTTAAAATATCTGTAGTATTAACCATTGCGTTTGCAAGTTGTGTGTGTTAAGATCAATTA